>OU342745.1:525538044-525858517 GCA_910589775.1 Avena eriantha
TCGTCCTAAATCGCGTTTTTGCTGCAAAACACCTCTTTTTTTTTACAAATGTTCCCGTTTTTGCTTCCGAAGCAAAAAAGAGGTTTCATTCTAGAAATAGAATGTCCCGCCGGAGACCTTATCGGAGTCCTCGTCGGAGTCCATGCAGCAAAAAAATTGTGCTAACATAGCATAACCGACTTCACCGGGAACATCGTCGGAAAAAACTCACCGGTGACTCTCGGTAGAGACCTTGTAGCAAAAGTTGACACTGTTGTAGCAAAAATCACAAGACAGTTGTAGTAAAAAAGTTTTTCTATTGTAGCAAAAAACCTACTTCGCCGGAGCATCGCCAGAGACTTTTCTACACACCTCGTCGGAGGCATCACCGGGGATGTCATGTAGCAAAAAAATTGTGCTATTGTAGCAAAATCGGAGAACAAATGTAGCAAAAAAGTTATAATAGTGTAGCAAAAATCAAAACCTCGCCGGAGACATAACCGAGAAAAACTCATTAGAATTCAGTCAAAAAATTGTACAGAAACATCGTAGCATTCCAAATACCCAAAGTAGCAAATATAGTATGTGTATGTAGCAAAAAAAATAAGTATGTAGCAAATCCCCACCGTGGAAGGGGTGGAGTTGCAAAAGGCCTACAGGGACTGCTACCATGGAAGGGAGCGGAGCTATGAGCGGGGCGGAGGAGGCGCCATGGCGGCATCACGTGCTCACGGCCTCACCACTACCGGTGCATGCAGACATGGGTCCAGCATCGGAGATGGGGACACAAGAGGCGATGGTGAGGGAAAGGGTCCGGGAGGTCTTCATGGGCAGCGGCGACACATGGAACGGGCGGCGGCGCGGGGAACTGACGGCGGGAAGCAGGGCAACGACCATGGCAGCACGCTAGCGGCGGCTGCTGGGACATGCAGCGGTGAAGGCTCAGGAGATATGAACATGCGCGTCCGTGGGGAAGAAAACGAATTTGGGAAAGAGATAAGACGACCAGCCCCCACTAGGTGTGCGTGTGCGAGAGACTCGCACCCGGACGATGGGAAGTTACGATCCCCCGGGGGATGGGGATCATTTTCCTTTTAGTTGTCAAAAACGTCGTGCGATGTCTCGTTATGTATGGAACCGGTTCAAAAGGCTCATTAAACCGCTTTAAACGTACTTGGTCCAGAGAGGAGTCCATGACCACGCCTCCAAGGAGGAAGCAGCGCATACGGTCATCACCATGGTCTACATGGGTGTCGATGAGCAGGGCTTTTACCCCCACCATTGAGCGTGAACCCAAATAATGCCGAAGTAGAGCCAACTGGAGACTACATGCGACAATGCAGACGCTGTCATAAGCCACCAACACAGAAATTGAGGAGAGAATCACTAGTGATCTCACTAACAAAGAAGGGCGTTGATTACCATCGACCTAAGTGATAGCCACATGGGCTTGGAGCAGGAGGCCCCTCATGCCGTCCTACCACTATGAATCTTGCGTATCATCACGCCAAGATGGAGATGAAGTCTCACGCGCCGTTAGCGCATGTTAGAGACGTGGTATGCCCAGGATAATCTAGGCTCAGATCGAGTCCAGTGGCCAAGCGCGAACGTCGGCTACCAACGACCTCCCCGCCACTACCACCTCCCATGTCGAGGGCCTCCAACAACAAGTAAATGAAGGCATGACCTTCGCCCGACCGTGACCCCAACACAGGCGAGAGGGACGGTGTTGGAGAGTTAGGTGTCCCCGTGTTGTCTCAAGGAAGGATGCGAGAAAGCGTATACTGACGAGGAGCAGGTAGTAGAAGGTGGAGCTTGGCCCAAATTTTGCTTTGGGCAGAGATCTCAGACCCAATCTCAGCCTGATAGCAAAGCCCGGCCTGAAATTTTCAGGCGAGGCAAGCCGGGATGGTCGGGCCGGGCTTCCCATGTCCATGTTTACTCGTGGATGCTAGCGAAAAGAAGGGGGCACAACAACAAGGGGGGCACCGTAATTGGCCTTGTGCAACGATATATTTCAGATATGTCGATAGTCAACAATAAGTGTTCTAGGGCATTAGCAATCAGTTCGTCCATCTATTCTTGGATGGATTCCTCCACCGGCGGATACCATGAAAATTAATGTTGATGGTGCCATGGAGAAATTGCCGAATAAGGGGGCAGCAATGGCAGCCTATAGACATGCACATGGATAGTATATGGGTTCATCTACAATGGTGTTTCCATGCATTACTCTCGAAATAGGCTTTCACCCCGCTATATTAATATAACAACCACACGATACAACCATGATAATTCCGAAACAAAAGAAAATGTTAGGGCAGTAATAGACACACGCCCAAAAGAAACAAAATGGATATAGAGGTGGATCAACTAAATGAGAATAACCCGCAACCGCTGCACCCTCCAAAGAAGTCCCACCACGCTCCTTGCAATGACTCGTGAAGCACCAAGCAACACCCTCAAGAGGGAAAGCATTCACTGCTTCCCGGACTAGATACCAGTCCAAGGGTTTCCCCCGGCACACAGAGGGAAGTGGGGGAACGGAAGCCCTGACGCCCTCCACAGAGGAAGGATGCCACCCGAGGGCGGCACCACGAGGGTGTCGGACGATCCGACAAGGATTTCTCCCGAAACCCTCCCCACAACCCCCGTGTGAACCGTTCAAAAGGAGCCTCATGAAGTTGAGGCCTCGCCACCACCAAACTTGTCGTCCATGAACATGCGCCACCATGATCACGAAGCCACCCTCATCGTCTCACCGAGAAATCGCCTCAAGGTCTGAAGGACAAAGGTTAGAAGTGGCTCGAATTGGGGACAACGGAATCGCATCCCGTCGGAGGGAACTACCTCCACCACCAAGGCAGTATTCGATGGGCCACGGCCGCTGGCACACCCGTCCGAATAAAGTCTGGCAGGGCCAACAAACCCGTAAAGCCCTTGTAGGGGAACACCAATATCAAGAGGGTCCGACTGGGCGCAAACGGGCCCGTAAAGCCCACATCCACGCTGCAACCGGTCAGTCACCGTTGCCGCTGCACCCAGTACTAGCCAAATCGCCGCCGCCTGCAGATCCGGGGGCCACATGACAGGCTTGCCAGCCCTCGACCCATCTGGGGCCCTAAGGTCCTAGGTCTGGGCCGGTTGGGACTGGCCAGCACGGTAGCACCACCTGTCGCCGCCATCTGCCAGCTGCTTGCCACGTCGTCCGACAACCCGCTGCCACTTGGAATTCGCCCGGCCGCCGCCGGACCACTACCTCTCTACAAGCACCGTTGTCGGTGAATATGGATCCCTCACCCCGCCTCCAACAGCGTGGGGAAAGATATACCGCCGCCGCCGGCGCCACCCGGGCCACGCTCGGCGGATTCTACCGACGGTGGCGATGAGGGAGAGAAGGAGAGAGGGTGGAAGTTGGCTGGAGGAGGAGAGAGGCCCCCATTAGCCCTCGGGGGTGGCGAGAGGGGATGGGGTTTGTTTGGGTCCGAAGATGTTCTTCGTTCCATGCATTACTGATCCTGTGATTCTTGAGGCGATGGCCTGTAATGAAGCTTTATCTCTACCAGCTGACCTGGTTATTTAAAAGTTTCAAATTGCTACAGATCTTGCGAAGGTGATAAAGAATATCAATGTTGGTAGTCTCTATCATTATAGTACTACCCTTAGAGAGACAGATAGTAGAAAATCTGTATTAGTTAGTGTGAAGTTTGTTCATGAGGGCAGAGCTTCTAACCATGATGCTCATAATCTAGTGCGTAGTGTTCTGTCCTTAGAGTATGGGCGTCATACTTGGCTCCTGGAGCCTTGGGACTCTATGATTGTACCCTTTTCTATATCTGAATAAAGGTCATACATTCTGCTAAAAAACAAGGAGTAGCCTTTTTTAGAAGACGAACGATGAATAGGTAGCAGTTCGTGGATAGCTAGCTAACATTGTATACATAGGTTACAATTTAAATACAGATATCTTGATGTTATTGAATAAAATGCACTTCAATATTCATATTTATCAATTAAGGATCTTGGCATGATATAAATTTGGACTATGTAAATTTACGGTTCTTATTAAACTTGCACTCCAATATTTATGTTCGTGGCTTTGGAAAATTTGGAAGTGTAGCAACGCACTGGCATGTTTACATGCTTAAAAGGAGTGCTTAAACGGGGTTGTGGCCAAGTGTTACAAAATTTCTACCATCTTTTCTACACCTGTTTTATTAATAATAACATAATAAAAGAAATGACTAAATTTGAACCTAAAAAACAAATAACCCTATGTGTTTGGATGCTCAGAATTAATATATGAATTGAATTGAGTGGGAATTCCAAATCCAAGGTGAAAAAGAAATGACTTCCAATTCGAATTTTGTTGTTTGGGTGGCTTAAAATGCACTATTTGAATTAGAGGGTCATACCAATTCCGATTCTTGCTTGGATATAGAAAACATGAAATTGGATGTTTTCTTGATTTTATACAATATAAAGTTGTGTACATGTATAAATAATAGCATATGCATATTAGAATATATATATATTTATTTACTTATTGATTTTCCACCCATAATAATATTAAAACAGTCTCTCAATAAGTCACAAGAACACGCATGATACAAAATAGTTTGAAAAATCAGGTCATTCCAAAATTGACACTCATAGGGAGGTGTTGTTTTGGCACACAGGTGCAAATGAACCTATTATGAAAATACATAAAAATAAAATTTAATGTATCAAAAATTTGAACAAAAGTCTCAGCATGTACATCTGAACATTTTATATTGATTTTTTAGATGAAAGGGTTTTCCCCGATTTCATTAATAGAAACCATAGTAGCTACAAAGTTCCGGTCTCAAGACAGCAAGAAACAGCCCAGCTGTAGCTAGCCAAAATAAAGTAAAGGGATGAAACCGAAGAGCGTAGTTCTCCAAAGTCCTCCAAGGGAGATGGAACTAAACATGTTCCACAGAGCATAGAAGAGGATCTGCAACACAGACAGATACAAGCTTTTTTCAGTTGTGATTATGTCCCAATTAACCTCCTTGACAAGAAAGTTCAGCACGCCAGGCGTGGAGTCCATGGTCTCCATCCTCCTTTTGCCGCAAACATCTCATCGGCGATTCTTCCCAGTAGCTTTGCGCCCAGCAACAGCTCCGTTTTTCCGCTTTCCTTCACCTGCAAATCACAGCAGTACTCAATCCAATAGGCCCAGAAAACTGCCGCTATCCCATTCGGTTCACTCGGCCATTTATGGTCTAAACAAGCAGTATTCCTTTTTTTCCAAGTGGTCCAGAAAACTGTCGCTATCCCAACCGTAAGCAGCTTCTTTCTCTTCTTAGGAAATCTCCCCAGCCATTCTATAAGGCAGCTGACATTTGACGCCAGTAGCACGGCTGACAATACACCAAACATATCTTGCCACGGGGCATTCAAAAAAGAGATGATTGATTGTTTCATTATTTCCACAAAATAAACAATTTTTTTCGCAGCACCCCCTCTGCTAGTTAAAACGTCCCTAGCGAGGATGCTTTTTTTCAGAACCAACTACAGGAAGGTTTTGACATGCAAAGGTATCTTCACCTGCCATAGAAAGTGTAAGGACGTTCCCCGCAGTTTTGAATAGCAAGATAGAAGAATTTAGCACTAAATTCCCCCAAAGTAGATAAAGTCCAGATCAACACATCATCTTGGTCCTTGGTTAAAGTAACCGTTCTCCAAAAATTCCTTAAAGCATTCCAATCCTCAAGTTTATCTCCTAAGAGCCGTCTCATGAAAGTGAGCCTATCAATCCCCATGTGTGCAACTTTGTGGACAATGATGTGTTGGTTTTGAGAAATAAGATTCAATCTAGGAAAGAGTGAGGCTAGGGGTTCATTTTTTAGCCACACATCTTCCGAGAAATTTCTCTTCTCTCTATTTCCTACATTTATCCTACAACATGGCCAGAAGATTTTTTTACATACATCAAACCTTGCCAAAAGTGGGAATCCTTTGGTTTGGAAGTGGCTTGACCCAGAGTGCATTTTTTCAGGTATTTGGCCTTGAGAAAATCTTGCCATGGTCCTTTGTCATTGAATAGTTTCCATATACATTTTGATAGAAAGGAAATGTTCATGATTTGCATGTCTAATATTCCCAAGCCACCTTGATATTTTGGCATACAAACAATCGACCATTTTACTGAGTGATATTTATTTTTATTCCTATTACCACTCCAAAGAAAACAAATTTTAATCATGTCAGGTTTGTGTTTGATCCCGGGGGAACTATGTAAAATGAGAGCATATATAAGAGTAGGCTAGAAAGGGAGGAGTTAATGAGTGTGGATCTCCCACTAATCATTAAGTTTTTCCCCTGGTCAGCAGCCAAACTTATTCGCATGCTTATCTATTGCAGGATTCCAGTCTACCAAAGTCTTTTTTTCATCAATAGGAATGCCTAAATATTTCATAGGAAGGTCACCTGATTTACAAGTAAAAAATTCCTCAAATTCTTTGCATCTAGTTTTTGCACCTCCTAGGCAACAACATCACTTTTGTGAAAGTTTATTTTCAGCCCTGACAAATGTTCAAAAAGACACAGTATAAATTTTAGGTTCCTTGCTTGTGTCAAATCATCTTCTAGTAGGAAAATAGTGTCATCTGCATACTACAATATTGACACTCCTTTTCCCACAATATTTGAGGCCAAACCCTTCAAAAAATATCCATTCATATCCCTCCCTATCATAATAGCAAGATCATTAGCAATTAAATCAGAAAGTAGGGGAGAGAGAGTATCACCCTATCTCAACCCCTGATAAGTATAGAAATAAGGGCCTATTTCATCGTTGACTCTAATGACAACTTTCCCTCCTCTTATAGATTTCATGACCAGATCATTCCAACTTGGTGTGAAGCCTTTCATTTCAAGCATTTGTAAAAGGAAGGTCCATTTGACTTTATCAAAAGCCTTCTTTAAATCAATTTTGAAAAGGACACTAGAACATTCTTTAGTGTGATTGTAATTTAAAGTTTCATGCATAATCACCACCCCTTCCATAATGTATCTGCCTTTCAATAAAGTTGTTTGTGACATTCTTAAAACTATCCAAATTACCTTGAAAATTTTATTAACACGGACCTTGGTAAAGTTTTTGAAAAACATATTTAATAGGAAAATTGGCCTATATTTTTGAATACAATCAGCATCTTTTCCTTTTGGAACAAGAGTCACCACTCCATAATTGAAACGTTTAATATCCAGTTTCCACCTTAGA
The DNA here is from genome assembly GCA_910589775.1 of Avena eriantha. NCBI lineage: Eukaryota > Viridiplantae > Streptophyta > Magnoliopsida > Poales > Poaceae > Avena > Avena eriantha. The sequence goes on from OU342745.1 coordinate 525,545,276, forward strand.
TTTTTTCAAAAAGAGCCAGGATGTCATTTTTTACCGGATCCCAATTCGTTTGATAGAATTCAGCATTGAAACCGTTAGGACCAGTTGCTTTATTAGGTTCCATAACAAAAATAGCTAACTTAATTTCTTCTATAATAAAATTCTCTTGCAAGTAAACATGGTCATCATCTGATATCACAACTATTCTTTTCGGATTCAGGGACATGTGTGGAATGTCTGATTTCCCAAAAAGGCTTTTGTAGAAATCCGTGATGCAATTTATCAAATTAGCTTACCCCTCAACAATGCCCTCACTCTGAATAAGTCTGTTAATGACTTTTTACCTTCTCCTACCATTAGCTTTCTGATTATAATATTTAGAGTTTATGTCTCCTTCCTTCAATTCAATCTCATTTTCTCTCTAAATCCATTTAAGTTCTTCTTATTGATTTTCTTTAGTTGATGTTGACAATCTTTCTGTACTGGTCTATCAGCAGGTGAAAGACCATTCCACTCACTAAGTATATCTAACTTGTCAATTTCCTCATTTAACTGTTTCTTTTTTTATATATACCCCCTCTATGTTCATATTCCAACCCCTCAAAACTTTCCTCATATGCCTGATACGATTTTGCAAAATTTCCTCCACATTTTTTCCTTTGAAATGTTTGCCCCATTCATCTTTAATGAGGGTTTCTAGATCGGGTCTAAGAAACCAGCAATTTTCAAATCTGAAAGTTGTTGGTGACTTAGTTTTTTCCCCGTTTTCATCAAAAGAGGGGTTTGATCTGAAAGCTCCCTACTCAAAGAAGTAACATTAACTAATGGATATTTTCCTCCCAAGATGGGGATACTAGAAACCTATCTAACAATTCACAAATGGGATTCTCATGATTGTTTGACCAGGTGTATCTTCTCCCACCGAGAGGAATTTCCATCTGTTCACCCTGAGAAATAATAGAATTGAAAATCATACTCCACTTATTAAAACCTCCAGGCTTGTTTTTATCACTTTCCCTTCTGGTGAAGCTAAAATCCCAGCAATCATCACTGGGAGCTTTGACTTGTTGATGACTTGATCCAATTCAATCAAGAAAGCTATCTTACCATATTGTTGTGCATCTCCATATACAAAAACTAAATTTCAAACAAAATCATCAAGCTTATTACTCAATTTCACTGATGAAATATTGATGTGTTTCCTTTTCTAAAATGTTGAAAGTATTATTATTAATTCCAACTAGGATACCTCCAAATCTCTCCCTTGCAGGAGTACTAGTCCAATTAAAGTCAAGATCACCACATAGTGAATCCAAGATCGACTGCGGGTAATCTTGCAAAATTCTGGCTTGTATCGCTGTAAAATCTAAGGAAGAGGCGTAGGTAGTTTCTCTAACAAAATATTTTTTGACCTTGTCTCTGATACCTCTACCATTCCAAGAAAGACTAGCTAACATATTTTCTTAGTTTTTTCCTTCTCAACATAGTCTTCATAGGAGATTTAATAGAGAAAACTTCAGGTGAAGATTTCCTTAAAAAGCCAACCAGAGCATGCAGATTTGGTGGAATATTATCTAAAAAGGAAGAATCATCCTATTTGGGATTAGAAATTGATAAGGACAGTAGTTCCTGTAGTATAGTATCAACCACAACAGGTTGTAGTATTACATCATCAGCATGCACACTACTGCCCTATTTTTGCTACTTTCATTAAACAGATTCACTCTAGCTTGTTCTTGTGCTCTAATAATATTCAAATTGCTTTCCACCATATCTAAACTAATCCCCAAATCCACTCTAACAGTATTTGCTATATCAATTAAAGTGCAATTTTTAGAACTAAGAATAGTGTTTTTTTGCAAAGTACCTTCCTTGCTTTCCAAATTCTTGTTGGAAGCCAATTTTTTCTCTACCCATCATAGGAATATCTTCTCTGTGTTTCATGGAAATTCTGTCACTAAATCTGTGTGCACCTTCTTCTTCCAGTTCTTCGTGACTCTCTTTTCCACAATCATAATCAAAGCTAATTCCCAATTTTGTACCAAGACTTGTCTATGAAAATTCTTCTTCATATTCATGCTCTTCTTCTGACAGTTGTACTTTCCCATCTACATCCTCTTCACTAGTATAGCCCCCATTGCTCTCCTTTGTGTATTCCTTCGACACCACATTGGGGTGAGCTTTTTTGTTTGTTGTCGTGTCAATCCTGTCAGCTTCTTTCAGTTTCATAACAGCAACATCCATATCATCTTGTTCATGTATTTGCTTCTCCCTCAGCTCCAGCGCTTACCTTGTGTTATCACTTGCAAAAATATGGCCCAACACAAAAACTGACACATCTTTTCCACTTCTCTGTTTTTTGCTTCTTTGTCTTCAGCATCATTCATTTGTTTGTCATCCAGACTTTTCAGGAGTTGCAACATGTCTTCGTCCCTATTCCAGCCCTCTTCTACCACTTCCTCTAGCTTGAAGCGAACGTAGTAGAACAATAGGTCAGGCACTGTCACTCTCATTCTCACAAGCATCATCGTGTGATTAACAACCCCAATCTTGATTCTCACCCTCTTCGATTCCTTGATCGTCTTCATATCTACCTCAAGCACTTGTCCAATTGTTGATCCTGCCTGACAGATGCCTTGGAAATTCATCAGATTTCTCGGAATCCCCCTAATTTGTACCCACACAGCAGTTAGTTTCCCAGCGGCCAGCATCCCATCGTCCCATGGCGAGACATTCACCATGAGTTTTGCACCTCTTAGCGGGACACAATCATATAGAGCTACCTCATTGATCTGTGCCAATGATGAGAAATGCACCAGGAACATGTCAACAACAATTTTGTTAGCCTTCCATTCCCATTTCCAGGGATAGGTCTTTTCCAAGAAGAATTACAGTTTGTCTTCAAAAACATTCAGAACTGAACCCTCTTTTATCTTTACTAGCGCAATTGCACCATTCTTATCCTCTTTAGCTGGCTCTTTGATATGATCTACCACAAAGCATCCAAGGCCAGGAGCACCAAAGCCAACAAAGGATGCAATGGGTTTCTTCTGCTTCAGCTAAGTATAGTTCTCCGAAAGGTGTGAGTTTCTTCATGTAGTAGATGCATTCAACCTCAGCAGTAAAACTTTTTGGCGCCTGCCCTTTCTCCCTACACCTCATACATAGGGTATTGGAATTCTCAGTAATAGGAGGACTCACCAAGCCTGAAGCTGAAGAAACAACAGCCCCTCTAGAGTGAATCAGCGACCGCGCTTGCTGGGCTTGTTGATTCCCCGCTTGTCCACTTTGTTGCTCCGACTGTGGATGTGGATGTTGTTGATTTCTGTGCACGTGCTGCAGATTCTCCTGCGGGATGGTGGCAGCGGTGGTCGCTGATGCTACGGGAACTGTTTGAAATTGGGGCTGAAACCAGCGTTATAGCCATAGCCTCCTCTCCAATTCCCCCTCCCAGCAGCACCAAATCGATCCCCCATCCCTACCTCCTTGTCCTCCATTGAGCTCTCCATCGGCCTAAACTCTGGCTCCCACAGATGGCAAAACAAGTTCGTGAGGTTGGATGTTTGCGTGGGCTTTCCTCGCGTCTAGAGGGGAACGCTAGCTGTATATCCCACCTCAATTGCACAACCATATAGCGGGGCCATAGTTTTGGCACGACTAGGAGGCCCATGGCAGCCCAAAGTCCGAATCGAAACGAAAAAACCCGCTGAAATGGTGATATCATCCCTGTTTCTCTCTAAGGTCGCACTGGAGAACAGGAAGGGAAAAGCGCCACCGACGAGCCATCACTTGCCCAATGAGACCCTCCCCCAACCCGCCTCACAATCTCAGGGTCTGAATCAGGCGAATTCCCAATCCTAACTGCTCTACCTCCAAAAAATTCTAAACCAATCTAAATCCTCAGAGTCATAGGCAGAGAGCAAAGGCGCGGCGGTGCGACGACTCTCCGGCAAGATCTGCACGTACTTGAGCGGTGGAAGAGTAGGAGTTTTCGGCCGCAGCCCTCGCGACGCGGATGCCTTGTTCCTTCTTAGCCTCTCCTTAAGGACCGTGTATCGATCGGTTTTTCCTTTACGCTTCCTGGGTGCTCCGGGAAGGTTGCGAGCAGATCGGAGGGCATCCCCGAACGTCAGAGCGGGAACGGGAGCCTCCGCCGCATCGCTCTCCTCCTCATCTAGTAGGTATAGGTCCTCATGGCCATCAAGCTCTCGGAGCGCCCAGAACCGCCCTCGCGTGCTCACGTGCTCTCATAGCGCCCATCTTCAGTTCGTGGCCACGGCCGCCGGTTTGCGAGCGTGTTGGAACTAATGGGATGGTTTGGTCCCCGAAGCAACTCATCATTGTGGGAGAGATAATTTGGGGAAGAATTATTGCCATGAGTAACTACATGGCAGCTATAATTTTGGGTGCCAACATAGATGATACTACACAAGTTTTTTTTAGAGAAAATGTTTTATGTGGTTTGTGTAAAAAAGACAAAACAAATGTCCGTGAATAGTCATACCTAAATTTTTCTTTTTTACATGGCACACAAAAAATATTCCTTTTTTCCTGAAATATAATGTGTACATGTACATGCATATATATATATATATATATATATATATATATTTTTTTTGACATTTTGAAATGTGCTTTCTAACAATGGGGTCATTTGTACCCGTGAGCCGAAGTGGATTTCCTCAACTGATATTGCTATAACATAATCTTCTCTCCGCAAATATGTAAAGTGGTTAGTCGGTCAACCCGAACTATCAGATCATTCACCACACGATCACATCAATCACCGAAGAAGGTTTAACAAGTTCGCTTTTTCGGCCGTAGTAAGGCGCAACTCCTAATTCCAGAGAACAAGTCTGAAGTACAGACACACACCCACCGATCATTCCATTCCTGCAAAATACCTATGTATGCATATGTATAAAACACAAAAAAATACGATGTGGACACCACTTACTACGTATGCTTGATCCTAAGCAAGTGACGGAGAACTCACGTACGTGGTGGCCGGATGTGCCTGTCTTCAACTCAAGTTAAACCTGAAGAAGTGAAGTTCATGGAAAGAAAATTCAGTGTCTTTCTTGTTCGTGTGAGCTACGGGCTGGGATCCGGACGGGGCAACTGGTCAAAAAGTAAGTGCTACACTGTCTCGGTGTGCTGAACAAGCTGGACAGCGAGAGGAGAAGTTCTCCGGGTGCATGAGAACTAGCAATTCGTTATATATAGCACGTTTTTATATACCGGTAGTTTTATTCCATGTGAAGGATACCATGTTTTGTCATGGTGGAGCTAGCGGGACGAGGCTCTCCCTGTAGATCCCTTGATGACACACGGCAGAGATGTCCGAACTCCTCATGTCAAGCATGCTAGCGGGACGAGGCTTCCTGTTCCCACCCATGTCGTATAAAATTACGAGACCGCCATAGTGGACAACGAACACGTTCTTCCCGTCGAGCATACCAAGGGCTGTGGCCGCGAAGGGTTGGCCGAGCATTCTCGGGGCCTGAGGTATGCTGATCCTGAGGTGCCACGCTCAGCTTTCCCGGGTGTAGTCCTGGAGCACCCACACGTCCATGTGTGGCACGTCCCTGACTGCCGAAGCGGCAAGCAGCCCGTGCATCTCGAACAGGTGAGGGGCACGGTAGCAGCTGTTGCCGGCGGCGGGCACTGGGGGTGGCTCCATCCGCCGAAACATGTGAGACACCGTGTCGAAGACTAGCGTCTTGTCGGGATCGCTGGATTTCGCTGGGCGTATCAGCCGATGCAGGCTCCCGTGGAGAGCAACGCCTGAGCAGGTCGGGAACGCGATGATGTCCTCGACCTCGACCTCGAGCCGCTGCGGCTCAGCGGCGGCGGCGGCAGCAGAGAGGATGTAGTAGATCTGCTCGACATGGCACAACACGCGGTATTCGTCTGACGCCCTGTGGTGGCAGTAGAAGCCAATCGGCCGAACTGAAGCCTGTGGCGATCTCATGGGCAGCGACGGCAGGACGACCGCTTGCCTCGTTGCCGGGTTCCAGATCAAGAGCCTTTCGTCTCCTCGGTGGAGGAGCAAAAGCCCGTCGCACAAGGCATGGAGACGCAGGGTCTCAGGATCGTAGTGCAGGAGGGGTCGGCGCACCACGTCCTTCTCCTCGGCGGCGAAGTTGATGGCGCCGAGTGCTTTGTAGTTGTTGATGTTTTTGCTGTCGCCGCTGCCTGCTTGGACTGGATTGGCGCAGCCCTCCTGCTGGTTGAGCGCATAGAACACGACGACCTCCGGCGGGCGGCGGAGCGAATAGGCGGCGAGGAAGCAAGGGCTGGTGGCGATGTGGCGCCAGTGCTTGCTGACGGCGCGGGCACGGAGCACCGATTTGGACGGCAGGCGGAGGAGTATCTCGGTCAGGACGTCGTCATCCAGGGTGATTCTGGTTCCTACGGGCGGCATCGCGTCCATCGATTTTGGTTTCGATTCTGACTTTCTGAGCCGCGCGCTGCAACTTTTGAGGTCGACCCATGGATGACTTGCAGTCCGGTTTGTTCGGGATTGTGTTCCTTCCTTTGTTCCCAGTTCGACTCCGACTCGGGGAGCATTTGTACGAGGTAGTCCGCGGACGACCAGCCTGCTCCATGGATGATCTCAGCCCAGGCCCAATTACATTGCGTCGACCAAGCAGCCGGAATGTGCATCCAGGACTTGACCGATGCATATGGGGCTAGCCGGTTTTGGGGCACGAGAGAAGAAACTCCGATGGAGAGGCTCATCGACTCGCTCCGTCGCTCGTAGCAGAGTTGACAGGGCTGCTGGACGCCTTTTGTTTTTACGCGTTTTATTATATAAAGATAAGAACACAAGAAATTTACAAGATTACCATCCCTAACTAAAGACAATCAGGGTGGTAAAACCCTCTCCACTCACGCACACATTCTCTCTCTCCTACCCTAAGCCCACTCTCTCGACGCGGGTGCCCTCCCTCCGGCATGAGCTATTTCTCAAAGGCAAAGCTCCTCCTTGATCCGTTCAATCAACTGCCAAGCGTTGCATTGCTCCCTCTGATTCCCGAAGACTCACGCATTCCTTTGCTTCCACAACATCTAGGAGGTCAAGATCACCATTGTATCAAATATGCTATTGCCCGCCGCCTGGATCTGCTCCCTAGCTGCTAGCCACCAACTCTCGAGCTTACTCGTTGGCTGCGGTACCTCCAGCTGGACGCCGTTTGTGGCTCATGTATCCGCCTGTTTATGTATTCCAACAAACTTATTAGTTAATCAGAGGTCGAATTCTAAAAAAAAATTGGGTTAGCCACAGGTATCCCGTGTGCAGTTTCTGTGAGTCATGAAACGGTCAAGGGCTATATAGCCAAGGGTTCATGTCTAGGGAAAAAAGAATTACTTTCCCTCAAAAAAAAGGTTCACTACCTCAAAACTATGGAAAACACTCGTAAGAGAATAGTTGTGAGATTAGGTGTGGAGCCCCATAATTACTTTTGCCAATGCCAATAGCTCAGTGCAAAGTCCAATCAAAATTCATTTTTTGGGAGTTTCCCTAAAAAAACGTAGTAGGCCGGTGGACGAAGGTGATCCGCGAAAAAAAACTTCGGCCTCGCATCGCTCCCACGCGAGTGACTGATGCCCTACCCAACCCTAGCATTGCCAGGCCCTCTCCCCTCCCTCTCCCCCTCCGTCGCCGCCAGTAGTCGTCGTCGGGCGAAGATTCTGTGGTGCCGACGGCGGTGGCCTGCTTCTCCTTGACGTTTGGGCGGACGACGCGGCGGGTCAGGCCTGGCATCGGTGTACCTCGACGGGATGGCTTGGGCATGGTAGCAACATGTGGTGTCAACGAGCGCTGGCAGCATCCATATGGAGGGTGTGGATGGCGACAAGCTGATGACCAGGGTCTTGGCCACTGGCGGCAGTTTCCCCAGGCCCAGATCTTGGCCACGGGCCCAATCTGTGTAACTTGGACCCAGTGACACGGCAGCATGCCTGGTCTGATTGGCATGCTTTCTACCTGGCGACTCCACGGCGCCCGGTGCTTAGTCATGCTACTTGTTCGCGCACAAAATGAAAATCAATCTCAACAATGTGCTTAGTCCGAGCATGAATCACTAGGTTTGTTGTCCGGTATATAGCCTCTAGATTGTCACACCACATAATAGGTGTGCGCTGCTGATACGTTGCTAACGTATACATAATTTTTGATGTTCCATGCTTGGTTTTATCTACTTTCTTGCGTTTTGTTCCAATTGTGGAGTACTTTCTATACACTTTCTTGGACTAACCTATTAACAAGAGCCACAGTGCCAACTGCCTGTTTTCTGCTGTTTTTGGTTCCAAGAAAGTTAGAAAATGAATATTCTCGGAATCGAACGGGACAAAAGCCAAAGTCAGTTTTTCACCGAGAGACACAAGGAGCCAGAATACGAGACGGAGAGGGGCTAGAGGGGTGCCACACCACCTGGCCGCGCGGCCCAGCCTGGCCCGTGCCAGGGGGTGGTCTGGCCGCCTCCGGCACCCCCTCGGCCTCCCCTTTCGCCTATAAGATGCCTCCGATATAGAAACCCTAGGTACCCGATCAAAATTCGACGAAAGGGTCTGTAGCCGCCGTCATCTCCATCCCTAGACCGGGAGGGATTTGAAGCTCTTCCTGGCATCCTGCCGGAGGGGAGAATTCACCCTGGAGGCCTTCTTCATCATCATGCAAGCCTCCGGTGTGATGTGTGATTAGTTCATCCTTAGACTACGAGTCCATGTAGTAGCTAGATGGCTGGTTTTTCTCCTTTGTGCTATCATGTTTAGATCTTGTGAGCTCCGTTCATGATCAAGATCTATTTGTAAATCTTACATGTTGTGTTTGCGGGATCCGAGGGATATTGAGATGCTATTTCAGATTGATTATTGATTCTATCATGTCTTTGCTATTTGTGATCTTGCATGCTTTCCGTTGTTAGTAGCTATCTTGGCCAAGTAGATGCTAGCAACTCCAAGAGTTAGTATTTATGCTCGATAGTGGCTTCATGCCTCTAGTAATCTAGTGAAGTGACGGAAATCTCTAAGGTACTAGATGTGTTGTTGCTACTAGGGAGAAAACAACAATCCTTTGTTCATAGAATAATCGTATTGTTTACTTTATACGCAATGCGTAATACAATTATCTGTTGCTTGCAACTTAATATTGGAGGGGGTTCGAATGATAACCTGAAGGTAGATTATTAGTCATAGATGCAGTTGGATTACGGTCCATGTATAATGTTGTAATGCCCAATCAAATCTCAAAGGAGTCAAGATGAGTAGTATATGCATGATTGCTTTTTCGATATTTGTCAATTGCCCCACTGTAATTTGTTCACCCAACATGTCATCTATCTTAAGGATAGCCACCACTAGTGAACTATGGACCCGATCCTTTCTTTTACCATCAATCTACAATCAACTGTTTACTGCTTTCTGTTTACTTTCTGCAAACTATTACTTTCTTTCACACAATACGTTTAATCCTTTGTTTTCAGCAAAACTGGTGAGATTGACAACCTCACTGTAAGTTGGGGATAGAGTTCTGTTGTTGTGTTGTGCAGGTCTCTACGTTGCTGCTGGCACCGGTAGTGCACCCTGCCAAAGTTCAGCTAGCAATACCTTTGGGATGATTCCTTGCTCCTACTGGTTTGATTAAACCTTGGTTTCATAACTGAGGGAAAACTTACTGCTTTGCTCATCATACCTTCCTCTTGGGGTTCCCCAACGAGCTCGAGATATCTTGGGCCATCGGCTGCTTGGGTACACAATGTACATGACTAGCCTACTTATTATGAGCTATGGGATAATACCTGCTTTAATTAATTTGATTACCTCTTTCTTTAATTAATTTGATTACCTCTTTCCTTACCAGTTCTTTTATTTTAGAATGAAGACAGGATTGAGGATCAACAACAAATTTTGCATCTCCTTTCATATAAATTTTATGCATACATAAATCTGGACTTACGCCTTTAAGATCATCAAGAGAATATCCAATTGTCGGTCTATGTCTATGTGACCTTAATACATCAAGTAACTTTTTTTTTCTTCAGCTGAAAGGTTTAGGACTAATAGTAACATGGTATATTTTGTTTTCATCAAGGTATGCTAATTTGAGATTATCAGGATAAGGTTTTAATTCAAACTCGGAATGTCCTTTTGGTAGAGGTAATTCTTCTAGATCATCAGCTGGAATATGTAATTATAACACATGAGGTTGCTCATAAAATTCTTGTTCTATTGCCTCTCTTTTTCCTTAGTAAATGGTTCTTCTTGATTAAGTATATATCTCTCCATTTCATCTTTAACAAAAGGTTCTCTTATCAGTAAACTTAGAAAAATTAAATTCTAATTTCTATCTAGCATATTTTATAGTAACTTTCTCTCCATGCAAATTGATTTTAGCACCAACAGTGTGTAAGAAAGGTCTACCGATAATTGCATTTTGTATCATCATAATAGCCACATATAGGACTAGTTTATATTGTTATTTGCATTATTGTATGATTGTTTATGCATTTTAGATGATTCATGTGACTTTGCTACAGAGTTCCTTCTTTTGGGATTTAATTTCCGGGAGGCAAAAAACCTCCATTTTTGTACTTTCCTATTTTAGGGACTTTCTGGACACCAATTAATTCTAGAAAACATACCATGAAAGCTTTTCAACACGAGAAGGACATTGGACACTGGAACCACTTGAGGAGAGCCACGAGGGCCGAAAGATCCTAGGTGACATGGCCACCTTACTAGGTCATGCCACCCATGCTTGTTTGGTGTTTGAGCGTAGCCTCGGCTCTGCCTTTTTACAGACGCCTCTGTTTTGCCAGAAAACCTATTCCATATTTTCCTCACGTTTTACAGAGGCAACGACGAAGGCAAAATACTCCAAGAGAAGGAAGACCCTGCTGCTCTGAAGCCTCCGAAGAGGAGGAAATCAAAGTCATCGTCATCATCACTCCTCCTTGGCGTAGAGAGAGGCTTCTCCATCACCAGCTCCATCACCCCCAACAGCAGCACCATCTTCGTCTCGAAGATCCACATCTTCCCTCTCATGTTTGTGATAAGATTGAACTATGGATATTGTTTTAGTGCCTTATGCATGATTATGCTTGGTAAATTGTCATTATTTGGTGGTGAAGTTATATTTTTAGATTGTGTTGTATTCCATATGTCACTTATCCATATCATGTTTTATCGTTGTGAGTAGTTTCCCATGTTCCTGAGAGATATGAGGAATTATCTATGGTTTTTATACAGTATGCAATGAGTATTTGGTTAAGTTTTAATCTTTTATGTGGTTCTATGTTGGTGATTTACAAACTTCGACTGCATATTATTACACCTATATGGGCTCATAGGGTTACACCTTGGTGTAATAAAGAGAGTAGGAAGGGACAGAATGACAAAAACCTAGTTGTGAGACTTTGAGTTGCATTAGGGGGTTCTAGATCGGGGACCTTAGAACTTTGTGTTGTGGTTTGACTTTATGTATTAATGTATCCTTCGTTTGCACATGTAAATAGCCTTATGACCAATTATTAGGGGTGCACTTACACATGTATATAACTGCACCTATTTTAGGATCCGTCTTAAAAGAATAAAACTTGATAAGATACTTACCATGCTGTTTAGAAATCTTTATGCTTAGTAAATCCATGCCGTCTCTAGGAACGTTTGTCATATATAAGAACACACACTTGAACTTGTCCTCTTACTTCATAGATGATTGGACTTTTTTGAAAAGAACATTTACTTTATTGCAATTTACTTTACAACAATTTACTTTTCTGTAAACTATAAACCCTAAAATACCAAACTTTTGCATCTTTTAATGTTTTGCTTATCGAACTTGCTAATCGATACCTTTAGCTTCTCGTGGGTTTGACAACCTTTTCTTTATTGAAAGTTATTACAATAAATCTCCTACACTTGGGAGACATCAAGATACCATTTTTGCACCGTTGCCGGGGAGTGTTGTGCTATTGGTAGGTTCTCGGTAAGGAAACTTCAAAGATGTTTTTACTATTTACTGTTTTACTTTATTATTGTCACCATGACTTCGGAAGTCATAAAGTTTTATTTATTTAACTATGTTAACTCCGTTAAAGAAAAGGTTTATAAACCTCCTAAGCCAGAAAAGAGTATCAAATTCCCATTGCCCATGTTAAAAATGTTATGGAACAAGCTTTTTCAGGGGATGTAAAGTAAAACTGTCCAGGATCATTTGCAGATAATTAAGGATATATGTTTTTATTTAAACTTTCTAGTATCTCTGAAGAAGAAATGAAAAGTAACTTATTATATTTATCTCTTTCTGGTGATGCTCGCAAATAGTTTAAATCTCTAGATGAAGAATGTCGTATTGATTGAGAATATCTGAATAAGTCTTTCCATCTTAAATATTATACTCCTATCATTGTCATATTTATATTTCTTGTCTCACGTTGGAGAAAGTATTACTCATACTTGGGAAAAATTAAAAAAAAACTCCTTTTTATGTGGACATAGCAGAGCATGGAAGTATCCATGACTTGCTCCACCGGTTAACATGCATTTCCTCACAAAAAAAGGTACAGTCTAGGCGGTACCTCTAGGGTCAGACTCCGTGCAAATGTTTGACTCTTCAATACCATGCAGGTTGCCTTTTGAGGAAATTGCACAAACCAGTAACTATTGGGGCAAATATTGCACAAACCAGAGACTCAAAAGATTTGTTGCACATACCAACGACTAGACATGTAATTATTTCTAGATAGCTCTAGTGACCGGTTAACGACTAATCCCACAGCTGGGGCCATCCTATGGGCTGACATGGCAGCCACGGTGGCTAGGCCAAACGTCAAGACGGGCTTTTTTTTAGGGAAAATTTGTTACAGGACACCGTTATTTTCTGCCATTTGCTGAAACACACTGTCCGATTATGTCTTGCCAGGTACCATTACAATTTTGTGCCACGTTTGCCCGAACACACCACGTGGTAAAAAAGGTCAAAAATGGAAAGTTTTAGCACTTTTGCTCGGGTGACCATGTTATGGCCGGATTTGAAGAAAATGTGCCAAACTTTCCCGTTTTGGCCATGCGGTGTGTTCTGGCAAATGTGCCACAAAATTGTAATGGTACCTAGCAAAGACACAATTGAGTGGTGTGTTTTAGCAAACGCCAGAAAATAACGGTGTCTTGTAGCAAAATTTCCCTTTTTTTAAGATAGCGCCACACGGATGTGGCCTGGAAGGGGCCAATTTTCCAGTCGCGTTCCCAGGACGAGTTCCCGGGTTTGGCCAAATTTCATTCAAACTCGGCAAATTTTGCGCGAATATAGGCGATTTTCATTAATAGTGGGCGAGTTCATACATATTACATTAAATTCGAGCGAACACCCGAATTTTGACTTCATTAGGCTAAAAAAACTTTAAAAAACTTAGAAATGGCGGGTGTCGATGCTGCCGGACCCGCTCACATGTCGAAGTTACGGTAAAACACCGTGTAGTCGGGGTCCGCCTTGCCGTTGTCGTCGTCGTCGCTCGGCGGCTGCGGGGGCGTGAGCTACCCTGGCCGGCGTCGCCGTACCGCCACGATGAGAGGCGTGCCCTGGTAGGCGAGCTCGCGGCGAGCCCTGGCCTAGCGCCGAACTCTTATGGACTCCTCGTGCTCCCAGTCCGCCCTGGACCAGGCGAGGAGGTCCGGCATCAGCGGCGACGGCGACACGTCCTGCAGAGAGCGCTCCATCGCCATCTTGATGGCGAAGGAGTCCTCGTCGAGGGGGACCGTCCAGTCCGCCGGCTCCGGCTTCGGCTGGCGCAGGCGAAGCCGGCCGGCCGGCGGCGATGGCGTGCGGGGCTCGTTGATGACAATTCCCCGCGATCTCGTCTTCGGCGGCGAACGCACCGGCGTGTCGGCCTCCCGCTTCACTGGCCGATGTGCCTCGACACTGGCTCGCGGTGACTGCGCAGGCGTGGAGCCGAATGAGCGCGAGGCCAAGGCGGCGGAGGACGAGGAACTGAGGCTGCCCATCCTCCTAGGCGTCGGCATCGGCATGGACATCAGCATCGGCCTAGTAGTTTTTACTATGTTTTTTTATTTTTTCTTAGCCCAATGCAGTCAAAAAAACCGAAAACTCGGTCTGGAAATGCGAGTGGTAAACTGAACATTCTGAGACCGAATGTTACATCCGTCCGACGCTAAATAGCGCTTGAATCAGGCCTGGAACGTCCAGTGGAGATTCTCTTACAGCTGTACTTATGGCAAAATATGGAAGCAGAATAGTGGGGTGGGAAGATGCCGCGGCACACAACCAAGGTCCACGCTGACTGCCAGGTACAAACTACAAGGACAAAGTGGCTATCATGTGCTATTTTATTGTGTAGACTGGTTATCAGAACTCGTTGCAGCCAATTACACCTAGAGTCGCTGGTCTTTGCAATAATTTTTTGAGTCGCTGGTATGTGTAACGCTTTACCCAAAATGTTACTGGTTTGTGCAATTTTCTCTTGGCCTTTTGAAAAAATCTCCAATATTATTTGAAATAAAAAAAAATCCAACATAGTTTGGTCGTTTGGTATGCCCATTGCAAGCCTTCGGAATGGGCAACAAGATCTGGGTCAGCTTGCAGGAAGTAGAAAAAGTATCATCCTCCTCGAAACATGTTCTCGTCTGAAACCACATACGACCAAACCGATACAAAATGATGAAACCTCTAACAAAGCATAAAAAATAAACAAAAAAAGTATAGGAAAAACCAAGACTTGCCAGTACGACAAGAACTCGGTACGTTGTGTTGGTTCTTGTAGGATGGATCCCTTCACAACAGATATTTTTTGTCGGCCCTGTATTATGTAATTTTAGAAATTTCTGCGTATTCATTAAGCCTAAGCTTGAACGAAGGCAGGGAATTGGTGAAGTTGCCACTTGGAGCATGTAGGAATGCTTGGCTGTAGTAGTTTGGACTGTCCACTCTCTGTGCTCATTGATCCTACTTGACTTGTAACAGAGTGCCGTACGAGCAAAAATACTATTATAGCAGCATCATGCTAAGCTATAATAGTATTTTTGCACCCATCAGTCACAGTACAAATGCACCCGTGATGGGTTATCACTTAGCGACGCGTGACGTGCACGGAGTTTGCTTAGCTCTCCTTAATGTGCTTAATTAATCAGCAGCAAGATCGAGCTACGTACGTACTGCACCATGTAAACAGGGGGCTTATCGGAGATTGAGCACCGAAGTTGCAAGTAGTAACAAGGATTATAAAATGAGCTGTCCTCTGTTGGGTGTAAGCAACCGATCGAGCGAAGCACTACTGGAACAATAGAACCGATCGAGCAGAGTAGACGGTCCTCGGTACTGGAGAATGGCGAATGTACATTCGCCGAAGCAGAGTGCGTGCTATCGGAACCTCGGATTTTGCATCAGTTTATTTGTCACTCGTGAGAAAAATGTTGGATTTCATTTTAGCATTTGTTTTTGGCAAAATGTTCCATTTCACCTGCAGCAACGAAGCATCTAAGACAAGGAACCAATAGAAATTCGGCGATACAACAAGTTATAAATCTACACACATAAACAAACAAGTTTTAGTGAAAGAAATAAAATGAAACGAGCCTGAAGAATTAAGACATGGTGAAAGGCGGCATGCTCAACCTGCAAAATAAAAAAGGCATGCTCAAGTCAATTGCTGGCCAGCATCATGCACCCATCAGTCACAGTACAACATGTCAGTTTGTACATATTCCACTCAGCCTGAAGAATTGAAGTAGCTGCTTCAATTCAAGAAGCCTGCATGCGCGAAAAGTTGTCACGTACTCTACAGCTCCAGCTACTACTAGTACTATAGCTAGCACAAAAATTGATGCAAGCGTACGTGTGTGCGTAGATGCTACATATGCATGTATACGGATGTTCTCTAGAGCTCTAGATACTCCCTACATGTCAGACGGTGAGAAAAATGAGTAGTAGTACTACTCCTGAATAATCACTGTTTCAAACAATGCAAGTTCCGTTAGTCTGGTCTTAGTGGGAGTATCATAGCTAGTATCATGCATGCTATGTTGACAAAAATCTGATGTGTCAGAACAATTACCGTATCATAGCACATAGCACGTAAAACTAGAAAATTCTCATGCAAATAGATCTTATACACAAATTTGTATTGAGATTCTACAAATCAGTATAATATGATACCACCATATGATACCATGCACTATAGAGATAATATTATACACTAGTATCATATGCATGATACTAGTAATATGACATTACCACTATAACCAGCCTTAGGGAGCTTGTCCAATCCGTAGTGAATCTACAAAGAAATGCAAATGCAACACGCCAAGACATTTCGTTTTTGAATCTACTTCCTCCCTTTTAAAATATAAGATGTTTTAGCTTTGTGAAGAAAGTGTACCTAAACCCTTTTAGTGTGTATGTTCACTCTAAATCTGAGTGAACCTACAGCTAAAAAGGGTCTAGATATTTTTTTTCCAAAGCTAAAACATCTTATATTTTGAAACGGGGAGTAACTAAGAACCACGAACATATATGCTCTCTACTGCTATTTCTTTCCTCGTTTAAAAGCTTGGAACATGCTCATGAATCGGTTAGGTTAGCATTTACTCTGTGTTTTGTAGGGTAGCAAGTAAAGGCCGGCCATGGATGGATCCATGCCCATGCATGCATCCATGACTGACTGACTGACTTGATCAAATGAAAACGCATGCAACTTCCTGCGCATAGTAGTACACGGGGTTGAAGCCACACATGCACGGATATGGTAAAATAATAATGGGATCAGAGGCGTAGCTACCTTGGCCAGGAGCCAAGCGAAGCAATAACCATATAGTACTATGTCCACAGAGAGAGAGAGAGAGTCAGAGGCTGGCTATAGCTAGCATGTACTTCCTCCGTGAGAGCATGTGTGCAGCATTACTATGTACCGTCGTACCTCCTCACCTTTATTCACTGTACCGGTAGCAAGTGAAATTGAAGATGGTCGCAGTGGTCGGCATGGTAAGAACAAGCCGTGGAGCTCAGGATAGATAGCGCTTCGGACGAACAGATCGACCAACCATCAAGAGATTAATTAACCCCTTGCTGGTTGCGAATTACCTAGGCGCTATCCCTCCTGAGCTTCAAGGATTGTTCCCTACCCCTCTTCTCGGCGGCATCATCTCTTCCGCGAGCCGACCGGGCAACTCCGGCGAGCTCGCTCCCTGCTTGGATGAGAATTGGTTACGGTGGTGGGGAAGAGAGGAGAAAGAAAGATCAATGGCCGTGGGAAGGTAGCCACGCAAAGAGAGGGAGTTGAGCTGCATATGGAGGGAGAGAGCTCACATACACGAGCTGGAAGAGAGTGAGGGTGGATTGGTCCCGGTGGTGCCTCTTGCCATATTTATAGTGAGAGGCCATTACCCTTCAAGAAAAAAAAGCGAGTCTCTCTCACTCTCTCCCATCATATTCTTGTGTGTGCGAGATGAGACAACTGTCACATTTCTTGAGGCATTGGGGAAGGGAGAGCGAGAGGAGGAGGGGGAGGGGGGTCTCCTTGATCTGTGATTTAGTACATGCCCTATATCTTGCTTTTAAGTGAAGCAAAGCCATACTCCTAGTATCTAGGTGCACTTCCACAGCTCTACTGCACGCATATCGGTGGGCTATCTACTTGGCTACGTGGACTTCAACTATAGTAGTACTAGCTACTAGTTGCACGTACGAATCCATCCTTCAAAACCAAAAAACAAACTAAAATACTCCAAAAAAAATTCAAAATAAAATGAGGGAGTACCACACTGATACTAGATCCCTGGTTAATAAAGTAAAGTGAGGCGCTCACCACTTGGTACCACACACCACCGCGCCTCTCTCCATCCTCGCGGTACAATTTTCAATTTCCCCATATGAATAACAACATGACGAATGCTAGAGACAAGGGCATCCATTCGCCGTGCATAAATGAGAAATCCGGTACAGTGCTACTCCAGCTACGATCGACTACCGTGCATGTGTAAGATATCTGACAGCCAAACCATTCCCATCAATGTAAATCCCTGCGACCGGACGACCACCACCACCACAGAGATGCGATCGAGTATGTAATATGTGTGTGTGGCTCAGACCAACATATTTACAAATCGGGTGCAAGTGTGTTCATAATGTACTCCCCTGGAGCTATATTCAAACATTTGTTACTCTCCTTCCGTTAGAAGAGAGGATATCTTTTAGGGTTTTTTATGGCTAAACCAGCAGAGCTTTAATAATTCGGTGTTACGGTGTTGATTTATGCAGCACTCCTTCCGTTATTAGAAGATTGGATGATCTCTTTGTTGAAAATATGAGCAATTTGCCACAGAATTTAATCAACGAAAATAGTACTCCCTCCGTCCCAAAATAAGTGAAGTAGGTTTGTCTAAATTTGGATGTATCTACACACGTTTTAGTATATAGGTACATGCGAATCTAGACAAACTCAAGTCACTTATATTGAGACGGAGGGAGTATATAAAACATAACTATAAATATAGCAATAAAACTAATCAAGGAATCTAACGGAGAGAGTGTGAATATCAATTCTAAATAGATTGCGACACATAGTATATGAAACATAATTTGCTGTCGAAGAGAGAAGATCTGAACAATATGGAGGAAGATAGCGGTGTAGAAGATGAACAACTCACGTTGACATTGGGATCAACCATGTCGTCGAAGAGGTTGTTGGTGTCGGGAAAGAAGTCATCGTTGGGAAAGATGGTGTTGCTGCCCGTGAAGGAGTCTTTGGTAAAGCTAGTAGTCGCACGTAAGCGCTTCCAAAAATCTTATCGTCTGTTCTCACGTACAGGACTGGAACAGCGGGGTCTCAGAGGCCTATCGTCCCGCTCGCGGTTCACGCCACAAGACGGAATGGGGAAGAACTGATGGCTACTCAGTGCTCGAGATTCTCGCAACCCGTGGCGAGACGGAGGAGGAACGTGCGTGTAGGTCTTTCCTTCTCATGCTTTTACAAGTTGTAGAGCATCCCCCTTATAAGGAGGTCAAACTCTCTCTCTCACCTAGTAACGTGGCACCAAATTTTTATCTAATGTCTTGCCTTGTATGAATGGACCACGTCGGCCTCTAGAATTTCAGAAATTATTGACATAACATAAATGGGCTGGACCATTTTTTACGCAAAATTCCAACAACCCCCCACTAAATCCCATAGGCAAAAAACATTTGCCTATGGTTCCAAAATATTGTTTATATACCAGTACTATAGTGAAGACTAAGTTGAACTTCCACCTAGAACTCTGCACTAGTCTACAACTTATAAGTGGAATATGCATTGAAATGCAAGTTTGCTACAAACCTAGCTTCACACAAATCCTTGACCCATAGTAGGTTGGTGCGGACTTCCCCGCAGGTGTAGCTTATGCGTCATACTCTATGACCTTTCATAATTTTATTAGGGATCACCCAACACTCATAGATTGTGAGGTGTGTTCTTCAAAAAGATGTTCTATGTGACAATATATCTGCTTAAAAGATAAGCCACTTAGAATACATTAAAATAAAATTAGTCTGTCGTACATAATAGAAGAGTATTGCATCTTCATGAAGTGATTTTATAAATAAAAGTAAGGATACTCTTCTCTCAATTGACCAATAGCTTGTCTCCTAATTCTAATTCACAAGATCTCCAATCGCAAAGAGTGGCTTACCACTATGGACAACTCATATTGTGGGACGCATACCCATCTCTCTCGATGCATTATCTATCACGTTACGCGATAGACTCTTTGTGAAGAGATATGTCAAGATTTTAGATGTTTGGATATAATCCAACATAATAACTCGGGGGTTTCTCATTTTCCTCACAGATTTTAGTCTACTCTTCACATATCTGGATGACTTTATATTATCATTAGAACTGTTCACAGTAAAAAATACAGTTTGATTATCATAGTTCATAAGGATTGTGGTTATTGGTTTTTCAGTGACAGGTAAGTTCATCAAGAGTTCACGAAGCCACTCTGCTTCAATTGTGGTTATGTCTAATGTTGTGAGTTCTGCTTCCATATTTGACTTTGTTAAGATGGTCTTGTTGCAAGAATTCTAAGAAACAACTCTGACACCAAGTGTAAATACATATCCACTCGTGGCCTTTATCTCATCAGCATCAGAAATCCTGTTTGAATCACTAGAACCATCCAGTACCCTTGGATACCCAGTATAGTGAATACCATAGTCGTCCCGTACCCTTGGATACGCAGTATAGTGAATACCATAGCTCACAGTGCCTTTTAGATAGCGCATAACTCTTTCAAAAGCATGCCAATGATCATCTCCAGGGTTTCAAACAAATTGACTGAGTTTGCGTATAGAAAAAGTGATGTCAGGGCTCGTAACGCTAGATAAATACATTAGAGATCCAATAATTTGAGAGTATCTCAATTGATTTATAGCAGTCCTTGATTCTTTCGAAGCAACATACTAGAATCATTTGGTGTTGCAGATGACTTGCAGTCTCTATACCCGAAACGACTCAAGATCTTTTCCACATAATGAGATTGAAGCAATGTGATCCCACCATCATCATTTCTCAACAGCTTGATGTTCATGATAACATCAACTGCTCCTAGATCCTTCATCTCAAACAAATGAGATAAGAAATCCGTGACCTCTTTACTAACATTAAGGTTGGTTCCAAAAATCAATATGTCATCAACATAAAAACAGAGGAAGACTCCCTCGCCCCCACCATGTCGATAGTATGCACACTTGTCAGTTTCATTCACAATGAAGCCTACAGTAGTTAAAGTTCTTTCAAATTTATAATGCCACTTCTTAGGGGATTGTTTTAGGCCATATAAATACTTCAACAACCTTCACACCTTTCCTTTTTAACCACTTACTAAAAAACCATCTGGCTAATCCATGTAAATTTCTTATCCAAATCTCCATTTAGGAAAGTTATCTTAACGTCCATTTGATGAATGAGAAGACCATATGAGGCGGCCAATGAAAGTAGTACTCAAATGGTGATCAATATGGCAACAAGTGAGTAAGTATAAAAGAAGTGCTCACCTTCTTTTGTTGTGTAACCCTTGGCCACAAGTTGTGCCTTGTACTTCTCAGTGGTACAATCAGGCTAAACTTCTTCTTAAACACCCATTTACTTCCTACATGTTTGCACCCATAAGGATGTTCAGTGATAACCCATGTTCCATTAGCTAAGATGGAATCCATCTCACTACGTATAACTTCCTTCCAGTAGTCATCATCAGGAGATCTGTAATTAAGCTTCTGAAATAGAGATGGGATTGTCATCTATGAGGTACACAATGAGATCATCACCAAAGGAGTTTGTAGTCCTTTGTATCTTGCTCCTTTTATGAATTTTGTTATAATCCTCCTCAAGATTTTCAAAGTGTTCAATTGGAATGGTAGTTCACCTTTGGACTATGGGTTTGTGATAGTAGCTTGATCTACTTCTCTCTTGTTCTATCATTATTTAGTATCATATGAGCTACCCAACATGATTACGATCATCTATGTAATTCCTATATGGTGGATCTTTGTTTTAGGAATTGATATTTGAGATTGGAATTCTATTATGTGTAAGATGTATTGATAGACATATCATGTACCTCGTTTTAAATACTTGTTATGATCAAACTTGTATGGAGAAACATGTGGGAGACATGTGTATTAGATAGAGTAACATGATCGTGAGGATTGCCAGTGATAGAGAACTCGAGATCCACTATGGTTTTTACCTTTGTTTTGTTACCTCACAGTCATAAAGGGAATGCATGTATTATAATCATCTAGTGACAGCCAAGGTCATCTTGTTTGTTTAAGGTAGCACATTTGATATTCAAACATCATATCAAAGTAGCTAATGCTATACTATGCTTATTCTTAATTCTAGATTGCATGTAGTTTACCCTTTCTAGAGGAATATAAGTAAGATGTATTGCATCATATATTAGGATGTCATGCCCATATGAATGCTAATCAAATACATAATGAAGTTTCATCAATATCATATCTTCTATGAACAGATTTATGTCCATTACACCTTATGAGAGAGTAGACAAGTGAACTCATGAACCCCTGGTCCACTTTTTATTATAAGAAACCACTTTCCAATACTTTTATTGTCTTTTTTTGCATTAATTAATACCGAAAATAAAAAACACTTTTACTATTAGCAAACACAAATAAAAACCCAAAAATAACTTTACTTTATTGTTTTTACTTTTCTTGTTTAGTCATAGATTGCTTACTTTTATTTATTTATAGTTTTATTTTAGTTTTACTAATACAAAACCTTGTGCTTGATAACCACACGGTGGAGTTGCAGACACAAGACAACAACTTTATTTTGTAGGTTGCTAGAAGATGATAAGAGAAGAGATTCCCTTCCAATTCCCCGATAGTTCGATATAAACCCTCGAATCACCTTGTGGGGAAAAGACACTTGCTACAACACTCTACACTTAGAGTCCCAACGAGTTGGTACACACGGAGTTGTTGCCATAACTCCCACATCGAAGTCTTGATTCCATCATGCAGGAATTGGTACCTCCACTTCATTCTCTTCTTCGTCTGACTGATCGGAATTATCGGAATTTCCACTATCACCAATTGTATCTTCATCTTCCATCTGGTTCTGCATGTGCCCATCTCTCTCGTTTGCATCTGCCTCACCACAATCACCGTCTTCTCCTATTGCCTGACTACTCTGCCCTAATTTGTAACCACCACTTCTAGCCTGTGTTTGACTACTCTGCCTTGATTCGTAACCACCACCTCCATCATTTGACAAATAATTTGACATAGATACATCCATCCCATAAATTGGTTCTTTATTGTGTCCAGGATCGTATTCACCCTTACCTTCAGGCAGACTGGCCTCCTTCTCCATGGGAAGCCCTAAGACGGCATGGTGAATTCCCTTGATTTCGCACCATTGTAACCCATCCACCCACTTAGAGGTCTGATCTATCGGCCTCAAAAATCCAGTTAATGTTTGAACTTGACCTGGTCCACAATGTATGAACCCGTGAACTTGCTGCCAACCAATCCTTCAAATGACTACTGATCCATGTTTGAGGGGCTGTTAGATCCAAATCCACAAACTGAAACTCACTCATATCAACTCCTAGCTGATTTGTTCGGACAGTACCAAGACCGTACTAAAAACACTCCGGTATATCGAACATCTTTGCTCACCTAAAAAAATATTCTGAATCATCAAATACTGAGCAACACGACATAATACCATCAAAAATAATCATCCAACAGAAATAAAAATACTAAAATTACTACCAGGACCAACAAAATGAATAATACCGCAAGACCGATAGACAACTAAACAAATCTACTAATCCACCACACCAATATTCGCACAACTAACTAACCATGCACATGTGTCTGCATAAATATAAACAATGAACTATGATTATTGAGAGATTAGGGTTTACCCATGAAGCATGTGAAAGACCCTCCATCCAGCGGCCTTGAGTCACCGGACCAGCACCACCATGCAACTCAAGCTACCCAGCACCAAGCTCCACCACAACACCACCATTGCTCTAAAAGAACACCATAACCATTGCTCCAAAAGAGCACCACCAAATCACCTCCACGATCTATCCCATTAGTAGACCGGGGTTTCCCTTGTAGGATAATATCTCCACAATAAAGATTTGGTGAAAGAATGGCCAAAATATCCCGAAATCGTCACAGGAATGTTAGCCTTGCTAGTTTGGAAAGAGAAGAGAGAGAAACGACCACATGAGGAAGAAAGAGCAGTGTGACGCGGTTTTTCCGTCCCTAGGACTTGTTGGCGTAGCCGAAACCAACTAGCCGATCGGCGTAGACGTGGCCGACTCCTGGCCACGCGAGACCGAAAGGGTTGTCGGCGGGTGGGGGGACCGGTCCAGCCACTTTTCGGATTTGAAGACGTTGATCAGGCCTCGTCGGCTTCGCCAAGACCAACATGATTATATCGGCACGGCCAAAGCCGAGGCTGTGCTACTTTTAGAATTTCTCATATTTGCGCATCATTTCTAGAATTTTCTTATAAAAAGTATTATTTAAAAAATAGTAAACAAATGTGGAGGAGCTTCGTTTATAAATTACTCCCTCTGTCCCAAAATATAAGGCGTCTAGTATTAGTAAAAATGATATCTTACTATGTTTGACCAAATATTTAAGAATAAATATCTGCATCTATAATATTGGATTGACACATTGAGAAAATATACTTGACTTTAAATCTATTGGTATTTATTTAGTATTGTAGGTGTTCATATTTTTTTTGTAAAAACTTGGTCGGTCTTAGAAAAATGTTGACTTTTGATTATTCTTAGACACCTCACATTTTGGAACGAAGGCAATACTTGTTTTATTCTTATTTTATTCGTTTCCCTTTTTTTCTAATGTGAAGAGTGGGTTGCAAAGTTGGTGCTACCTTTACCCCCTGACAGCGAGAGATAGTGCTCCTTCACCTCAGTTATGTGGAAGTGATGGTGAAAATCCTGTGATTAGACAGCTGAGGTAGCTTTGGCCAGGTATCATGGATCTAGCTTTTGGTTTATTTGGCTATGATGTGAGAAGGCCTTGACCGATCTATGCATAGTCAAATGCCAATAAGACAAGAGCGTGCATGTACATATGCACGCATGCTCAAATCATCATCACATCATTCCCTTCATATAGACTGTAGCTAGAGTTTGAAAAGGTAGCAGTGGAAAATAGAACTATATATATACTGCCATAAGCTTGTTTGATTACATCAGAAGGTCAGATTTAGTTAGTGCATGATCTCTTCTCTCTAGTCTTAGGCCTTCTCTTATTAAGGAAATGACCGGATTAAGAAGATGGGTTGTGTCCTGAAAGGAAAATGGTTCGACAAAGCATTGAAATCGATACATGAATGTGCGTAAATCATGTTCATGAATGTAGCAGTCACGCACCAACAATCCAGTGAATGTTTGTAGTACAGTCATAAAAAGATTGGCCCCCAACAGGAACTGCTTCTGTACGTGCACCGCTGTGCCCCGGAGAGCTGTAGCATGACCACATTTCCAAGAAAGTACTACTCCTACATGCTTTGAAAAAAAACGGAATAAAAATTCTAACATTATTTTTTCCTAAATAAATTTGAGCACATTGAAACAAAGACTTTTTTTGAAAAAAAAAATGAAGTGGAGGGCTTGGATGAGAGGGACGAGGCGACACATGTGGCATTGCGGAGGTCAGGTTTTGACAGGAGATCTGGCTTCGTGGTGCATGGCTTTTGGTGCGCGCGCCGGCCATATCTCCTGGCCAGGCCAGGGCAGGGACGCCTCGATGTTCATGGCAAATGTCAGACGGTGATCTCCAGCTTTCCGCGGGGGAGAATTAAAGCGCACGCACCGAGTTTGCACGTCTTTTGGCATCTTTTCCTCGGCACCCATCTGATTCAAGGCATCATCTTCCATCTCGCAACGACCTACCTCCTCGCGACTCCTAGCTAATTACATGCATGTTTCACTTTTCCCCAGCACATGCCTCTGCTGTCTATAGTTCAATTTGGTACTACGTGCATGGTCAAAATGTACTATTCTCTGACAACCAACCTGTGCACATTGCACATTTAACAATTCATCATGAGGTTTGAAGAATATAGATACTACTGGTATTTACTAAAATTCTTTGTTTATCTGAAACAAACCTAATCAAGCTAGTTTGTGACCGATTTTGAAACACAATACTACTTGCGCATTGTAGCTGTACTCCAAAACACAATCAATTGACCACCAGTTCATCTTTCCACTGAATCCACCATTTGACCATGGCCTAATCTTCCCCCACCCTTGGCATGCATGGGCAGGAGTCGCTTTAGCTGGATGCACCAGATTGGACATAAATTGCACCCATGTGCTATTGAATCAAGGGCGTACTGACATGCCACTCCTCAGCAATAACAGGGGGAGGGAGGGAGAGGGAGAGGGAGATGCATGGGAAAGGCTCTGCAGAGATGGATCGTGAGCTGGTGTGGGAGGAATTTCTCTGCCACCGGAAAGCTCATTCCTGAGCCCGTCCATAAACAAATGCAGTACAGTACGCTGCTGGCAGTAATTGTTTATGCGTCCCCAAACTCTGACTACTCCCTACTGCTACCCCGGCCCCCCTGCGTGCTACGGCTGTTCGCAGTAAACTCCATCGACATTCACTCCGGCCTCTTTACTGCTATACTCCATCTCACTGCCCGCCCTATGGAGTACTGCCGTCCTTCACAAACCTATGGTACTTTTATCTTTTCCAATGACTATCACACGTACAGTCCATGCATCTAGTAGCTTTATCAAAGCCAATACTACGTTTTTACCATGACGGAGAGAGGGTAAGTAATTCGAAATTTCACACTTGTAGCATACTGTTGTTGATGATTACTAATAAATCGGTGCGATTTTCAAAGAAAAAAACTCTATCGTCTATTTCTTGTTCTTCTCCCACCCCGACAACCAAGGCGACTCAACATCGGTGGCCATGATCGAGCGAGGGAAGCATCGGCAAAGAAATCGACTGTAGTGCCCTAGGTGTTTGAAACATATTTCTCAGCATTCACTGTCAGTTTGGATTTTTGGTTGAATTGGCAGGTGCACAAATCAAATAGTAGTATGGTACTAGTACTATCAAAGCTACTCCCTCCGTTTCAAAATATAAGATGTTTTAGCTTTGTGAAAAAAGTGTATCTAGACCTCTTTTAGTGTTTAGGTTCACTCCAATACTAGATGAACATAGACACTAAAAAAGTCTACATACACTCCTTTCACAAAGCTAAAACATCTTATATTTTGAAACGGAGGGAGTAGATGTTTTCAGCTAAAGGCCCAACCAACAAGCTACTACAGTATTAATTAACATACTCTAGGATGCAGAAATTGTGGCATTCTTAACTTTGCGAGAAGCACAGAAGTGGACGGGCTCTTCCGATTTCAATTGATTGTAGTAAGAACGTAGAATGTTACTATCAAGGATTAGCTTGGCTTGCAAAATTTTGAAACCTCATTCTTGGTGGGCCTGGTCCCAAGAAAGTCAAGAAAATATTGACAATGTCACAAATAATAATTATCAACAAACAAAACCAATTTTTGAAACCTACTTTTTCTTGATGGGCTTGCTATGCGCTGATCATGTTGCCTTATTTCGGAAATTTTGGTACTACACTAACAGAGTGATATTCCAAAAGTTAAGCATACCATTCTACCAACCAATCTCTAAGTGCCAAAGGGAATTATCCAGTGAGGATAGTAGTTTTTTTTGTAACGAAATGGAGTCTAAAGGCTCAACCTATTAATTAAGTAGAAAGCCATTATCTTCTTAACTACTCTCTTTCTCACTGTAACTCTTGTCGTGACTTTAGGTCAAATTTGAA
Source organism: Avena eriantha (assembly GCA_910589775.1). Lineage (NCBI taxonomy): Eukaryota > Viridiplantae > Streptophyta > Magnoliopsida > Poales > Poaceae > Avena > Avena eriantha. Next base: position 525,572,656 of record OU342745.1, read on the forward strand.
CTATACCTGCGCATTGCCTATATGGATGGTTTTGATGCAGAGGCTTGGTGTTTCAACGTTTTTTCCAAAAAAAAAGGCTCATTACCGTGTTCCATACTACATCTAACGGTTAGGGGTTATATTTTTGTTGAAAAACCAAACTACGTAAAGTTTGACCAAACTTTTAGAAAACATATTAATATTTACAATACAAAATCCATACCATTTGATACATAATGAAATATATTTTCACATGATATCTATATAATATTATAGTTTTTGATAGTTTTCAAATGTATCGTAGATTGACTTTTGACGAAAAATATAAGCCTTAAGTTTTTTATTTAAACCTTCTGGCTAAGGAAACCGATACATCGTTAGGTTCTGTTTCAAGTACTCCTTCTGTCACAAAATATAAGGTGTCTAGGATTAGTCAAAAGGCAACGTTTCTAAATTTGACCTAATTTATACTGAAAATATAAATATTTGTAATATTAACCATTATAAATGGATTCATCATAAAGTATAGTATTTTATTAATGTACCCATTCATTATTATAAAGTAGATATTTTTTCTAAATTTCTAGTCAAATTTAGTAAGATTTAATTTTTGGTTAAATCTTAGACGTCTTATATTTTAGAACAGAGGGACTATAAATTTACGGACTTCTTATATTTGCAAAAATAATAATTGCGGGAGCACTTCTCAGGACAGGATTTTCTCTATTCATTCAGTACAGAAAAATCTGATTTGGGAAGAGATGTACAGCTCCCGAAATAAATTCTCAGATGCTGGAGCCCTAGCGCTGCTGGTGGGCTTCTTGGGCCAGAGGACCTGGGAACTTGCGCCTAGCCGTTGAATACGGACGCCGTGGCTTGTGGTCGATCTGGATAGTGTCGTGGGCTTTCGTGCCCGCTGACACGCCGCCTCCCTTGGTACCATCTCTTCTTCCCCGACCCCGAGGCGCACGATGGGTTCTCTCAATCTCTTCTCTCTCAACGGAGCAAATTCCACGCACCACAACACATTACTGCATCGCGCAAAACGCCAACTTTGTCTGTTTTTTCACTTATCACCAACTATCGGTGTAATACGTTGTACACAGGTCTAAATCCTAGATTGGTTGTTTAATTAAAATCTGATGACCAAGATCCACAAGACAGTAATGATATGATGTCAACGTGTCATTATCTAGTGAGTTGTTTTCAAACATTTTCCAAAAGATAAAAAACTTTCGGTAATTGAAATAATATAAATAACCCTAAACTAACTAATCTAGAAAATTTTGAAAGAATATTTTTTTAATAGTTGGAATTTTTATTCTTTTCAAAAAGATAAAGAAAAACTAGATAATGACACACGGACATCAGATCCTTATGTCATGGGCATGGTTGTAAAGATTGAGATTTAGACCTGCAACCTATTACACCAATTGTTGGTGGTTTGTGCCAAAAACATATAAAGTTGGTGCTTTGCACAACGACGACTGTAATAAGTGGTGGTTTGTGCAATTTTCTCCTCTGAACGCCCTTCTCTCGCTTAACCAAGTATTTTTTTTACCAAATCTGACCTTTTCGCGAAATTTCAACCAAATCTGATCCCTGGACAAAACTAGTTTCACTTGGCGCTGACCCCTTTTGCCTAGCTCCCAGCTGCTCTGTGTTGGCGCCGGTCTACACAACTTCGGCGTCGTTTTACTCCAGGGGTCAGATTTCGAATTAGTTTGGCCAGGGATGAGATTTGGTTGAAGCTTCAGTTTGGTCAGACTTTTTTTTATATATAAGTTCATCTAGACTTGAAGTAAACCTATATACTTAAAACAAGCCTAGGCACACTCCTTTCACAACATCTTATATTTTGAAACGGAGGACGGAGGGAGCATCATGTTGTTGAACAGCCTCGTTCCGATTGGTGTTGAACTAGCAACTAGTGTGTGATGGACGGCTAGTTGGAAATGGACGGTGAAGTGCACGGTGTGCGTGCGGCGCAGAGTATCGATCCCAGGAAAGTGAAGGGTGTGGGGCATTCTCTGGCGGCGTCGGCAGGCAGTATACACCAATCCCGGCTCTTCGCCGGGCCCTCCGTGTCCGATCTTTGGCCGGTAACTCATGCATGTGCTGCCAGCCTGCCACTCCCATGCATCGCACGCTCGTACGCACGCGCAGGTGACCTGCCTTTGGATGGGCGATCGAGGTGCCTCTGCGCCCGCCCCGGCCGCGTAAGTTTTCGTGCATACTGCGAGTAGTACACAGTCCTGCCCTGCGTAAAGGAAAACCCAGGTAGCCCCTACGTACTACTGCGGCTGCGCACAAAGCTAGTAGCCCAACCTAACCTATTCTCCGCAGCCGCCTGGAGCATGCGTGGTGGATACTCAGGCCTCGCGTCTTCTGGCCTCCGGGGCTACCGAATTTGAATGAAAATAACCTAAGAAATAAATAAATTCACGAAATAAACTCCGGCTAGAAGAAATTCACACCACTAACACTTTTTGCGACGCCGTGAACGGTGGCGCCGCACCCTGAAGTGCGAAGCCACAGGACGTGGCACCGCACGACTGCCAGCGTGGCTTCGTGGGGCCCGGCTTCGTAAGTGCGGCGCCACAGCATATGGCGTGGTGCCGCACTTTAGGTCTAGTAGCAGTGCGCGCGGCCGCCCCAGCTCGACCCTCTCACTCACTTTCTTACCCAGCCAAGAACAGAGAAGGGCGGCGGCGGCGGGGGTTCGGCTTCTTGTTGGGGATATACTTTCCGGATATCCTCACATTTTCTCACTGACTAGGGTGGCCCACTTCGGGTTAGAGCTTTGCTTCACGGGCGGCCCAGTTAGAGAGAGAAGACGGAGTCCAATCCGGCTACGGGAAGGCCCAGAAGACTTACCGACTTAGGCCCATAATGTTACTTGTAGTTCAAGATGTACTCTGTAACCAACTCTTAGCCGTAGCCGGATTGATCTCTCTTGTAAACCCTAGGCCGGATATCTATATAAGCCGTCCTAGGGAGAGCCTTTAGGGCACACCCAATACTTTAGACCCTCAACTCGCACAGGCGATACCATTGTAACCCATATTCCGGCTCTGCCGTATTACTGGATTGCTAGCAGGAGTAGAATCCGTCCAAAGCCGGCGGATTCGAACCTGGGTAAACTTGTGTGCTCACCGTCCCGGAACACCGTACGTCTCACACCCCTCTCTTGCGCACGCCTCGAGGACCCCCTCATGGCGTACTTGTCCTCAATCCGACGACAGTTGGCGCCCACCGTGGGGCAAGTGAGCTTCGGATCTGCGTTCCGAGCGGAATCTGCAAGAATCGGAATCGGCGAGACCATCACCGTCGGTCGCATCCTCTACGCCAGCGACGTCCCTCTCATCGTTCTCGACGAGACTTGGATTCCGGCTAGGGAGGCCGTGACTGCCTATACTATCATGTCTTTTGCGAGATCGATGTTTACATCGGTTTCGCTGAACCTGCCCAACCCACCCCAGCGGTGATGATAGAGGCAGAAGAATCTTCTGGGTCCCCTTTGTCCGCGGAGGCGGCAGAGTTCCGGATCTCAGAAAACCCTAATCCCACCCAACCCGCACCAGTTGCGGAGATAGTGGAGAAATTTGAGCCGGAAGAAGACCTCACGGTCCAAGTCGAATCTGGAGTGGATCTCCCCGGAGAAGCCGGATCCCAGATCGACCCACCCGTGGAAGTCGAAATCCAGGAGGAGCATATCAACGACACTGATTCCGGCTCTGACGATGCCGGGACAGACATGCCTTTCCTCAGGTACACACTAAGACGTATGATACTGCAAGGCGCAAGCGCAGATGCAATCCTTGAGACAATTAAAAGTTCGATATGGCTGATCGCGAAAGCCGCAGGTACCTCAGGAAGCACGCATCGCACTTCGTCGGATATGTTGGATCCGGATCCGGCTCTGCCGATGCTGGAGAAAACACCGACTCGGTGCTGGAGGCAATTGGAACAAACGCCGACGTTCTCGCATCCTCGGATGAATCCATGACGTCGGCAGATTTCCGAAAGTTCTCCGCGGAATATGAAGAGGAGTACAACTCCAAAGCTGCAGAGGAGGGAGAAGCCATGGATGAAGGATCCGGAGAACACTCTCCCAAAGCGCAGGATGACATGGACGTCGGTGACAATCCCGAAGTCCAGATGTTCGAAAGTACCGATCAGAGCTTGACTCCGGGAAACGGACCCAAAGCTGTCTTTGCTACCGGCGCTGCCAAGAAGGCAAAGAAGAAGAACAAGACCCCGGCAAAAGACCCTCTGGCAGAGGAGGTGATTGCCGAGGAATACGAGGAAGACTCGGATGGAGCACTAATCCCAGACGAGCCGAAAAAAGAAGCATCGGTGGATGGACACGTGATCACTGAAGGTGCGCGTAAACTCATCGATGCCGCATTAACCACACCTATCCCTACAGCTGCAAAACTTACTGCAGATGAGCTGGACGAAAGGGCCCAGGCCCTAGAAGCACGTCGTCAACAACTCCTTGATGAAGCCAAAAACATCGAGGTGGAGAAGAAGCGCATGTCAAACAAGGAGTACATGTCTCGTCTACATCAGAAGACACGGAAGCGTCACATAGATGACAACCAATTCCCACGTGTCCGTGCCGTCCTTTTTGGAGATGAGATGAGGAAGCCACGGAAGGATAGCAACGGAGATTGGGTTTACCCAACACCAGTGCAAAATTCCGTGGCAGCTCGCGAAATTCTATCGGCTAATCCAGGACCAGAGGAGATACATTTGGGTATCAAGCTACTCAATAAGGGACTGGAGCAACAAAAGGTCACCCTGTCTGGAAGCCAAAAGCTGGTCTCGGATTCCGACCAATATCGCACAGATCCGGCATGGGCTGACGTAAGATCCCACTATGTTCGGGCGCAGTATCGTCACCCCGAACGCAGGGAAGACAATTATTCAAGAACCAGATCATCGGGGCAGTACCGCAGAGCTACACATAACTAGAGCAACGTCGCTCCAGTAGCCGAGAAAGACGCGATTGCTGCACTAAATCCGAGGAATCCTCCCCGAAAGGAAAAGATAAAGAGAAACGTCGGGAGGAGGATCGTTAGAGAATGCCACCTCCTAGACACGAAAACCGTCCGGCTGAGCCTCACCATGGTGGGAATGACGGACGAAGGAACGACGAAAACCACGCTGGCACAAGCCGGCAGGGGGCTCGTCATAGTCAAGAACCTCCCCGGAACCGGAATAATGATGCTTCGGACGGAGGCCGGCGATCAGCCGGAAACAACCCAGCTGCACCACCCTCTCCACAACACAGTTATCACAATGGCCCCCAAGGAGGTCAAGGAGGACGACATGGCGGAGGAGGTGGTGGCAGAAGCCGAAGTCCGGCTCCAAGGCACCGCAGCCACAGCCGACATTCGGGACGATCCCTATCCCCGAACGACGCAAGGCACAGGATCAACTCTAACATAGAGGCTCGGCGCTATGAAAACGATGACGTATACGTGGGCCTAAAATGCTTCGGACCACGCATCAGAGCTACAAAGTTCCCGGAAGGATTCGCTATCTCAAGACATATCCAAGCCTACGATGGCATTGCTCGGCCAGACACCTGGTTACAGGATTTCTTCCAATCTTGCTACATCGCCAAAGGTGGAAACAGCCTGGTCGCAACCCGATATCTCCCACTTATGTTGCGGAAGACGGCACGATCATGGCTCAATGAACTTCCGGCGAACACCATCCACAACTGGTATGATTTACAAAGTGCGTTCTTTCGGAATTTCGAAGGCACATATCGGAGGCCCTGTACGGTTGGAGACCTACAGCGTTACACCCAGAAAGCCGGAGAAACTTACCGGGATTACCTCGGACGATGGATTGACACCAAGAACTCCTGCGAAGGAGTAAATGATCAAACCGCGATTGAAGCTTTCATCACAGGTCTCCCAATTGGTTTACTGCGCCATCACTTGAAGTGTGACAAGGTTACTGATCTGGGAGAGATGATAGAAATAGCGAGCAAGTATGCAGATGCTGACGACGATGTAGAGGGATTACTCAATGTCCTGGTTGTGCCTCAGTCGGCAAAACAACAAAAGCAACAAGCTCAGAAGCGCAAAAATACCTCGGAAGAAAAACCCAACGCGGAGACAGCAGTAGTCACTACTGTTTCCGGGTCTAGAGGACGAGGAGGACATGGCGGAGGCCGCGGGCGTGGCTGTGGGACATCAAGGGTCCAAGGTAGAGGAGAGCAACAACCAGGCAAAACCTACACTTGGGCCAACATCGCCAATAACCCATGTGTGCATCACTTGGACGCCAATGGGGGCTCGTCCCACACCAACGCTGAGTGTCGTTTTAACGACGACATCAAGAGAGATGATACCGCGGGCTACAAAGCTAAGCGGAAGAAGGGAAAGAAAAATCCTGAAAAGGACAAAGAGACCAAGGAAGATTCCGACATGGAGGAAGCCGATGCTTCAAATCCCAAGTCGTAAGGGAAGAAAACTTTTCCCACCAAGAAGGACACTTACGTCACCTTCCTCGGATCTCAACCAGCAAAGGTCAAGAAAGCAGTTCTCCACGAGCTCAACGCAACAGTTCCGGCTGTCCCTCGGTATCTGGACTGGTCAGAAGTGGCAATAACGTTTGACCGCGTTGATCATCCGCCTAAGCTACATAGGCGAGGAAAATACGCCTTAATCGTCAATCCACTTATTGACGGTTATGGTTTCTCCAAGACCCTCATGGACGGTGGTAACAGCATCAATATTCTCTACGTCGAAACGCTACGCCGGATGAAGATCTCGGAAACACAGCTGAACCATAGCTCTGTGATCTTTCACGGAGTTGTCCCAGGAAGGCAAGCTAATTCCCTGGGAGAGATCACTTTGGATGTTAATTTTGGAAGTCCAAAGAATTATCGGACGGAGGCACTTTCCTTCGAAGTGGTCCCGTTCAAGAGCGCATACCACGCTATATTCGGACATCCGGCTTACTAGGCTTTTATGGCTCGTCCGTGTTACATTTACAATATGATGAATATTCCAGGTCCCAACGGCGTGATCACCATCAGGGGAGACCCGAAGAAGGCGCGAGAGTGCGAAGATGGAAATGCCGCCTTTGCCGAAGCCGTGTTGCACGCCCAGGAGTACCAGGAGATCAAGAAGAGCATAGATCCGTCCGAGATGCCCGCGACAAAGAAGGAGGTGACAAAACCAAATCCGGAGTTCAAGGCATCAGAAGAGACGAAGCAGACACCATTGAAGGATGATGACCCCTCCAAGGTGACCCAGATAGGCGTAGGCCTAAGTAGTGCATAGGAAAGCGTGCTCGTCAAGTTCCTCCAAGCAAATCAAGATATCTTTGCATGGCAGCCATCTGACATGACTGAAGTACCTAGGGAACTTGCCGAGCACTCTCTAAATGTAAACCCGAACAGTAAACCCGTCAAACAGTCCTTACGACGGTTTGATGATGAAAAGCGTAAGGCAATAGCTAAGGAACTAGCACGGCTCGAGTTAGCTAGATTCATAAAAGAGGTCATCCATACTGATTGGTCGGCCAACCCTGTAATGGTCCCTAAAAAGGACACCACTAATTTAAGGATGTGTGTTGATTATACTGCCTTGAACAAGGCTTGTCCAAAAGATCTGTTCGCTCTGCCTAGAATTGATCAAGTTATCGATTCTACGGCAGGCTCGGAACTCCTCTATTTGCTCGACGCATATTCCGGATATCACCAAATCCGGATGAAGGAATCTGACAAAGTCAAAACTTCATTCATAACCCCCTTCAGAACCTTCTGTTTTGTTACGATGCCCTTTGGGCTGAAGAACGCAGGAGCTACGTACCAACGCACGATGCAGCGTTGCCTCCATGACCAACTCGGACGCAATGTACATGCATACGTGGATGATACGTGGATGATACCGCGGTCCAAAAAGAAGGAAACGTTGATTTCCGACTTGGAGATCAAGAAGAGCATATATCCGTCCGAGATGCCCGCGATGAAGAAGGAGGTGACAAAGCCAAATCCAGAGTTCAAGGCATCAGAAGAGACGAAGACGACGCCGTTGAAGGATGATGACCCCTGCAAGGTGACCCAGATAGGCGTAGGCCTAAGTAGCGCATAGGAAAGCGCGCTCATCAAGTTCCTCCAAGCAAATCAAGATATCTTCACATGGCAGCCATCTGACATGACCGGAGTACCTAGGGAACTTGCCGAGCACTCTCTAAATGTAAACCCAAACGCTAAACCCGTTAAACTGTCCTTACGATGGTTTGGTGATGAAAAGCGTAAGGCAATAGCTAAGGAACTAGCGCGGCTCGAGTTAGCCGGATTCATAGAAGAGGCCGTCCATACTGATTGGTCGGCCAACCCTGTAATGGTCCCTAAAAAGGACACCACTGATTTAAGGATGTGTGTTGATTATACTGCCTTGAACAAGGCTTGTCCAAAAGATCCGTTCGCTCTGCCTAGAATTGATCAAGTTATCGATTCTACGGCAGGCTCGGAACTCCTCTATTTTCTCGACGCATATTCCGGTTATCACCAAATCCGGATGAAGGAATCTGACAAAATCAAAACTTCATTCATAACCCACTTCGGAACCTTCTGTTATGTTACGATGCCCTTTGGGCTGAAGAACGCAGGAGCTACGTACCAGCGCACGATGCAGCGTTGCCTCCATGATCAACTCGGACGCAATGTACATGCATACGTGGATGATATCGCGGTCATGTCCAAAAAGAAGGAAACATTGATTTCCGACTTGGAGGAGATGTTTGCCAATTTACGAAAATACAACATCATGCTTAACCCGAAGAAATGCTTCTTTGGAATACCAGCCGGAAAATTGTTAGGTTTTATCGTGTCTCAAAGAGGTATAGAGGTGAACGGCGATAAGATCAAGGCTATTCTCAATATTTCTAGGCCAACTCGCCTGAAGGACGTATAAAGATTAACTGGTTGCATTGCTGTGGTCAGTCGATTTGTAAGCCGGCTTGGTGAAAGAGCCGCACCATTATACAAACTCCTGAAGAAGACCAAGGATTTTGTCTGGACTGACGAAGCTGAAGCTGCACTACAAGACCTGAAGAAAGTACTCTCATCTGCTCCTATCCTTGCAGCACCCGAACCTCAGGAACCGATGTTGCTTTACATTACTACGACAAATAAGGTTGTTAGTATAGTTATGGTGGTGGAGAGACCAGAGGAAAATCAGGAGCACCTGGTGCAACGTCCGACATACTTTGTCAGCGGGGGCCTGACAGAATCAAAACAACGGTATCCGCACTATCAAAAGTTGGCTTACGGTGTTTTTCTAGCATCTCGTAAGTTACGACACTATTTTCAGGAGCATCCAATTACTGTGGTGAGCAAAGCTCCCATGAGAGATATAATCAACAATAGCGATGCCATAGGACGCATCGCCAAATGGGGCATAGAGCTTGCAGCTTTCGATATTGAGTACAAACCCCGGACAGCAATCAAATCCCAGATCCTTGCCGACTTTGTCGCTGATTGGACATAGACCAAGGAGAACATGGTCCTCCCTGAGTCGGAATATTGGACCCTATTTTTCGATGGGTCTAAGGCTCGAGGGGGCTCGGGGGCTGGCGTGGTGCTCAAATCACCCCAAGGAGATAAACTTTTATACGTGTTGCAGATCCACTTCATAGCGACAAACAACATTGCCGAGTATGAAGCACTGCTGCATGGAATCCGGATTGCTAAGGACATTGGCATCGGACATTTGATGTGTTACGGAGATTCGGATCTTGTTGCTCAGCAAGTCTCAGATATTTGTAATGCAAATAAGCACATGGCAGCATATAAAGCTGTCGTGGATGATCTATCTAAATCGTTCGAAGGGTTTGAAGTTCAACACATCTCTCGAGCAGAAAACGAGGAAGCAGATGCACTATCTCGAATAGGCTCTGCGCGGAAAGAGGTCCCGGATGGCGCGTTTTTAGAGCACCTCAAAGTTCCCTCGATAAAGGGAGTAGATGAGGAATAGCTGACCAAATCCGACTCACCTTTGATAGCAGTTCTGGCTGTAATTCCCAGCTGGACTCAACCCTACCTCGATTACTTGGTAGATGGCAAATTACCCGAAGACGAGGTGCTAAGCCGGCTGATTATTCGACGAGCAAAAGCCTATACTATTGTTAAAGGTGAGCTCCATAAACAGAGTGTTTCTAGGGGTTTTCAGCGCTGTGTATCTCCGGAAGAAGGAGTGGAAATCTTAAGGGAAATCCACGAAGGCGAGTGTGGTCACCACGCTGCTGCCAAATCTTTAGTGGCAAAAGCTTTTCGACATGGATTTTTCTGGCTTACAGCTCAGGCAGATGCCGAACGATTAGTCAAGACATGCAAAGGCTGCCAAAAGTACAGCAAGCAAGCTCATGTTCCGGCTGATCAGCTGCGAACAATACCTATAACATGGCCTTTTGCGGTCTGGGGGCTTGATATGGTAGGACCTTTTAAACGAGCTCCAAGTGGATTCACTCACCTCTTAGTGATGGTGGATAAATTCACGAAATGGATCGAGGCTAAACCTGTCACTAGTTTTGATGGAGCAACAACCAAAAGATTTGTCGAGGATGTTATAATCCGGTATGGTTATCTGCATAGTATTATCACGAACAACGGGAGCAACTTTTCCATGGGAGAATTGGCTGAATTCTGTGACGAGCAAAGTATCTGGCTTGACATTGTGTCAGTCGCACATCCACAGGCTAACGGACAAGTCGAAAGAGCAAATGGTTTAATTCTACAAGGCTTGAAACCAAGACTCGAAGCACCACTGAGACGTGCTACGGGGGCTTGGGCAGAGGAATTACCCTCTGTAATTTGGAGTTTACGAACAACTCCAAACAGGTCAACAGGATATACACCTTTCTTCTTGGTCTATGGCTTTGAAGTAGTTCTTCCTAGTGATTTAATTCATACTTCTCCTAGAGTGGCCGCGTATATCGAAGAGGATGCCGAGATTTCTCGACAAAATGATCTCGACTTAGTCGAAGAAGTTCGCGTCGTTGCTGAAATGAGATCTATAGCCTATTAGCAGAAGTTACGCAAGTATCATAGCCAGAGAGTCCAAACTAGATCTTTCAATAAAGGTGATTTGGTTCTCCGGCTTGTGCAACAAAGAAAGCACAAACTTTCTCCAGTATGGGAAGGGCCCTTTTTGGTTAGTCGAGTATTGCACAATGGATCGTACTACTTAACTGACATGAGGCCAGCCAAAGAAAGACCTGCTACTAAGAAGAGAAAGAGAGCTGGAGGCAGCACAAATCCGGATGACTTAGACAGACCGTGGAATATTGCTCGGCTACGTCCCTTTTATTCTTAGTTTATCCTTCTTTGTAATCATAAATATGTACATGTTCTGTGAGAAATAAAAGTTTTGGTTACCTCAAAGTTTTTCTGAGAAGTTTTTACCATCTTATTTCCTAATGATCATGTCTTAGTCAAAAATCCTAGAATACTTGAAAGTACTTTATGCTCATGTTCGTTCTGGTTTAGATTTTCGATTCTAAAACTGCTACCTTCGGGTATAACTCTAAAAATTCTAGTCTTTACTTTGGTTATTTGTCTGATTGCTGGATGCGGGTATTTTCCAAGTAGTGTATTGTTGGTACTGGAAGCCGGCTTTGTTTCCGAGTTTAAACTGGTTTAGCAATTGAGCTCTGTTGCTCGGCAAAGTTTCTGGCTGAAGGTTTAGCCGGCTCACGAAAGGGACGAGGCGGAAAGCCAGATAAACGATAAGTAGAGACGGAAAATTCCAAGTGCTTATGAAAACATTTCAGGCACGCAAAAAATCTAAGACAAAAGTGCTGAATAGATAAAAAACTTAGCACTAGCAAAAGTCATAGTACTTAATATTTACAAGCGCATCATGTTCTTTCACAGAATAATACATAATTTTGTGGTCTATGATGCAGGAGGAGATGAAGGATTTGCCGGCTCGCTGGTAAATGTGCCTTGATAACGTTCCGAGATGTCCGTATCCTAGGTGGTCCGTTCATCGTCGAAAACTTCTTCGGCTTCTTCTGCAGGAGGAGGCGGAGTATCCATGCGGGTGAAGAAGGGGACCTCGTAGCTGGTCAGGTCAGCTACGTGGCACCCATATCCGGCGCAGGAGTGCATGATGGCTTGAAGGTCCTGCTCCTGGCCGTCTTCGTCCACCTTGCAGTACCCTCTGGTCACTTGCCATATCTCCATGTTTCCATGGTGGCTCATGACCATGGTGAGAGCGTTCTGCGCAGCAGTCCACGCGTAGGACATGTTCCAGTCCCGAACGAGCTGCGGCATCTCCTTGGCCTTGTCCTGCACCTGAAAATCCGACATGCTTGGCATGTCTGGAATCCTGAGAGACTCGCCAATGTCTTCAATAGACTGGCGGAAGTCGTGTAGAAGATCACCGACTTGGGTAAGCCGGTGGGTGCGAGGCTCGGAGGAGGAGGAGTCCGTCAAGTTCAGAGGACCTATACACAAAACAAGTCAAGAAAAATCCGACATTGATGAAAGTCGAAGAAATGATAAGTCAGACAGATGGAACGTACCAAGAATGACGTCGTCAATCTTGGTCTTCTCCTCCCGGAGACTCTGGAGTTCAGCCCGGAGCGCTTCGGAGAGATCCTTCTCTCTGCGAAGCTCATTCTTGAGATCCGAGATAATTTTATCCTGAGCAGCGATCTTGCGATCACGCTCTTCAGTGGCCATGGAGGAGGATTCAAGGACTTGAGCTATGCTCCTTTCATGATCAGCCTTGAGCTTATCCAGCTCTTGGCGGAGTCCCTTGTTTTCCACCACCAGGGTCTTGAGGTTCTCGGCCTCTTCAATCATAGCGATGGATTGTTTCACCAATGCTGTAAGTCAAAAAGAACAACAGTTCAGAAAAATTCGACATTGAAAAAGCAAAAGACAAGGTTTGAATCTCGGAATGTTTACCTTTGGCTTCATCCTTGGCTACCTTGAGCTCAACATTTTTAAGCCGGAGAGCTTTGATCTCTCTCCGCTTATCACAGACATTGGTTAATAATTCCTTGTTATAGGAACATACTTTCTGTAAGTCAGAATACCCAAAGTCAGAAAGCTACTTAAGACTCGGGCTAATATTTTTTGCTAAATATCAGCACGAGCCTTGGGGCTACACTAGTTCGTTCTTTGTCATCCTAATGAAAGCATAAACCCGGATTTCTATATCCTACTTCATGCTTGGGGGCTAGAGGATATGATATAACATAATGTAAAAACAAGAGTTAGAATTCCGACTTACATATTGCTCGCGGGTGAGTTTGTCTAACCCCGCGTTCACTTCAGCTGCCACCTCCTCGGCGAGGGTAAGAGGAATTACTGGGGCTGTTGGAAGCTCGCCAGTCCTGATTCTCTCGTTGTGAAGGCGGACTTGAGCGAGAAGGTTAGAGAACTTGACGTCCTCTGCTTCTTGCGCTTCCTCTTCGGGGGATAGATGGCTTTTGTCCAGGACTTGCCTGGCCAGCCGCTGGATCTCCTCTGCAGATTTCCGGGATAAGCCAAACTTGGCAAGTCCGGGATTGCTGAGGAGGTTGTCGACGAAGACTTCAGCCGAGGGATCATTACCCGAAGAGGGTTCACCCTTATCTTGAGCTGACGCACCCACGGTGACGTCAGTGTGTGACCCAAGGATCACAGGCACCGTTGGAGGAGCCAGATCTTCTGCAACAACCGGAGAAGGAGTAATCGCCGGTGTTGTAGAAGGTTGAGGGGCAGGAGTCGGAGGAGCCGTGGCAGGGGAAGCTATGGTAAGTTTCGTTTGTCGCAAGGGCTTCGAAGGAATCCCTTTCCCCTTGCCCTTGATGATTGATTTTGCTCTGATAAAGTAGTAAAGTCGGAAACATTACATCTCGGAAAGAAACTTGAGTAAAGTACAAAGGCGAAAATGTTCTGACAAAAGGTTACCTTTTCACGACTGGCACCTCCTTTGTGCCAACTGCCACTATCGGAGCTTTATGCTTCTTGAGCGCAAGATCCAGCAATGGGACTACTTCGGTCTCCTGCGAAAACTCAGGAGGATATCCTTCGAGTGGAGCAAGCTCCGACTCGGGGAGGTCAGCAAGCTGAAAACAGGAAAGCGTATCAGCATTGCAGTATATAAATTAAAGATTGAAACACATAAAAGGTGTACTGATGGAAGCTTACCGACACTACGGGGTTTTCTGCCATGTGCATATCCAGAGAAACCTCCAGAATTTTCCTCTCGATCCGCTCCTTAATCAGCCACTTAATCTGGCTTATGTAACCCTGGGCGTTGTAGGCTTTTGGGCTGATGCGGAGGGAATCTTTTTTGGAAGACGTGATGGAGTGCATCAGTCTATCTCCGTGGTACTGAAGTGGCTAGATCCGACGTGAGACGCAACAATGGACTAAGTCGGATCCCTTCAGACCCTTGTGCTTGATCAAATACTCGATCCGCCTCTTAGCGAGGATTAGATCGTCGGTGAGAGCCGGAGCAGCCTCGTCCCAGGAAGGCTGGGCTGTGGCGGCTCCATCGACAAAAGCCGGCAAAGCAGTAGCTTTGCCGGGAGCCAGAATATCCCTATGGTAGAAGAAAGTGGCTGGCCATTATTTGACCGAGTCACTGGCAGAAATTTTGGGATAGGCCCGGTCTCGTCTAACAGAAAAACTAATGGTACCGATGATATAAGGAACACTGGTAGTGATGGAATTTCTCCGGACATGGAAATAGTACCGGAAGAGAAGCAAACTCGGCCTAATGCCAAGAAAGCCCTTGCAAAGCGCAACATACACGCTCATTTCTAGAAGAGAATTGGGAGGAAGATTGTGGAGTTGAACTCCATAGTGATCTATCACCTCGGAGAAGAACTCCGAGGGAGGAAAGGACAAACCTCGGTCCAGATGGGTGCCGAAGTGGACACGCTCGCCCTCGCGCGGGTTGGGGATGGTTTCGCCGAGGCTGGTCCGCCAGTCGCCGGCGGCGAGAAGCCCCTCCTTCTCCACATTCTTGAGGCCTGCCTCGTCGAGGGCGCAGGGGATCCAGATTCCCCGGAAACTCTCCTTCTTTGCAGCTGCTTCCGCCGTCGCTGCCGCCACTGCCGCCGCTAAACCAGAGGAAGAAGAAGATGAAGCCATTTTTCTCCGGTGGAAAAGGTGACCTTAAAGTGGCGGTGACGAGGGTTTAACTCATCAATGCCCATTGTTATGGACTTGGGTTTTGGAGAAGGAGGGAGTGCTGGAGACATCTATCGGCTAGCAAACAAGCACACAGGGGACAAAGGATTTACCCAGGTTCAGGCCTCGTAGACGTCCCTACTCCTGCTTGTCTGCTCGTGGAATTATCAAAGGAGTCGAAAGTTACAATGGCGCACAGATGCAATCTGGCGAAAGTTGTGGAAACTAGGGTTGCGTGTGTCCTCCTCGCCGCCCCCTCCTAGCCTTTATATAGATAGACTAGGTCTCGGGTAGCAGGTCGAGTCGGTTACAAGTTAGGGTTTTCCCCTTTAAACTTTCTATCTTTAGCTTCTTCTTGTCTCTCAAGCAATCGAGAGTCCGCAGGTTAGTCGAGTCCTTTTGTCTGGCCCTTGGCGACACCGTGGGCCTATACGTATTTAGACTGTATATACCAAGCTCGAGTACCTGTAAGGTATACCCATGTTAGTAGCCTCCGAGTATCAAGTGGAATCGCAGATTTGACTGGGTACTTTTTGAAGTTTCGAGTGCCTGAATGACTGCATTTCGACTGCTTTTATTTGTGTCATAGGGATTACTGATATACGTGCCTGATATAACCGAAGTATCGGTACCAGTTAACCACCTTAGGGTGAAACAACGCAATCTACTCGAATTCGAGTCCCTAGACTCGAATCCGTAAAAGTGCTGGCGTAATTCGACTCAGGCCGCGGAGGTCTTACAGGAGTCAAATTCCAGTTATATGAGTGTGAGCACTTGACGCGTCCGTCAAGGCATGTTCATCGTGCCTGTAGGCACGGATATGTTTCTGGTAGTGCGCAGTTAAATGCGTTGCCAGGCCTTTATTCAGGTCTTACCTTCACGCTGTAAGCGCGACATCCGAATTTTATCATCGCGGAGATGATTCGGGCAACCCAGGAGACGTAATCTCTTTGTAGGGAAAATTATGAGGCGGTGTCGCCATGATCTGCGAGTGCTGATGTAATCAACGCACAGCTTTTGTGCAAATAATCATAGGGTGCACGACCAGCGCTCCCTATGGGAGTAGTCCCCGAGTGCCTGGTTGAGTCGAAGACTCAGGCAGGGACTAAAGAAATTTTGCGACTGCTGTCATTTTTGTTTGTTTTGACTCGAAAACTTGGGTTGCGACTGCTGTCGTCTTTTGCTTGCTTGTTTCGGTCGAAATTGTTTCCAGCGCTCCCTATGGGAGTAACCCACGTCCATAGTCGAATCGTTTTTCGAGTGGTTGGGTTTGATTGTGATTGCCTATATCCCTGCAATAAGAAAAGAAAATCATAGGGTGCGCGACCAGCGCTCCCTATGGGAGTAGCCCTCGAGTGCTTGGTGGAGTGGAAAACTCTAGCAAGGACTAAAGTAGTCGAAGTTTTCTGCTAAGTAGCCTTTGATGACGTCAGTGCTGACGCTTGCATGACCTCAGTTGCCCGCGTGAGCGGCTTTGACGGGACGTGACGAGCGGTGGGTCCCACTTTCTGACTTTGAGTTGACTGGGCGTGCGTAATCTTATTATTAACTATGCCTCCTCGATTTCCGCGCAGTTGAGGGACGGTTCGCGCTTCCTCTTCTCCACGTGTCGAGCGCGATATGTGCCACGCGTCCAATAGGGTTTTTGTGAGCCGTTGGATTGCATCTCTTAGGGGTTAAGTAGCGATGCTACAGCGGTAAATTTCCATCTGCGCCTTTTTCTTCCTCGCTGCCATCGCCATTGCCGCTGCTCCTCTGCTTTTCTCATGCGCTCATCTCCTCCTCAGCTCTGGACCATCTCCACTCGTTTCCAAGTTATTTTCTGCGTTCTCATCGCCGCCGCGCAATGGGAAAGAAGAAAGGAGGCGCTGCCGCCGAATCCGTGGCCACCGTTGCCGCGACGAAGAAGAAGGGTGGCTCCGCTGCTGCAGGCACCAGTGCCGCCGCCGGCGGGAAAAAGAAGGTCGCGGGCACCCGCGTGACCAATGGCGCTTGGCGCCCCTCAACCATCAAGGCGTCCGATCTATGTCTTCTTTGCCAAGACGGAGTTATTTCCGCAGCAGTCGCCGACGCGCGCGTCCCCAGCGGCGAGACCATTCCTGTGCCTCCCGCTGGTTTTCGAGTGATGTTTCTTGCTTTCATCATTTGCGGCCTTTCTTTGCCTATCCACCCCTTTCTTAGGGGTCTCCTCTGTTTCTATGGGCTCCAGCTCCATCAGTTGTCCCCAAACTCGATTCTTCACATCTCTTGTTTTATCACCCTTTGCGAGTGCTGGCTTGGAATCGAGCCGCACTTTGGCCTTTTCAAATGTTTATTGAAGCTACTTAGTTTATGACGTGGGTGGTTGTGGAATCCATGTCGACCCATCCGCCACCTACTTCGACATCAAGCTCGCCAAGTCCGTCCAGGGATGGAGGGACATATGGTTTTATGTTCGCGACCGAAAGGCCAAGGACGAGCACTTTGGACTCGCACCTTTCGATCCCGCGACTCCCTGCAAGAAGATGCGTTCTTGGAAGAACGTGATCATGCCCTCCGAACTCGCGGAGACAGACGTGCTATATCAACGCGTATGCGACCTCGAGAGTCGCATAGGCGCAGAGGAGGGAGGTTGCGCCCTTGTCAGGACTTGGCTGTGTCGTCGCGTCCAGCCTCTCCAAGCTAGGGTCCATCCCATGTTTCAATGGGGTGGTGCTGATGATGTCACTCGCGTGTCTGCCAATGGCATGTCCGCGAGTGAGATAGATAAGAGGGTGCGACTGGTCACGAAGTACACCTTCAAGGATGTGCTTCCGAATGAGCCAGTCGTTCCTCCCTTCGATGCTTCGAACCCTCCTCCTGAGGTATAGTCGTGCTACGCAGTAGCTTATGTTTGCGGTTGATTTTCTGTTGCTTACTTGCTCCTTTTTGCTGTTTGTATGCAGGATTGGGCAGTGTCGCCTTGCATGCCTCCTCTCCCTGAGGGTATTATTCCTCGTGAAGCTTTTGAAGAGGATGAGTCTGAGTCGACCATCCCTTCTGATGTGGAAGCGGAAGCCCCCGAGTCCGGGAGCCCGGATACTCGCAAGCGTTCGCGCAGCGAGGACTCCGATGCGTCGACTCCTTCAACTCCAGAGGGCACAGTTGCTGGCGCGGAGTCACCAATTCCCGCCATTCCTGTGAGGGCTGTAGCACCGTCTTCTCGCAAGAAGATGCGATTGCCCAAGGAGTCTTCGTCGGAGTCGGCGGAGGCCACGTTTTATCTTGACAAGTTTGACTGGTAAGTTTATGAGGTCGTTCATTCTTTTCTGTTTTCTTCTTGCTGGCTTTGCCCTAGAGTTTGGCCTTTTCTTAATGCGAATTTGGTCTTGCAGTCAAGAGGCGTCGTCATCTTCTGGCGACGTTGAGTTTTTGAAGGAATCAGGAGTCGCGATTTCAAGGGCCAAGGTAGAGGTCAAGCGCGCTCCTTCTCCTTCGGCGGCGGCCCACTCCGGGCACAATTCTTCGAGCTCTCCTCACGGAGGGGAGCATCGAATAGTTGCTCCGATGGCTGCTCAACAGACTTCTTCGGAGTCGCTAGAGGACCATGTGAGTATATCTTTCCTTCTTTTGTATTTTGGCAGTCAACGCCTTCTGTTGCCCTCTCTGATTCCTTGCTTGGTGCAACAGCTCCTTGTAAAGGAGGCCGCGCGAGTGGCGGAGCAGGTGGTGGCGATGGGTCGTCAGCATGCGATGCTGGAGACGCGTCGCCGCGTGGTCGAAAGTAAGTGCTTCCATGCTTGTTCCTTTCATCTTCTCTCTGTGTTGGTATGTTCGACTGATAGCCAATTATTTGACTGCCATGTAGCTGAGCATAACGCCTTACTGCGCAATGTCGCATCATTGGAGAAGACATTGGCCGCAGCTGTGAAGGGGCGCGATGAGGCAATCGCGGCTCGTGATGATGCCCGGAAGCGCGAAGAGGATCTACGCGCCTTCTTTGCGGCCAGGGAGAAGTTGTTCGAGGAACAACTATTCTCAGTCGCCAAGGCCCTCTCAGGTACCTTTACTGGTGGATTTTTCATTGATGCTTTTCTCTGCTTCTAGAGTTTTGCCGGTGGCACTGGAATTTGATCCGTGTGTTTTGGTGTAGATGCTGGTGACCTGAGTTTTGACCCGTAGGCCTTTCGTCGTGATGACGCTCTGGCCGACGCGGTATCCGCGGTCGAGGACCAAAGCGCCGTCATCCAGGATACATTGTCCAAGGCCAAGGTCGCCCTTAGTCACCTCCGGGAGGAGTTGATGCCAAAGGCGGAGCAAGTCGATAAAATGGACGAGCTGGTGGAGTCACTCGCCGGGGGTGTGCCTTCTACCTACAAGAATTCCCTCCGGGTGGCTGGTGCAATGATGTCACTCGCCATGGTGCAGGCCCACGGAGTCGAGATAGATCCCTCTGCGGTGTTGAAGACAATGCCTGTTGGCGCAGATGGTCAGCAGGTAGTTTTCGCTCCCTTTGCGACTGCCTGTGCCAAATACGGCCATTCTTTGATTAATACCGTTGCCAAGTATTCGGAGGAGCTCCAGCGTGCTAAGAAAGCGGCAAAAGCTTCGGCTTCAGGGGCAGGCAAAAAGTCAGTGGCGTCTGATACTGCCAGGGACTTGATGAAGCCTCCGAAGGCGTCGAAGTCGAAGAAGCCAGCTGCTCCATAGTTAACTTGTGTAATAGATGATGAATTGTCCTTTTGCTCTAAGAACATGCCTGCTGGCGAGTGTGTTTGTGAATATTTTTATGCTTATCCTGAATGCATCTGCTCTCCCTAACTTTGTGTTAGTTTGGTCGCCTTATTTTGCTTCTGTCTTGATCTGTGGTAGGGCACATCGAGTGGTTGTAACTACCTCGGTGAATTACGCTCTTAGTTACATGTCTGGATGAACGAAAGTGGTTAAAATAGTACGGTGGGGCCCAGGGCCACTCACGGTAGACCTTTCGGCCGTCCTAACCACTTTCAGAACATTGGGACAAGAACGAGCGGCGTAATCGGCAGGCGAAGGGATCAACTACATACACAAATGAGTATGTATGCAAGCCACATACAATAGTCCTCAGAGCCATTCCATCTAAAAGAAATAGAAATATTGCAACGGCATACGGTAAGATTCAAATATCCTAGATAGAGATAATAATTTAGGATAGCTCCTCATACAACAAACATCAGAGTATCAGGCGGAAGCGGAAAACAAGATCCGAGTACGGATAAGAAGAAAATTGGCATAAGATGCCCCATAAATAAACACATCCAGCCCACAGATCTCACGGATCCCCGTTCCCGGAATCTCTACACCGAATGATCGTTGCCAACATCATCTGTCTCTTCCACCCAGTATCCATCTTGCGGGTACACCTGTTCATCTGAATCAAACAATTTATCGTGTGAGACCCTAGGGGTACTCAGCAAGTCTTTATGCCACTAAAGGGGACACAACCTGGGGTGACGCAATTGCAGCAAAAGATAATACCTAGCAATTCTATAGATACTCGCTAACCATCCGCCTAACCAATGATAGATGGATGTTTGTGAATTAAGAACAACAGTTATAACAGTATAATTAACAGATCTATCCTCCTCCTCGCTTACCAACGAGAAAGCGGACGAACAACCCCCATCATCCATTGGCAGTTTTATTAACCATTCCATGAGTGTTGCACTATTTACTAGTCAAGTGCTTAGTCAAATTAAAAGCGGTACTTTAGTTATACTTGTCTATGATCAAGAAACTGTGCTCCAAGTCGTCCATAACCGCGGACACGGCTTTCAGAAAGATTTACCCTGCAGGGGTGCACGAATAGCAACACACACTTGATCAACCTCGGAAAAACCAAATCAAAACCCAACGAGGCATTCACGACAAAGCGATCACAGGATTCAGAAATATTTCACGGGGCCACCCCATTAAGCTACCCGCAACGAAGTTGGCCAGCTCCGAGACAGACCCAAGGTTTGTGTGGACGGCGGTAAACGACTAGGAACCCAAAAATGTGACTGGGCTTGTCGATACAGCGAAAACGTGTCACGATCCAAAACAGTACAGGTGCTCCTCGCACAATCTTAAATAAAGCAGTAACATGGCATAAGTACAGGATAGTAATAAAGCCCCAAACTAATTGTGGCCCCAAGAAATAAGAATGAATCAAGCTCTGGCTCAGGGGGGTCCATAAGGCCTCCCAGATGTGGATAGTGCGAATAGTCAAGGAACAGGAATCAAGTACTCGGGGTCCTACGGGACACAAGTAAGCATGAAAAACCAAATAGCAGATATTGCTCACCAGTGCCTCTTTCATTAGTTATCCCATTACTACTCAGGTTATGTTGTTTAGGTACCTCATTATCCACCAGACACTCACATACCCTACTCATGTTTTTCTACGACTCGCATGGATCAAACAACTCCTGGAGTAATGGCTCATGGGATGGAGGAACAAGCTGCGGTGGTGTTTAAAAATAAAGGCTATGCGGTACTTGGGATTCAATTTAATGCAATCGCGACTCAACGATGCAAGAATAAGATAGAGGCAATAGGTACTGTATGTATGCAAGCATGTGGTAGTGCTTGCCTGGCAGCTCAGTTGAAGCGAGAGATGGATCTGGGTAGTACTCCTGTGATTCCTGGTAATTCTCCTGCTGGGCGTCTATTCGCAGAAGAACCAAACAAACAAGGGCCAACATAAATAAAGTGCACAAGCATATGAATTAAAATGCGACAAGCAAACAAGCATGCCATGATGAATGGTGCACAATTTACATGGCATTAAAGTAGCATGGCAAAGGTGAGGTGTGGATACAAGAAATAAAGCATTTTGTTATTTATTTAACCAAGTTTTATTGTCATAAACAATTCAGATTTTTAATAATGACATGATGCATGCTTCAATTCAGAACAAGGACTGCATAGATAGAACGGGCTCGTCGCGCTGATCGAATTAGACATATTATTTGCCAAATTTGGAGTTATGGAAATAAAGTTATTACTTTATTAAGAAAAGGGCATTTTATTGTAATTTTAATCATCTCGAAATTTTAAAGGGTTCAAACAAGATTTTGGATGGCATATTTGAATTCCTCACATTTTTCTGATTCCAAAACATATATCATTTGTATTATTTGGATTTGTAAATTAAAAGTTATTTGAAAACTGATTTGAATTTGAATTTAAATAATTACTGAAATTGTTTTGTCAAAACAGATAAGTGGCCAGACTTTTTACACACAGGCAGATCCAGCCACAGACACTGAGGAGTGGGCCACTACTGACTGGGGCCACGCGCGCGGAAATCCTTTTGCTACCGCGGGCTTAGCCAGCCTGTGCGATTGACAGGTGGGCCCGCGACTGGAGGCCCACGTGCCAGCGAACGAACGCGCAGAGACTGCCAGGTGGGGCCAAGCTGGAGCGCGGGTTACCGCCTGAGGAACTGGGGGACTTTTCTGCAAGAATGCCAGGGCGGCTGACAGGTGGGCGCGTGCGTACTGCGGGTTGAGGCGGCAAAAGAACAGGGTTTTTTTTTGGAAAAAGGGGAAACCACGGTACTGTGGATCTTCTCCACCATCTGGCGGTAGATCTGCATGCGGCACGGAACGGGGGCTAGAACTGGGGACCTGGAGCTCGCGCTAGGCGACGGTGACCAGTGCGGTAGGACGTGGGTGTTGTCAGGAGGGAATAGCGTGGCTAGGTAAGGCTCTATGCGGTGCGTACAATGTACAGACACTAGCGTCTGGCAGCGCACCGAGGGCGTTCGGCACAACGCCTGGCGCGGCTAGGGCTTTACGGTGAGGCGGAGGTTGTCCAGGCGATAGAGGGGCTCACCGCGGGGTGGTCGGTGGTGGCGGATCGGGACGAGGCGCAGTAGGACGACGAGGAGGCTGGCGGCCGGAGAATTAGGGTTTGCGTCGGGCGGCGCTGGTACTGGCGGTCCTGGGGTCCTCTTCCTCACTGGCGCGTCCAGGGCGATGCAGGGGATGATCCTCGACCTCCTCGACCACTTCCACGTCGTGCTGGCCGGCTGGAACGAGGGGACAACGCGGTACTGGTGGCGGTCGGCGAGAGACGATGGCGACGGAGAAGAAGAAGGGGAGGCGAGGGCAGGGCCCTAGGGTGGATCTGGGAGAGGCGGAGGAGCCGTGAAGAAGGAGGAAAACGAGGGAGAGGGAAGAGGGCGTCGTGGGGCTCGGGTTAGGTAAAAAGTGGCTTCAGCCCTTTTCTCCTTCTCCTCGATCACGTGCTCGGGCTGGAGCTCGACGTGAGCAGGGTAGGGACAGGTTGAGGGGCTGCAGGTGGGTCAGGTGGGGACGGCGGAGTCAGCTGGTAGCGAGAGGGAGAGGGATCAGAGAGGGATCGGAGGTAGCTCGGGTGAGCTAGGGTTAGGATCGGCAAGGAAGAGAGAGAGAGCTAGAGGGGTGGGGTAGATGGGTAGCTAGGTGGGGCCTGCTGGCAGGGAGAGGGGACACCTCGGCTTGGTGAGAGGAGAGGGTGAGGTGAGAGAGGTGTGGTAGGGGTTAGGGTTTAGTGTAGAATTGGGGTTAGAAAGAAAAGAGAGGAAGCTAGGGTTAGGGTTTAGTTTAAGTTGTTTAGGTTTTTAAAACTTGTTCATAAGATCAACCCAAGTGGAATATGGTGAGGCCTTTGAATTATCAAGAGATGAGGTGGAGGAATATCCAAGAAAAAGAGAAAGAAAAAGATGTATGGGAAGAGCCCTCATTTTTCTCATGCATGGAGAAAAATAAAAGAAAAGGTGTTGATGAGAATAAGGGGAATGGTGGAGAGAGATGGAGATGATCCATAAAGAAAAGAACCAATAAAACCAAGAGGAATCAAATGGGCTAAAGGTGGTGGTACTCTTGCATGGTCCATGCAAAAATAAAAAAAGCCATGATCAATTCTTGTGAAAACAATAATAATAATATGGCATTAATCTTAGGCATTCCCCAAGAAGTGGAATAAGGCCAAGCAAAAGAATTTATAGAATTAGATCCACCCCATTCGCATGAGCTAGAATAAAATCAAGAGAAATGAAATACAAGCTCATGGATTAATAGGATGGTGGAATTATAAGGTGGTGAAAAGAAAGGTGATGGATTTGAATAAAAGATATGCCCCCCAACTCAACTTGGGCATTTAAACAATATATCAATAACCAGATACAATATCAAGAGGCAACTACAATTAATAATGCATATGAGAGAAGAACCAAAAGAAGAAGGGTTTTATATGATGCTCAAATGCAAGGTGGCATGATGACATGAGCATGATATAATTATGATGCAACAATTATATATAGGAAGTAGCCAATATATTACTAGACCAAGTAGCATTACAATTGTTAGACAATTGGGATGCTACAGTGGTCCCGTAGGAGGAAACCAGGATTCATCACCTCTTGATGAGACAGTGGCACCGCCGCGCTCTAGGGTAGAGGAGCTGTCTTTGCTGTCGCGACTTCGTGACCGCGTGAAGCAGCTGGAGCGTGAGTTGCCCCTGATCCGCGGTAACGCTGATGTGTGGAAGTCAGAAGCGGAAAAAGCTGCCGCCCGCGAGCAGTATCTGCTTGGCGAGGTGACGCAGCTGGGCGACCAGTTTAAGTGTTAGTTTGCTCGTCCTCATCTTTTTCTTTGTAGTTAGTCGTAGTGGTACGTTGTACTCATGCTGTTGGTGCCGCTTCGTGTAGTTGTTAGCGCACGCCATCCGCAGGAGGAGAGGGATAGGATTGCCATCCGCCTTCATGGTC
This sequence comes from Avena eriantha, assembly GCA_910589775.1. NCBI lineage: Eukaryota > Viridiplantae > Streptophyta > Magnoliopsida > Poales > Poaceae > Avena > Avena eriantha. The sequence continues at coordinate 525,597,540 of OU342745.1, forward strand.
TCACCCAGGAGCAACTCCAAGAGAGTGGATACTTCTGGGTGGATCATGATCGTGCGACTGCATTGGCGACCCTGCAGGATCGCGCTTCGCGAGTGCTGCTCTTCCTGAAGAAGTCACAGTCATGTTTGAAGAATATCTATCGGGCGATGTTCCCGTTGCATGACACGCCGTCAAGCCTGTTGGCTCTCCTGGCCAAATTTCAAGATATGTCCGTCGTTCGCGAGTGCGTGAGGCAGCAGTTGGTGGCTGGTGCCAAGGCTGCCCTCTCGATGGTGCGATTGCACAGGCCTAACGTGGATGTCACCATCGTAGCTTCCGGTCTGCCAGCGCCGCCAGCTGGATCTACTTGGAATATGGTGCCGCACTATCAAGTGGTGGACCGTCCAGCAGAGGAGATTGTCGACTTCTTCGAGGAGCAAACCAATGTTCTTCTATTGCAACAGTAACCAGATTTTGTATCCTGCACATAAGTGTATTTGTGTTGTAAAGTTCATATATATATTTGTATGTAATTTATTGTTGAACGCGTACAAATAGCTTTTGTAAGCGTAAGGTGCGTTGCACTATGCGAGTCCTTTTTGTTAGCCTGGCCATCCCTTTATCAACCTGCCAGGTGCGTTGCAGCTGGGTTGAGTTTGCGTTAAGGGGTTCAATTGATGTGCCAGCTACTCAGGATGTCGCTTTTATTAGTTCGAAGAACAAATGTGTGTAGGGTGGCGTAGCCCCCGAGTACAATAGTAACAGAAGTGAAAAGAAAGAAACACAGAGTTTTGGGGCACTTAGCTTTTATTTATTTGGAGAACAGTACGAGGTACAATGTGTGGCTAAGTAGCCTTGGCTGGGTAGCCTTATTCGCGATGTAAAATTAAAAACAGCTAGGGGTAGAAGCGTCGCAGGTGTGCGACGTTCCAAGGGTTGGAGTATGCGACTCCTGTTTCTAGGTCTTGAAGGCGATAGGCGCCACCTGGGATTACTTCTGTAACCAAGTATGGTCCTTCCCAGGGGAACTCGAGCTTGAGATGCCCCTGCTGCTTCAGTCGCAGGACCAGGTCACCTTCGACGAAGGATCTGGGGCGAAGCCTTCTACTGTGGTAGTTGCGCAGGTTCTGCTGGTAGATCGTGGATCTTTCTGCGGCAATTTCTCTCGCCTCGTCAAGGAGGTCTAGGAGTCTTCGAGTGCAAGAGATGACTCTTGTTTGCTGTAAGCGACTATGCGCGGCGCCTTGTACCTTACTTCGGCGGGTAGTACCGCTTCTGCCCCGTGCACCATAAAGAATGGCGTGTAGCCTGTGGCGCTGTTTGGAGTTGTACGTAGGCTCCAGAGTACGGATTGGAGCTCATCTGGCCAGCAACCCGTGGCTTGTTCGAGTGGTCGAAGGAGTCGCTTCTTGATGCCGCTATAGACGAGCCCGTTTGCTTTTTCCACCTGACCGTTGGTCTGTGGATGCGTGACTGAGGCTTAACTGATGTTGATCCCCAGGTTTTCGCAGAATTCTTGGAACTCCTTGGATGTGAAGTTCGTCCCGTTGTCAGTGATGATGCTGTGCGGCATGCCGAAGCGGTAGACGATGGACTCGAAGAACTTGACTGCGCTATGCCCTGATTGCTTGGTTACTGGCATGGCCTCGATCCACTTGGTGAATTTGTCGACTGCGACCAAGAGGTAGACGTATCCTCCTTGCGAGGACCTTGGGAGTTTGCCAACCATGTCGAGACCCCACTGTGCGAAGGGCCAGGCCAATGGAATAGGCCGCAATTCTGCGCCTGGTGCGTGTGGTTTATCCGCGAATCGCTGATAAGCGTTGCACTTTTGGACTATGTCCTTGGCGTCGCGCATGGCCGTGGGCCAGTAAAATCCAGCTCGTAGAGCTTTGGCAATGAGGGCGCGACTACCGGCATGGTGTCCGCAGGTTCCTTCATGTATGTCGAGGAGGACTACTTTTCCATCGGCCAGGGAGACGCATCGTTGTAACACGCCTGTGATACTGCGTTTATACAGTTCGCCGTTGATAATGGCGAATGCCTTGGAGCGTCATGCGATGTGCCGTGCGTCCGTCGGGTTGTCCGGTAGGCGCTTGCTGAGGAGATATGTAATGTACGGCTGCGTCCAAGATTGTTCTATCATCATGACGCTCATTGGCCCTTCGAGTCCTGTGTCTAGCTCCAAGTCATTGAGTGCCATTGGCTCATTGGGTGGCGTAGCCCCCGAGTCCATTGCTGCGCTTGGTTTGTTCTCTGCGGCCTTTGGCTTGATGGAGCGTTCGCAGATGCGCTCGAGAAATACCCCAGGTGGTATGGGGGCGCAGGTAGAGCCTATGTTGGCGAGTGCGTCCGCCTCCTCGTTGCTTTCGTGACCTACGTGTCGCAACTCGCAACCATCGAAGTCTCCCTCGAGTGTATCGTAGAGGTCGCGGTATGCGATCATGTTGTCATTGAGTGCGTCGCTGTCGTGCATTGTTTGGTTGACGACCAGCTTGGAGTCGCCATATATGATGAGCCTCTTTGCGCCGCAGGGTTTTGCCATCCGCATCCCGTGCAACAGGGCCTCATATTCAGCCTCGTTGTTTGAGGCTGTGAACTGCATTCGCAGGATGTATTTCAGCTTGTCTCCTTGAGGCGACGTCAATATGACACCTGCTCCTGCTCTGTCTTTCCGCTTGGATCCATCGAAGTGCATTGTCCAGAGGTAGGACATGTCTGGTTTGTCCGGGAGTTGGTTTTCCATCCAATGCACGAGAAAGTCAGGGAGAACTTGCGACTTGATTGCGTCACGCTTTTCGTATGTGATGTCTCGTGGAGACAGTTCGATTCCCCAAAGCGCGACTCGTCCCGTGGCGTCGGGGTTATTGGGGATATGTCCCAATGGGGCGTCGATGACTACCACGATTGGGTGTTCCTGGAAGTAATGGCGCAGTCGCCGAGCGGTCATGAAGACGTCGTACGCCAGCTTCTGGTAGTGCGGGCACCGCTGTTTTGTTGGCGTGAGGACCTTGCTGAGGTAGTATACCGGGCGTTGTACGCCGTGGTCCTTGTTTTCCTCGGCCCGCTCGACGACGAGCACTGTACTAACCACTTGGTTGGTAGCGGAGATGTATAGCAGTAGTTGCTCCCTTTCTCGTGGAGTCACCAGTACTGGCGAGGTGGATAGCAGGCGCTTGAGATCTTCGAATGCTTCTTGCGCTTCCTTGGTCCACTCAAATTTGTAAGCTTTGCGGAGGAGCTGATAGAAGGGCAGTGCCTTTTCCCCCATTCGACTGATAAATCGACTGAGGGCCGCGATTCGTCCGGCTAGTTGTTGGACGCCTCTTATGTTCTTTGGCTTCTCCATGGCCAGTATGGCCTTTATATTTTTCGGGTTTGCCTCAATCCCTCTCGTGGAGATGAGATACCCGAGCAGCTGCCCAGATGGTACGCCAAAGGCGCATTTGTCCGGATTGAGCTTAATCCGGTAACGATCGAGGTTGGCGAATGTTTCGCGCAAGTCGTCGATTAGAGAGGCTTCCTCCTTGGTTTTGATTAATATGTCGTCGACATAGACTTGGATGTTGCGACCCAATTGCTCCTTGAGGCAAGCCTGCATGCACCGCTGGTAGGTGGCTCCCGCGTTTTTTAGCCCGAAGGGCATTGTGTTGTAGCAGAACACACCGAAGGGCGTTGTAAACGCGGTCTTCTCCTGGTCTTCCTCCTTCATTTGAGTTTGGTTATAGCCTGAGTAGCCATCGAGGAATCAGAGGCGCTCGCACCCAGCGGTGGAGTCGATGATTTGATCGATCCATGGTAGCGGGAAGTGATCTTTTGGGCAGTGCTTGTTTAAGGAAGTGAAGTCCACGCACATCCGTAGTATATCCGTGTCCTTTTTTGGCACCAGCACCGTATTGGCGAGCCAAGTGCTTTCCTTGATCTCGCGTATGAATTTGGCCTCGAGGAGTCTGTTGATCTCTATGCCAACTACCTACGCTCATGGCTCAAACAGTCACCTGATTGTTTGCTTGACTGGCCTTGCGTCAGGGTTGACATTGAGTGCGTGCTTGGCGAATTCCCTGGGAACTCCTAGCATGTCCGCAGGACACCAGACAAAAATTTCCCAGTGCTCACGGAGGAATTCGACGAGTGCGAGTTCCTATGCGGGACTCAAGTTGTTGGCGACGAGGGCCATTTTGGCGGGATCTGTCGGATGGACCTGCACCTTCTTTGTGTGCACAGATGAGTCGAAGGAGAGATCAGGTGAGCTTGGCCTGCTCGGGGGAGGCAGGCTGTTGTCTGTTGTTTCCTTCAATCGCGCGAGCTCCTCCTGCATGCCGAAGGACTGGGAGATTCTGTTCAATTCCCTGTCGCAACTGTCAGATCGCTCAAAGCTTCCGTTGATCATGATGACGCCGTTGGGACCTGGCATTTTCATTTGCAGGTAGGCGTAGTGGGGTACCGCCATGAACCTAGCGAACGCGACGCGTCCAAGGATGCAGTGGTATTGTGAGGGCCAGTCGACGACCTCAAAATCGATGCGCTCGCGCCGGAAGTTCCTTGGTGTACCGAATATGACGTCGAGGTTGATTTTGCCCAGGGGGTATACGCCTTTCCCTGGGACGATGCCGTGGAACGTTGTGTCCGATGCCTCCAAGCAAGTTAGAGGGATCCTCATTGCTCGCAAGGTACTCGCGAATATGAGGTTGATGCCGCTTTCGCCGTCCATGAAGACGCGACTCATGTCGAAGCCTCCAATTTGCGCCTCGAGTACGAGGAGGCAATGGCCTGGGCGAGGTACTTGAGGCGGGTGGTCTCGTTTATCGAAGGTGATGCACGACTCACTGCCACTGAGGTACTCAGTGGTGGATGGGGGTGAGTGCGTGGCCAAGTTGACTTGGCGAGTGATGGATTTCTGCACCCTATTGGAGGGGCGCCCCTTTTGGATCATCATGGTACCCATGGCCCGTGGGTATGGTTCTCCTCCGTGGTGTTGGTCCGGTGCAGCTCCGTTTGGTGGTGGCCCCGGTGGAGGTGGCGGTGCGCCATGTGCCACGGCGCCTGGAGTGGCCCCGTAGCCTCTTTCGACTGCGTTGCGGCTCATCCGAACCAATCCCTCGTGTAGTTTGAGGAACTCGCGATAGTCCTTGAGGAGGTGGCTGGACTTTCTCTTGCCGTCATTCTTGTCGATGTAGAAGTGTACCATGCATGGTCCGGACAGTTTTTCCTCGATGGAGGTCGCGGGTGGCTCGTCGCGAGTGCGGCGTTGCCATACTTGCATGGTTTTCCCAGAGTCGCGATATCCACCGCTGCGGTATCCACCGCTGCGGTATCTGCTATTGTGGTTGTCATCGCGTCTATCGGCGTAGCCGGCTGTGACCATGTTGACGTCCTCACGGTCTTCGTAGATGCGCATGCGGCGTTTGCCTCGGCGGTCGCGTCTTCGTTCGAGTTTCGCCTCCTCGTCGAAGTGAGCGCGGTTCTTCACTGAATCTTCTCCATCAGCCCACCGATTGCGATCTCCATCAGGTGGTCGATGGTCTGGGGCTTTGAGCGGCCCAGCTCCTCCCTGAGCTCTAGACGACGGACGCCACCATTGAATGCATCAATCGCGCGGTCTTCCGAGATGTTTTCCGCGGAGTTCTTGATGATGGACCACCTTCATATGTATGAGCACAGCGATTCGCCAGATCTTTGCTGGCAGCATCTCAGTCTTTGATTGATGCGGGCCATTTGTATGTGCCTTTAAAGTTGCGCACGAAGCTGTAGACCAGCTCATCCCAACTGCGAATGGATCCGCGTGGGAGGCTATTGAGCCATGCCCGGGCGGTGCCCTGCAGCTGTAGCTGCAAGCATTGCATTGCAGTACTTCGACTGCCTCCGTGGAGCCTGACGGAGGAGATGTGATCCTCTAGCCAGATTTTATGGTCCTGTAGACCGTCGAACTTCGGATTTTCTGAAGGAAGTTTAAACCCCTTAGGCATTCGCTTCTGCCTAATGGATCTGCTGAAGCATCTGGCGCCGCAAAGTTCCCCGTCTTCCTCTTCCGAGTCAGTTGACCGTGCACATCGTGCTCTTGACTTGTCGATCTTGCGTTGTGCGAGGTCGTTGCGTGCATCGTAGTCGCGATCGTGTCGCCGTGAACGACGGCGTCGAGACAGGTCGTGACTGTCATCGCTGGATGAGGGTGAGGAGTAGCGTTTTGCTAGCGCTTTGCCCTTTTTTGGGTCTGGTACCGGCTCCTTGTCGAGGGCGGCCTCGATTAGCTCCAAACCTGTGATCGTAGATCGGTGCATGGCGGTTCGGGGATCTCCAGCTGGTGGCTGGTTGTTGAGGAGGTACATGGTGGCTGCTGTCACCATGGCCTGCAGGGTCCTGGGGACCACGTTGCCTCTCGTGTCGACTGTCATAGAGCCGAAGTCGAGGACTTTCGCGGCGTCTATGCGCTCTTGTTCGGTGAGGTGAGCCATTCGCGACTGCCTCTTCTTGGCGATGTACTCGTTGCCTCGTGAGGAGGATCCTCCATAGGAGGAGAGCCCAGCGCGACGAAGGCTCGACTCGTCTGCCGCCTTTTTACGCGCCTCAAGTTGCGCGATTGCTTGTTTTTGGCGCGTGAACTCCTCTTTTTGGAGCCAGTGGTAGACCATCAGTAGTTCCTGCGGGGACCCGAGGGGTAGCGGTGTACCTCGTAGGGCCTCGCGGCAGCGCTCCCACTCTTGCTCGTTGAGCTTGATTACGACGCGTTCGCCGGTTTGCTCATTGATTATACTGGGAGGTTCGACTGCTCCCCCATTGGCGCCGTTACCGCCGTTGCCGCGATTAGCGGAGGTGTCGCCTGCGTTAATGACGGCACACATGAAGTGATTGGGGAAGCTGCTGCTTCCACAACTTTCAGATTCAGAACCGTAGGTTCCATCTTCTGTGGCCAGATCGCACAGATCGGAGTCGCGACTGCTGTCGCTGATCGTGTTCCCGACTGCCACCAGAGCATTGAGCTCACTGAGAGTGCCGATTGATGGAGGGAACCATGATGCCGGGGTAATCGCCGGTGTCGTCGGTTGATCAGGCATGCGAAGCGTGCCCGTCTTACCAACTTGGAAGCAGAAGTTCCCAATCGCCAGGCTGATTCCGTCGCCTACGGATTCGAAGGCTGGGCGGGTAGCCGGCGTGTGGACGGTGAAGTCGAAGGCGCCGAAGAGCTGGCGAATCTCCACTGTTGCGAAGTTGTAGATCGCAGTTGATGGGGCCGAAGAAGCCGCAACATCAGCACTCCCAGTTCCCACAGACGGTGCCAATTGACGAGGGTTTAACTCATCAATGCCCATTGTTATGGCCTTGGGTTTTGGAGAAGGAGGGAGTGCTCGAGACATCTATCGGCTAGCAAACAAGCACACAGGGGACAAAGGATTTACCCAGGTTCAGGCCTCGTAGAGGTCCCTACTCCTGCTTGTCTGCTCGTGGAATTATCAAAGGAGTCGAAAGTTACAATGGCGCGCAGATGCAATCTGGCGAAAGTTGTGGAAACTAGGGTTGCGTGTGTCCTCCTCGCCGCCCCCTCCTAGCCTTTATATAGATAGACTAGGTCTCGGGTAGCAGGTCGAGTCGGTTACAAGTTAGGGTTTTTCCCTTCAAACTTTCTATCTTTAGCTTCTTCTTGTCTCTCAAGCAATCGAGAGTCCGCAGGTTAGTCGAGTCCTTTCGTCTGGCCCTTGGCGACACCGTGGGCCTGTACGTATTTAGACCGTATATACCAAGCTCGAGTACCTATAAGGTATACCCATGTCAGGCGGCGCTAGGAGCTCCGTGGAAGGAGGGCAAGGAGGCTCTGGGCGCGCAGGAGGATTGGGAAGGAAGGAACAACAAAGGACTGGTGGAGAGGAGAAGAAGAAATCTAAACCCCTTATATCCGCCTACCTGTGCCAAGATTCGTGCAAACGCTACAGTGTAACCGCCACGCGTCGTGGAAAGAACTGGGAAGGGCCCGCGCGATGATTGCGTCGCCTCGATCTCCACGCACGCATTGAAACGGCGCCTCGGTTCCGCGAACCGCGGACCCACCAACGGTCGTGCTGACGAAACGTCTGCCAGATGACGTTACTTGACCATGCTTGTGTTAGGTGGCGTTAGAGACCAAGTTCCGGCTTAGTTTAAAAGCGAGCTGGAAAATCCGAGTAACCAATTGAAAGTTCCGACTTACTTTTAAGACCCAGATCGTATTTTTTGTTGTGAAGTTTCAGGAACCCTTCAAGATTCTGCAAGCCGAAGATCAAGCTAGACGATGATAAAATCGGACTTTGGATCTTGGAGGCCTCCGGGGGCTGCTGTTGGGGATATACTTTCCGGGTATCCTCACAGTTCCTCACTGACCAGGGTGGCCCACTTCGGGTTAGAGGTTTGCTTCACGGGTGGCCCAGTTAGAGAGAGAAGACGGAGTCCAATCCAGCTACGGGAAGGCCCAGAAGACTTACCGACTTAGGCCCATAATGTTACTTGTAGTTCAAGATGTACTCTGTAACCAGCTCTTAGTCGTAGCCGGATTGATCTCTCCTGTAAAGCCTAGGCCGGATATCTATATAAGCCGTCCTAGGGAGAGCCTTTAGGTCACACCCAATACTTTAGACCCTCAACTCGCACAGGCGATACCATTGTAACCCATATTCCGGCTCTGCCGTATTACTGGATTGCTAGCAGGAGTAGGATCTGTCCAAAGCTGGCGGATTCGAACCTGGGTAAACTTGTGTGCTCACCGTCCCGGAACACCGTACGTCTCACACCCCTCTCTTCCGCACGCCTCGAGGTCCCCCTCATGGCGTACTTGTCCTCAATCCGATGACACTTCTCCCTCAAATCCCTTCCTCCAAGTGACCAAATTAGAAGCTTCTCTCCATGGATTTTGATCCCCCGAGTGCCTAGAGGTATTCTTCCCGTTTTTCTTTGTTTTCACCCATTTAATTCTTGGTTTGACCCATATCTTGGAAACCCTAGGTTGTTATGCAAGATGCATGGTAGATTTTGGCATAGGGTATTGTTGAATTGGCATAGGGGTTGGGTATTGTGTTAATGTTACCAATGAGTATGTATTGAGTATGTTTACCATGGTATTATTGTTGTGATTATTTTAGGAATGTCAAGAATTGTTCATGTTCACCATGTAGACAAGGATGCCTTTTGATGTTGTTGAGTTGGAGGGAAGGCATAATGTAGAACCGGACCCGGATGAGCTTGACTTGGTGTCTGAGCATAGTCCCACCTATGTCGAGGTCTTGGAGCAAGTTAGGATTGAATTGAAATGGATGAACCCAAATGATGTTGTTGAGTTGGAGGGAAGGCATAATGTGGGTTTGGGAATGCACACCCGTTGGAAGACCATGCGTATCTTCTCCGAGCCCCGTTGGGTTGCATACAAGGAGTGGTGGCAAAGTCCCTAGACAAAGCTCTTGAACTATTTTCCACCAAGAAGTTTGATAATAACTTGCACTTGGATTTGACCCGTTCTGCCTCCCTGTTGGGTTCTAGGAGTCCTCCACCAATAAACCAAGAGGTATTGAGTGAACCTCCGTTGACCCAAACATTGGGCCCGATTTCGAAGAACCAAGATGAAGTGTTGGAAGAGCAAAATGATGATTATTGGCATCATGAGAATGAGGTTGAGCTCCACGACAATAATGTTGGAGATTTGGACAACGCAAGAGAACATGGACCGTGACATCCCATATACTCGATGCTATGCATCGGACTCGGATGATGATGATCCTGAAGCAGAACTTAACGAGGAGGGGTTCACGGCTAGAGAGACCGAAAGCCACGATAACATATTGGGGAGGGACCACATGGTATCTTTGTTCAATGATGTTAGTCTCGCGGATGAAGCCACGATTGATGGCGGGAACGACATAGTGCTTGGACCAAGGTCAAGTTCTTACCAGGATGGTAATCAAGAGAATAATGGCTTTTCTCACGGATCGAGGTTCAAGACCTTGTTGGAATTTAAGCAATGGATAAAGGACTTCTTGGTTACGCATCATCATCCTTACACGGTGGTGCACTCGGATGTGAAGAAGCATGACACGGTTAAATGCGAGGCGGATGGATGTCGTTGGATTGTGTGTGCAAGGCAATTTAAGGGAGGTCCTAGTTGGCACATATCTAGTTGTGTATCAACTCACATGTGCCGAGGCCCGACGGTGGATGGAATGGATGTGAAGCACAAGCACCGACAACTCACCCCCAATAATGACCATCAAGATGGTCCAAGAGCTTGTGAAAGCCCTCTTTCACTATGAGGTGAAGTATGGGAAGGCATGGAAGGCGAAGCAAGCCGCATTCAAAATGTTGTACGGTGATTGGGAGGAATCTAATAACCGAATCCCTCGGTTGTTGTTAGCAATGGCCAATGCTAACTCAGGCATGATTCATGTGATTGAACCTTATGGGAACAAGACAAGGATAATGAACAGAACAACCGTTCGAGTATTTGGCCATGCATTTTGGGGTTTCGAGCAATATGTTCGGGCTTTTGAACATTGTAGGCCTATTATATCCGTTGATGGCACCTTCTTGACCGAACAATACAAGGGCACTATCTTGATTGCAATAGCTAGTGATGCGAACAACCGGTTGATTCCTTTGGGTTTTGCTTTTGTTGAGGCAGAAAACAATGAAAATTGGGAGTGGTTCTTCCACATTTTGAGAACCAAGGTCTTACCCACTCAAAGGGAACTATGTGTCATCTCGGATCATCATCAAGGAATTCTCAATGCGGTGATGCTTGACATTCCCGCACATGCCCGATTGCATGAGACATTTTGTTTCAAACTTCTATAGGGCATGCAAGAGCAAGGACTTGTCCGATTATCTACAAGATTGTTGTCTCGCTTTCACGGAGCGCCGTTTCTCAAACTTGTACAACAATTTGTTCCATAACAAAGAACTCAATGCGGGGACAAAGAGTTTCTCATTAGGAACATTGGAGATATGGGAAAGTGGGCACGAGCTTTCGATGACGGTGGCCGGAGGTATGGTTAAATGATAAGCAATATGGCAGAATGGTTCAACAAGTTGCTCAAAGGTGTCCGCACATTACCCGTCATGGCAATAGTCCAGTATACATTTGATAAGTTGAATGAGTATTTTCTAAAATACTTAGCTGAAACGGATAGGCAGATTGCAGGAGACTATAAGGACAAGCATAAATACAAGTTCCCAGAGAAGGTTGACGATTGGATGCAATTTTAGTCAAAGAAAGCGGACTCCCAAGTTGTCACGGGATTTGATAATGACGAGCTAATTTACCAAGTTATGGAGCTAGGAGGAACCATGACTTATGGTGTCCAACACAGAGGTCGAGCGTTCAAGGTCTCGCTCAATAATTGTGAGTGCACTTTTTGGCAGGACATTGTTGCTTCATCTTGCTTGCTCGCACTTGCTAACAGCAGCTCGAAGGCGACATTTGGATTGGAATAATCCTCTCGCGGTGAGAGAGTCCGGATTCTCAATCGAGACTACTAAGAAGACATGGGCAACAACCAATTTCAAGAGCCTCGTGAGAAGGGTGGTGCGGGACGTGCAATGCTGAAGGGCATAATGCAAGAAAGTGTACCCAAAGGAAGAGAGCAAAAGGAAATGAAGCAAGCACAAGCCAACCGAGTGGTAGCCAACAAGTCCCTAGACAACGAGTGGTAGCCAACAAGTCCCTAGCCAACCAAGTGGTAGCCAACAAGTGCCAAGCCAAATAAGAAATAGCCAACAAGCACCAAGCCAAAGGAGAAATAGCCAATCAGGGCCAAGCCAAATGAGAAATAACCAGCAAGTACCTAGCCAACCAAGTGGTAGCCAACAAGTTCCAAGCCAACCGAGAACTAGCCAACATGTTCCTAGGTAAGAAGCTCCTAGGCAACAAAGAGGTCGATCACTTGGGCTTAGAAGAGGAAGAGGGCGTGGACCAAATCCAGCTAGTATGATAGGTTACTTGGTAGGATCAAATCCGTATGCTCATAGGTATGGCTAGTATGATAGGTTACTTGACATTTCGTATGTTTCTCCATTATATGCTTGCTTGTTATTACTATTGCTTACTTGTTATTACTATTGCTTACTTGCTATTACTAACTTTTTCCTTGCAAATTTTCTTATGGCTACGCAACCCAACAAGGGGAAGGGGGTGTGGGGGAGTCCAATGATGATGAGACTCGTATGTTTCTCCATTATATGCTTGCTTGTTGTTACTATTGATTACTTGTTATTACTATTGCTTCTCAAGAGATAGAAGCTTCTGTCTATTTTTCTCCCGGAGTGCAGCACCATGGCCCACAATATTGTGCATGTGCGGTGTCTCCCGACGTGCGGCGCCACGAATAGTGGCTTTGCGCCTGTGCATCGCCACCAGCAGAGGCACTACATATGCGGCGCCACACACTACGACGCCGCACTTTCCCGGAGGGCAGCCCAAACTTGCCCTGCATGCTTGTGCGGCACCAGGGACCAACGCGCTGCACATGTGCGGCGCCAAGAGCTCCCTTTGATGAATTAATGCGAGAATTTAGACGTTGGAACTTCTCTCTTTTCTTTCACACCCTCCTCAGTTGTTGATGACCCACAACTCGAAAGATCTCTCTTGCCAACTTCACACGACAAAGCAAGTTCAAAAGCTTGCAAGTTCACACGACAAAGCAAGTTCACACGACAAAGCAAGTTCAAGAGCTTGCAAGTTCACATCAATATCACGTCTAGAAGCTAACAAGTTCACGACAAGTTCATAAACTAACAAGCCCACATGATTACACGACCACATCTACTTCCCACGGGTCGTCCTCTTCCCTCGGCCCCTTCTCATAGCAAGCTTCCTCGTCACCGGTTCCTCGTCATCATCTTCCAACTTGTAGGTCTTCTTGGCCTTCTTTGCCTTCATTGCCTTGGCCATGGAAGGGGCGGGTGGGTAAGGATTCTTGGGTTGCCTTGGATTGAGCACGTAGTCGGACCTTGTATTGAGTGTATGTGCCCAACATCATCTTGTCGTCGACGCTTTCTTCATCCTGGGGCTGTCAATAAAAGAACAATGGTAAGGACATATAGTAATGCAAGGGTTAGTCGGACTGCAATGCTTTCCTAACTCAGGTGTGTCCTCCTCATCCTCGGATGTGGAGTGATGATCGCCAGAAGGGTTAGGGGGCGTGTTGGACCATGACGCGGACGGTGTTGCCACCTCGGGGTCACGACAACCTAGCAAGTTCAAAATCCGCCTTAACCGTAGGTCATGCTTCTTAACAAACCCTCTAAACAGACTATATCCCTTCTCTTCGTGCGGGTATGTCTCGTAAGCATCCTCGCATGCATCGGTCGACTTTCTTACCTCCGTGTTATGACCTCGGATCGTGAAGAGATCCTAAGTCCCTGTGATTAACATGCTAGTCCCTGGATCATTAGCTAGCACTCACAGTCGATGAAATATCATGTAAAACACAAGTCTTTATTATGAATCGAATAATCCAGAGTTTACATTATTACAACAGAAGCAAAATATATACAACTTGGAGTCCCATCAATGCCACAGGCAGGTTGAGTGAAGACTCGCGATCCTAGCGCACCTTTCAACGATCTCCAAATTCTGCACATAAAACGTGCAGCCAAACGAGTTGGTCAATACTTTGAATGTATTGGCAAATTACACCAAGGAAAGAACAAGACTAACTCTACATGCAAGGCTAGAGTAGGCTTTGGGGTTCATTTGCGTAAAGCCAATTTTATAAATGTAATAAGAAAAGAGGAAGAAAGTTTTCCCTACTTTGTAAACTTTGATAAATCGTATAGGGTCAAATGGAACACGAGGATATTACTCACCAAGTGCCCAATCAACCTAACACTTGGATATTACACACCAGGTGACACTTGGATATTACGCACCAAGTTACTTGGATATGACACACCAAGTTCCCAAATTCCCACCTATTAGCGATATTACGCACGCCATAGGGTTTGAAAAACTTTTGTTTGAAAAGAGAGAGGAAGATCTTTCAGAGGCTCCATCCTTCAGATGCTCAAAATGTTCTTTTCCGTGAACTCGGCTGATCGATCAGATTGCAATACTCTCGAGAGGTTGTGCACTTTCCCCACAATCCACGATCAAGTCCTTTTACAGACAAGACCATGGCGAAGCCTTCCCTTAGTAGCCCCTCTACCAGCTGGATCCAACCGTGCCAAGAACCTCCAAATGTTCGTACCCCGGTGAGGTTTCCCACTAAGTACTAAGCCAAGACAGAGCCCATATGTATTGTGGTTGCACGGGAAGCTTCTGAATTCTGAAACATGGCAGACTTCTTTGATTCCTGGGCGGCCGTCCTCCACCAAAATCTCACTCGTTGTCCCGACAACCATTCCGCCCAGAAGAAAACTTAGTTTTATTTTGAAGGGGTTTTGGAGAAGAAAAGTTCGCTCGAGAGAGCTCTCATACTTAGAAAATTTAGAGTCTTTCGAACCCTCCCAACGGTATTTGATATATATATAGCATAGCAAGCAATACTTAGCAAAACAGGGGGAACCTATTAGGACGGAAAATCCTCAGTATAAAGCTACTCAAGGCATACTACAAAACCGCACTTGCAAAAATAGTAATGAGAAAGCTACTAAAAACCTACACATGCATACTACAAGATTTTGAAGAGTAAAACATGCATAGTCAAAAACTGGGACATAACATGAACAAGTGGTGTAACTTGCCTTATGTTTGTGTTATGGGTGATGATTGAATTCTTCGGCAGCAATCGCACTCTCCGAACAATCTAACGCGAGGACAAAACAATTCCAATCAACACAATTACAAACATAACAACCACAACAATGATGAACACAAGCATGCATGATGATTTAATATTAGTTCTTTGAATGTTATTAGATCATATGATGCATGTAGGAGATCATTTAATGCAATAGGGTATTTGTTATTAAATCTTGATGACCAAAAAAAAAGCTTTAGTAGTTCTGTTGCAACTTCTGTCCTAATTGTCCAATTAAATTTGGTTATTAGTTTTATTGGATAGAGGACATTAATACGGACCAGGAGGAATTGGATTCATCTTAATCAGAGTTATAGATCTTTTTCTAGGATTTATTTAGTGTTTAATGGAGTTTAATAAATCTGAACAGATCGTGCTGACAACGAACAAAACTAAGTACAGATCTGAAAACTATGCAAGATTATGAACTCAGGGACATATTACTCATATTTTTCGGATATGTAGATTATTTACTATGAATTTAATGATTTAAAAGGCCAATAATACTAAATAATTATTCGCCAGTAATCTATAAAGTAAACTTGTAATTTTATTCCAGAATCATGTTCTATACAATTTTGTGAATCCAGGGGTATATTATTTGTGATGTTTGGACATACTATGAATTTTCTATAGATTTTACAAGTTAGATCTATAATCTACAATTTTAAATTCGAACGGAATATTCCGGAGAATATTCCGCTGACTGGACAGGTTGACCGTGCAGGCTGACTGGGACTAGATGCTGACCTGACGACGTGGCGGTGACGAGGCAACTGATCGGGACGATTGAATCTCGACCGTCGGGATGAGATCCGGTGGCTAGAAGAGAAGTTGGCTCAAAATAGACCTGATTTTGCCTAACAAAGGACTAGAAGTAGATCTGTGTTAGAGAGATAAATCCGTAGGTCAAATCGAAAAACTTTGAACATGAAAGTTGTGGAGGATGATTAGATCTACCTTTTCACCAAAGGGATTTGGATTCCAAGAAACGAGCGCGAGTAGATCTTGGAATTACGCCATCAGATCTGAAATATTGCGTTGCGAAATTCTCCGGCTGTGGTGGATGAAAAGAGGTGAGGTTTGTCGGAATTGAAAGATTTCGACGAGATCTACAACTTTCGTGTTGAAGCCGAAGGCAGCCGACGAAGTTTAGATGGGTTTAGAAGCGAAATACGATTCGGTAGGGTGTAGATTCGGGATTTCGGGAAGGAGAAGTGTTATAGATGTGGCTCCGATGGATTACTTAGGCTTTTATGATGATGGGAAGATAGATCTTGGAGTAGGGAACAAGTAGAAACAAACGGAAGTCAATTTGGAGTTGTAGATAAAAAGTTATAAGTGTTTGAATAGAGATAGGTTTAAAAAACAGATTTTCGCACGCTTTTTAAAGCGGAGGTGGGATCGATCCTCCCGTGCTGGCTTTGCTCGGTCGGCTGAGGTGGGCCGGCCGGCGGCCCATTTCATTTTTTTTCTTTTTCTTTTTCTTTTTCTATTTTGGTATTTTCTTTATATCTTTTGCATATGAACTCCAAATGACATGATTCTTGTTTCTAATTTTTTATAAAACTCCGTAGATCATTATAAGATCATATTTGTAACATTTTCACTAGTTTGGAGATGATTTATTTATAAATGTCTTTATATTCCTTATAGGAACATTTGGGTAAATCAACTATCGGATCTAGATATTAGAATTTGGATTCAATTTTTGGGAACTTTGCATGGATGCAAAGGAATGCTTATGAATGCTTCATGATTTTTGTTTTTGCAAACATTCACACAAATCCTAAAGCTAAAACTCAATTCACGCCTTTTTGCCTATATGGCTACTTAGGTATTATCAAAAAGGATATAGGGTTTTATGCATTTGGCCTTATATGGCTACTATGCAATATTTCTAAATAGCTTCTTAGGGTTTTATTTTAACCACTCAACCAAAACACACAATGCCACAAATGCCCAAAACAACAAGTTCAATCATGTAACATGAAGGAACACATTCTTAACATCCAATGAAAATGAAGATGTCATGTTATCTTCTCTCTTTTCAAGCAAGTGGTGAAAAACATCTAGAATGGTTTCATAAATCGAAGTAGAGACTTTAAGGGTCAAATAGGGAAATTAGAATATCACTCCACCATAATTGGGAAAGTCATTTTATTCCCTCTCTTTAATCATCTAAGCATGGTTGGATATTTAAAGAATCAAATAGTTGAAAAGAAAATGAAAACAAGTTGGATAGTCCTGTAAATCCAATCTCATACAAGTTTTCTAAATTCAAGGAAGGAAAATCATAACAGAAAGTTTCTTTTCTTTGAGAAATTTCAACAAAGTCAAACAATTCAACCAAGTTATTTTATTAACTTTACATTCCAAAATTAGGAGAATTTTGGGATGTGACACTCCGCCTACTATCATAGACAAGAATAAACAAGTATGGCATCCTTGTGAGGTGCAATAAGGGGCAAGATAGAAAACAAACATTCTGCACAAATTACCACGAAGTTGACCAATGGAGCATACTCGGCTTGTCGCCCTTCTCTGACCATCCTATTGTATTGTTCAGTTGCAAGATCATCGAACAATAGTGTCTCCTCCAAGATTTCTGAGCAGAATGTTCATGGGTATATCTCCACCCGCGTGTTGTCAAGAAACCAGGTGATGTAGTTGTTGAAAGCATCCTGACTGAACTTATTTTGTTTTACCTCATTCATCTCAAGTTGAAAACATCCAATATTGACACCTTTCCTATGTTCCTTTTGCTTTCTTAGCCTCAATCACACACCTCTTGAATTTTTCAACGTGCTTCCCATGAAGCTTGTCCCAATCCTTCTCCTTCCTCTGCTTCTTCCTGTCCAAGCTGCACAACAAGAAGTCGTAAAGAGTTATTTTTCGAAAGATATTACATCACAGGTGAAGGCGGTTGATATCTTACCCATGGAGCCCTATGTTCATGTCCTTCCACTCAAGCGGGTTCACCTGAAATAACCCAAACTGGGTCATGACACACTGTGGATGGTGATGCTCAACTTCCCACATGCATACCATGGGGCAACACATTAGCCATAGACGGTCTTCTTCCGTGCACTTCGGGTTAAGCGCATAGTCATCCAGGACACCAAAGTTCCCCCTTGGACCGTATGGCTCCTAGGTCACATGCAACATACCACACTCATGTACAGTGCAAAGATTATACATTCATAACATAGAATTGACCGCATGCTAGGAAATTACCTGATGCATGGTTATCGTATCAAACTCGATGGTGTACCTCCTGTAGGCCGCCACAGGTTCGGTTGGGGGATCGGAGACCACATCCCACTTGTAAGCCCACGTGGGGAGCATGAGGTTGTTGTCGCCATCAACATAAGGGTTGTAGCTCAACAATCTCGGCCGTCCAACTAGGAAGCATTCCCAGCTCCACACTGAAAAAAGGAGCAAACAACCACCAATGCATCCATCGGTTGCGCTCCTAAGACAGACATCATCCAGTTGCACATGAAGTGATACACCTTTTAGTAAGAATAATATGTTTTGAGGTCATGCAAACATAGACAACTTTGTGAACAAACGATTACCTGACGGTACAACCAAGCCAACACCGCCGAACCCCAACTGAAGTTTGAGTCAAAAATTGTGAGCACCTTAAGCCAATGCTAAGCACGATCCCCACTGCTGTCACGAAAGAGAGTCCTCTTGATGATGTACTACACATACACATGAGCGTAGCGTAATGACTATGTCCTTATCAGCATCCTCGGGGAAGGTCTTAAACTTCTGTCTGATTGAACCGAAAGTGGCCTCGGTAGCGACCCTCAGTGTTTTCCCCTTCTTGTTTACAACCTCGGGTGGATCCTTCCCTATAAGGCTGACCATCTACTCCTGCCACCCGTCTGAATCTATGCTCATACACACAGGGTTCCCTCGATTGGGAGTGCTAGGATCATGCTCATGTCATGCAAGGTCACCGTAGTCTCACCGGTCCTAAGGTGAAATGTGTGTGTCTCCGGTCTCCACCGGTCGACAAGCGCGGTGATCGTAGCGGGGTTGAACTTCGGTGTCGACCGAGTGACCATGTGGATAAAGGGGAGGAGTCTTAGCTTCTCAATGTACGGAGTGTACCACTCATCGTAAGGCAAGTTCTTAGCCGACGAGACCTCGTGGTACCTAAGTCGAAGAGGTACACGCTCCTGCAAACATACAATAACCAAGGTTAGATTTACATCTCAACAAACCGGAACAATAGGAACTACCGTGTGGTTTTTTTAGTACCTGTCTCTTCTCCAACAACTTGTAGGAACGGTGTTGAATATCGTAGTGAGGATTGAGAAGAGTCACCCTACATATTTCAAATAGATACCATAAGAACAATTATTCTCACATGAACATATATTCCACTTTAGCAAAACTATGCTTGCAACATTACAAATATCCCATCATAATCTATCTACAGTTGTGCATTGAACAATTATTATAGAATTTATGAGGATTGCAAAATATCATCCAACATCTAACATAATTAAAGAGAAATTGCTACTATGAACCACACATACTAACATATATATTGGGTTTGTATGCTAAAATAACCAACTAAAGTTCTACCATTGAATACTAAGCTATTTCTATACCTAAAGGTCAACTAAACATGGCAATGCTTCATATCAATCTCTAAATCCAATTGAAACTAGGGTTTCACCAAAATTTGAAGAAAAGGGGACAAATAGCAAGAAAATTTCGGATAGAACTGAGAGGATTGAGAGAAGATACCTGGGGGTGGGATTGGGAGCAAGATACTTGGACGGTTTTGGAGAGGGGAATCATAATTGTAGCGAACAATATCCTATCTATGTAGAACAAATCATTATGTTGTCTGGGCCCTTAATTGAACAACAAGCATTAGGCACCCCACAGATAGTCAATAAGACATAATATATTAATTAAAATCAATCACAAAATAATGGAAAATAAATGGAGGTACATCAAATCTCACCAATCCCTTATATCTCCCACGCCCAAGGAACTTACTCACACATGAGAGAAGAAAGTATCATCGATATAATTAAATAAAGGGAGTTCTTCTCGCATGGAGATCCACAATAAAAATAGAAAAGTAATCCAACACAATTCAAGATAGGAAGAAACAATCTCAAACCCTAATATTGCAAGATGAAGATCTTTCTCTCTCTCTCAAGTACAAGTAATAGCTATGAGGTGTGATGGTTGGGAGGTCGAAGATCGTGGAGCGAGATGAAGAACGTCTTCCCCTTCTTCTCTGGATCTCTTCTTTCTCCTTTCTAGATGGGATGGCGGTTGTTGTGTTATGATTTTGCCTCTGGCCTCTTCACGGAAGTTGTCCCTTTTGACAAGACAGAGGCGGCGGCAGCTATACGACGGGAACTCTACAGCTAGAAAAATATTCCCGTCGTATAGTTGCTCGTTAAAGCTTCTGTATGTCTCCCTCAATTGCTTCCAAAAAGAGACTTGCTTGTTTTTGCCTGAATATTGTGTTTCTCATGTTAAAACCTTCTATTGACATTTAAAACCTGAAACACACATTAAAACCAAGTTTCTTTGCTACCGAAGTATTAGTGTTAGGTAAAGCTAGAAAACGATCAAATCCAGAAGAAAATTATTAATAAAAACCATCAAAAATATGTTGAATCTCACAGCTATCACTCCCCAAGTTAGTGGCCTTGTTGGTGATTATTGGGAGCCTCCAATTAAGTTATGGATATTGTCCCAATCTTGTATGGGTTTGGTTACCGCCCTCAAGTCTCCCATAGTGGATCAGATGCTTGCCATGCGGCGAGTGCTCAGGAGAATTGGGTGAGGCCTCATGTGGTGCTGGTGGTCTTAGTACCTCCCACCCCTCCAACAAGACGTACTCCCTTATAGGGAGGAACTCGGTAAACACCATCATATCCGCGTGCCTCGATTATATCTATACCCTAGCTCTTTCTTATGCACTTTATTTGTGATAGCTTTTGTGTTTGAAGTCATATATCGTGTTATCACATAGTTGCTTGTATTTCCTGGCATAAGTTGTTGGTGCACACGGTGAGCCATAGTATATATAGGTTTTGTGCTTGACAGAGTAAACGCTAGTTTTATATTTCCTTTGTTAAGCCCTTCTCGTAAAAGTTTTAAACTGCCTATTCACCCCCTCTAGGCGGCATCTGTGTCCTTTCAGCCAGGATTTTAGTTTAGCGGTGTGCACCCGATTTATGGGGGATGTGTTCTTTGTTGTCCCTCTCTCTCCCAAACTTACAAAACTAAAAACACGAGGATGGCCAAGATTTTCTAGTACCCCTTCGGTTTAGAGGACGAGATCAGGTATCAGCCAATTCTGAGCGTTCTTCAGTTTTCAGTTTGGGAGAGGCGAGGACACCAAAGCAAAAGCCTTTATGGGGTTGTTTTCTTCCTAGCTACACTTTGCCGCACCCCAAGTTAGATAACTTTGGCCAACCTAGTTGTGTGTTTATTTGTAGCAACACCTTAGTAAATGTTATTTATGTGACAAAAACACACATATGTCATACACACTAAAAAAGTGTGGCAAGAGGTTATTCTTGAGAAAAAACATGTAACGATTCCCTACGGCAAACAAAAGCATGGCTAGGTATTTGTTCACCTAATTTTAGGTAAGTTTGGCAAAAACGTGTGACAAATCAAAGAAATGTTAGCTTCCAACAAAACATGACCTATATGTTTGTTGTTTGGCAACTTTATATCCATACCTTCCCGAGTTCATGTATTCTTACGTTGCAGTAACAATAAGCTATGCTCACAAGGGAAACCTATCAAAAAACAAAAAATTGGCTTATAAACCATGTTCTATGTTGAGGTGGAAAGTTGTCATCACTTGTTCCTTGATTACATAGTTGCTCATGCTGCTTGGTTTGATTTATCAGTTATAATACACACCTAGTCTGCTGCCAATTACGAGCATCTTGCTGAGAGATGGATTAGAACAATAAAATAGTTGCTACCAACAAGATATCCTCTCAGCGGCAAAGTCTGGACCAAATACTATTTTTTTAGGGTAAATGGGCCAACCACTACTAGTTCTTTGCTGATTTTTCGTGGGCTAGGCAGCGCCTCCCCTCTAAATTCAACATAGCACCGTCGTTGTCCTGTTATGTGGTATGGTCGATCTGGAATTTGAAGAATGGCATGGTGTTGAATGGATTGCGGGGACCCATAGGTAAGCCAAACTTAAGTAGAGAAGGGCCCTACAAAACTCTCCTATCCATTACACACAAGATACTATTGAATATCTAAAAAGCAAATAGGATTAATTTGCAATAACATGTAAATCCACACCACAAACCAATAATGTGTACCTTGTACTAGTAACAAACCAATAGTCTGTACCTTGTACTAATAACAAACCAATCCGAGCAGCGGTCATGAGTTTAGTTATGATGCTAGTAACTGGAGTGGTGTTTTGGCTCCCATGTGCAATGAACCTATTATAAAAAATGCATAAAAACTAATCTAAAAATGCAAAAAAGTACTAAAACATTTTTTGTACATCTCGACATTTTATGTTCATACATATTTTTTTGGTAGAAAGTAATATTTTATGTGTTTTGTGTAAAAAGACAAAATAATGTCCCTAAATAGTCGTTATTTTTCCCTTTACATGGGACACAAAAAATGTTCTTTTGTTCATGAATATAGAATGTCCGGGTGTACTTGCAGATATTTTTTCTTTCTTTCTTTTTTGTGCGAACATAGAATGTATGAATGTACATGCGGTTATTGTTTCTAAATTTTTGGAAAATTTAAAATGAGGTTTCAAACAATAGGTTCATTCTCACTTGTGAGCTAAATTATATTTCTGGCTAGTAACTTTCTTACTGACATTCTACATAGTGTACTAAATTAAATATGTACTATGTTTACTATATTTGCTTATTAATTTTGTACATGAATTTTTATTTGAATACTGGCAGGAGCACTTTTATACACCGCATGACACCAAGAAGTTTAGATGAGAGCATATATAATAGTCAAATGTTATGTACGCAAACGTAGTAGAAACCCACAAAGTTTCATATTCGTCATTGATTAGTACATGAGATGCTATGCAAATACAGATTGCGAAGCATGCACACATTGTTGACTCACTAGGACTTTCAAGATACGAATGATCATGACATACAAGTAAAGAATCAATACCAACGTTTCAACTTATGCCCTAGAAGTTCCTACAAAAATGCTTATCTAGTCATACGCTAGAAAACATCGGACGCTTTGGAATCTTTATCATCATATTTAAGAATATTAAAAACACAATATATAGTTTATTAGATGTAAAACTAAATTAGAATGAATCATCATACCCAAATAAGTTTACATTTAGCACAACACAAGTGTCTTATACCATGAAATTCATTACAATTGTATATTAGATAAGACTAAAATAAATATTTTGCACTAAGATTATGTTGTTAACTTACTAGCCAAGTAAATTATACTTTTAAGACTAAGTTGTGATAAAAATAAATCAATAAAAGGTATACAAGTTTAGTATAAGTTACATTTACTTTGTTTCATTGGGTCCAATGTTTTTTTTTGATTACCCCTAATGGAATAGCTTAAAGGAAACAATTCGAAGATTTAGCTATTTATCTGGACACTATGAAAAACAAATCCATCGAACTAAATAAGCTCTTTTGTGAAGATAAAAATGAATGATCAAAATAGTTTTTTATGTTCATATATATAACATTGGTACGGTGGGTTAATTACCAAAATTTTAAGCTATAAATTATTTTGTAGTTATTAAGCCTTTCTATAATCATCTGCTTGTAGGGTTGACATTTTAAAATTTCCATGATATGCATATACATGTGTATGGAAGTGTAACTTAACAAATTAGATTCTAATAATAAAGAGAGTGCTATCTCTTTGGCTTAAAAATATTAACATGACAATTATGTAAAACCCAGTAAGCTAGACTATAGTGGTACTAAACCCAGCTTTAGTTACACATACCGTAAATTGAATTCTGGTTTATGTTTCTTTCTTTTCAATTTACATTATGCAAAGTAATATGATAAAGTATTATGAATGAACAATATTCTAATCTAGGACTTGTCGAATTTTGCTGAGTGTTACTATAATCCAATGTCCCCTTTTCCAGTGAATTAATTATCTTCTAATCCACACTAATATAACCATTGAGACCGTCTTCATGAACTATTCAACTCAAATCGACCGGAAGAACATTTAAAGATCGCTACTTGGGATCGACAATCCCCAACTCAGTCATCCTTGGAGTTGTTTCTACTGAATTCATGCTTCTAATTCGTTGTAACAAAAAAGAGTAGATGGGGAAAATGGGGATGCTATATTTGGTGATAAACGATGGGCCAAATATTTTAGCACGCCCTTTTTAGGACATTTTCCTCAGGTGCCTATGCGTGGAATTGAACAAGGTGCATGGCTGTATGCAATTGAAAAGTCCTTCTTTGGCTCATTGTATTAAAAAAAAAACTTTTGTCCCATCGTAGCCACCAAAGAAAGAACAATCTCCTAGTATAAAGAAAGAAATAGGTAGATGGCTAGCTCGATCGGGCAGAGTAGGAGCCTCGACCCTAGGCCCTTTGCATGGACACAGTACTAGTACTATAATATATCCTGCTCTTTCCTCTTGTACTGCAGATAGCTAGGCTTGAGCTCCGGCCACATGCCGACTCTAATCTATGCTAGCTAGACTTAGTGGGAGTATCATAAGAGCAAATACAATAAGTTATAGTCAGCTGGCTATAAATATTTAAATAGTATTTTCTTGGTTAGTTGGAAGAGAGAGAAGATGACAGAGAAGAAGAATGGGCGCTTATGCAAGAACCAGCTCTAGCACGTGCTCCTAGGCACTTTGAGAGAGTGAAAGGTGGACCATATAGTGCTAAAATAGTATATTTTTAGCTTATTATTGTACATGCTAGCTCTAAGTTAGCTATAGATGACATGGCATTTGGCTTATAGCCAGCATCTGGCTATACTATTGTCCTTGCTCTAAGAAGTATCATGCATGCCATCTTGATAAAAATCTGATGTGGCACCATAATTAATGAAGGAGAGGTGTTCTTAGTATCATAATGATACCGTATCATAGCACAGGAAACTATGTAATTTAATGATCAATACATTTCATACACACAATTGCATTGAGATTGTAGAAAAAATTAAATACAATCGTCCTATGATGCTACTAGATGATACTAACCACTAGAGAGGTAGTATAATACACTAGTATCATATGCATGATACTAGTAATATGATACTCCCACTATGACCAGCCTTAGTGGAACAGCAACACTCGACAGGTTCCACTGATTCCTATGCGGCCCGCCCGCGCGGGGGCTGGCGTCAATCCTGATCGAGTACGTATAGTTTTTTTCTTTTCTTTTGATAGCTTCGAGTAAGCATAGTTTGGTTTGCAAGCGATGGGTTGATTGCCTTTCAATCGATCTAAAGTACAGTACTAATCCCCATTAATTCGTCCTTGTTTCCTCACATCTAAACCTCCTCGAGCTCTAGCACCGACGCTTCCTCGATGACAGAAGAAGATTACGTCCCGTACATGGAGTTGATTGTTGGACGGGACGAGCAAGTTAATGTTAAAGATATAAGAAATAATCTATATGAATAAATAATTGATAAAATATGATCATAGAGCAATGAAATAGATCACACAAACTAACAGAGTAGATTAACATATTGCATCTAAACATGATAAACTAATCACATCTACTTCAAACGCTAGAACAAAGAACTCTAACAAAATCTGAAAGAGAAAGTTCAGGGCCACGTACGGTGTAACGGCGTCAGCAGCAGTTACTGCATCTTTAGCAGCAGTAGTCGCCCATGTTGAGGTTGCTAAAGAGATTAATGACGTCCGAGAAGAAGTCGTCGTTCGGAAACTCTCGTAATAACGTCGTAGATTACAGTAGTCGCGCTTTAACGCTCCCAAAAACTGACCGCCCCTCACCCGTACAGGTTCATAAGAGGCGGGGTTTCGGAGGCCTACCGTCCCGATTTACGGTGTATGCCGCAAACCGGGATAGAGAAGATAAAGGCGACGACACAATGTACTAGAAGAAGGTGTGTGTGATTGAGTTTTTGTCGCGTAAGATTTGCGTCTCGGTTTACATAGTGCCGGTCGGGTAGGTCGTGAGGCGCAGCCCACGTCTAGGTCTGCGCATCCCACAATCCAGGGTGCAACTCCCTATAAACTAGCAACGTGGGACCAACCTTTAAACGCACACATGAACAGTCACAGATAATGGATAAAAAGAATTTCAGAATTTGTATTGTCTATGAAAAAACCCAACACTAGACTACACCAAATTCCAACTGTTAATGATCGAGTGGAATTCAGATTTAGCATCTGGAATGTTGATCGGATTTCTTTACAGAGTCCGGAGTAACTGGATGCGCTTTGCTTTGGATACATGGTTATAACAAGCCCTGGCCCGTCTGTACCCTGTGTGGTGTGGAGGCCCATTTCAGGCCGAGTTCTTGCAGTGGTTTGTCTAATCTTCCCGACATCCTCTGACTATCTTCAACTAGATCCGTATCGCTGTTGGAGAGTTAAGAGCTCACAGTACTGTAAGACCGTAAATGGTACGGAGTACGTACTACACGGGATTAAATCCATGTTCAGCAATTGTTTCCCGGTCACAGTTGGAAACATTACCATTTCAGTGACTGTTAGCACGGACAACGTTTCTTGCCCTTACCCTCTCTCAAAGAAAAAAAACGTTTCTGGGCCCACCGTCAGATTTGGTCTGAGCAACACTAGACTCTGGACATCTCTCACAATAGGTAATTTATAATTTGATGAACCAGCCACGGGCTCTGAAATGCCGTGGGTGCCTTCGAACTTGTAGCGCCGCCCTGGCAGCCCATCATGCTATTTACGGACTCTGTTCGTTTCTTCAGCAGCCACAGAATTCAGTCCGCCCCGGCCCAGTAAACCCGTGCTGTACATATGGTCGTGGTGCCGTGTCGTATCGTGTTGTCAGGAGACGACGTGCGCGTAGAGGAGGTGGTTCCAGACGTCGGGCACGCCGGGGAGGCACCAGAGGATGCAGTCGGCGTAGCTGCCCGGGTCCCGCCGCCGCGCCTCCGTGATTGGGCCCCACTGCCGCCGGTTCAGTTAGCACGGTGGGTACGTCTGAACTTACAGGACTTTGATGAGGCCGCTGCGCCATCAGAGGTAGGAGTTGAAGACGAGCACGTCGGCGTCTGTCCAGTGCCTGGCGTGCCTTGCGCACGGTGCGGTCGGCGACGCGGTGGTGCACCGGGTGGTCGGAGTTGGACTGCACCAGCAGCGGCGACCAGACCAGTAGAAGTCCACGGCGGCGTTGTACTCCTGAAACCATCCAGCGGTGTTCATGTCATCATGTGACAATGTGTCAATGTGGAGGGGCGCCGACGCCACCAGCGATCGATCCTGCCCGGGCAGGTTGATCCATACGTACTGTACGTGGATGTGGAAGGAGAAGAGGGCTCCAGTGTAGTTGAGGGTCTTGTGGAGGCCCGGGGTGGCGGTGTCGATGAGTCCCCCACGAACGCCAGCCGCTTGCCGCGCAGCGTCGAACCTGCTCGGTCGATTTGTTCGTCGTTCCACCGAATGGAAGATCAGTAGTACTCCCTCTGATCCATATTACTTGTCATTAAAATGGACGTATCTAGTGCTAGATACACTCATTTTAATGACAAGTAATATGGATCAGAGGGAGTACAAAAGTCATACAGTATCAACCATGCAGTTGCATATACAGCAACAGAAGCTTACCATCCCTGCAAAAAAAAAAACTTACTGCAGTAATTAGTATACTGTAATGTAATACTGATTACTGATATTTAGGCTGTCTTTTACTCCAACCAAAAGATCTAACACATGTTACTGGATTGATAGGAAACACTATTTATGCTTCTACACCGCATGCGTGAGCAGTTGAACAGCTGGTAGACCCTTCTCTGTTGTACTGAACTCCAGATTACTATTGTCAGAGACCGTGTGGAGCTTATTCTTCAGAGTTGAGAACACGCTCAAGCATGATGACCAAACGTGGTTTATGTCTACTGTCTACTCCCTCCGTATCAAAACATAAGATATTTTAGCTTTGTAAAAGGAGTGTATCTAGATCACCTGTAAGTTTTTTTTCCGGATTTGCTAATTCTCAGTCGCTTGAGAACTAGTTAAATCTCAGTCGCGTTGGTTGCCGTAGGATCGCTTGCATTAAGATTCGCGTCTGTTTTGGTCATGCGTTGTGTTTTCTGTCTGTGGCCGCGTTCCGCGTTTGACTAGCATTTCGCATGGGCTGTTATCTTGTTTTGTGGGCCGCGAGGGCGGGGTTTGCTGGTGTGGCCTCTCGGCTGTTTGTTGTTTTGCTTTTTATAGCAGACTAGGGTAACGTAAGTTGTTTCTGAATTCCTGGGATCGATACTAGCTCGGGCGTGTGTGGGCCTTTTGTTCTTGTTGTATTGTTTTGGTTGGGCTGTAACGTGCTGATTTTTTTTCTTGTTCTCCCGAAGCCCTTGTTAGGGCTTTTTTGCAGCACGCAGGCGCAGGTGCACTTTTTTTAGACATTGTTCTTTTTTATTAATTTGTTTTCATTAAATAAATAATATATGATGGTATGATAATTATTTTCTTTTTTTCTTACACTCTATTTTTTCATGTTTTTTCCTTTGTGTTATTATTATTATTTTTTGACCCTTTTTTTGTGAAACTCAGCACAGCTGCAGATGTTGACAAATACGTAAAGATTGAGTCTGAAAAATTGATTCAATGGGTCTTTGAGCTTGACGAAGTCACCACATGTGTCCCAATATCGACAAAAACGTCGTCTTTCGCTAAAGATTATGTATCCTTTTTTATGAGACGCTAAAGTGCGAAACCTGTGTTTAATCCCTTGGACTAGGCCACCACGGGTTGGTTCTCATTTTGTTTTTGATCTTTTTTATTCTGTGTTTCCCTCTCTTCTACTTTTTTTTATTGTTTTCCTTTTTTCGCTTTAATTTATTATACTTTTGGGATGGTATCCTAGCTACTTGCTCTGACAGCCATGAAGGCTACTTTTAAGAAATCGGTTTTGCTAGTTCTCGGGTGCCTCAGTCGTGTTCGTTGTCATTGGATGATTTGCTTCGCGAATCGTGCAGCTGAGGAACTGGACTTGCATGTTCCTGTAAGCGTGTGGTGGTTGCGGCGTAGGTTGTCTTTTTTTGGGCCTGGGGCATGTGCAGGCAACGTGGACTATTTTTGTTGGGCTATGATCGCTGGGTGCGCCTCGTTGCTGTGTCTCTGTTACTGTTTTTTCTTGTGTTAGGCCTATTTTGGCTGTGCAGATGTTTTCCTGTTTTCTTTTTCTCTATTCTTTTTCGTTTTATTTTTTCCCTTTTTATAGAACAATGTTGGTTTATTATTTTTAATTTGGTTCATGATTTTTTAAAATTGGGTTATGCTTTTGAAATTTTGTTCACGTTTTGTGAAATTTGGATTTGATGGCTTTTAAATTTGGTTCATGATTTTAAAAATTCTGTTCACGTTTTCTGAAATTTGGTTTATGGGTTTCAAATTTAGTTCATTGATTTTTACGAAATTTAGTTTATGAGTTTTGATATTTTTTCATGATTTTTTTGAATTTTGGTTCACGAGTTAAAAAAATGTTCATTATTTTTTGAAAATTTGGTTGTAAATATAGAAAAATGTTAACTTCACCAATTTGTCTTATTTACAAGTCTATTTTTTTGAACAAAAATCTGAGCAATTCAGTCCCAACTAGCTTGCAACTAGGACTTGAACTAGACCAATCGTTATTCGCTTTTCACAATTGATTTTTTGGATTTGCTAGTTCTCATGCGCCTGAGAACTAGTTAAGTTGTAGTACCTATTATACCATTGAATCATATGCTTTAGGATCTGTGCAAAACCGGAGTGTTGGGCTCTTTTCCGTCAAGCTGTGTAGTGTTATGTGTTTGTTAGGACTGTTTCCATCGCGCTGTGTTTTGTCCTTATTTTCTCGATCTGGTTCTATTTTCATGTGGGCTGTTCTGTGGGCTTTTGGAGGGTGAGCCTTTTTTAGGACATCACCAATCTAGCCTCGCAGTAGGCATCGATCGATTCATACATTCCGAATGAACACGCTTAGGCGGAGACCAAGAAGCGGGCACAAGGCCGGTTTTTTGATCTGTTTTTGCCGTTATCGGCGTTTTTTTATCTCTATACTTCTTTTTGAACCGGTTTTGTCTTTGTACTTGTTTTTCTCTTGTTTTATTGTGAGCATCGATTCATACATTTTTTTCCATTTTATTATTTCAGCGGCGGCATAACTATACGAAGCAAGACTAGCAGGGAGTTTTAATTGATTTTCTTGAAACTTGCTTGTAACTGAGCCCCCGTTGAGGGGCCAGTTGCAACTTGATGGCAACTAGGGCCGCGTCGAGGGTCTAGTTGCAAGTTGATTGCAATTGGGCCCCTGTCAAGGGGCCATTGCAACTAGGGCCCCGTCGAGGGGCCAGTTGCAACTTGATTGCAACTAGGCCCCGGTCGAGGGGCTAGTTGCAACTTGATTGCAACTAGGCCCCTATCGAGGGGCCAATTGCAACTTGATTGCAACTAGGCCCCATCAAGGGTCGAGTTGCAACTTGATTGCAACTGGGACCCCGACAAGGGGCCAGTTACAACTTGATTACAACTAGGGCCCCATCGAAGGCTAGTTGCAGATTGATTGCAACTAGGCTCCGTCGAGGGGCTAGTTGCAACTTGATTGCAACTAGGGCCCCGTCGAGGGGTCAGTGGCAACTTGATTGCAACATGCTTGAAACCGAGCCCCTGTCGATGGCCAGTTCAACTTGATTGCAACTAGGGGCCCGCGGAGGGTCTAGTTGACTCTTGATTGCAACTAGGGCCCCGCCGAGGGTCTAGTTGCAACTTGATTACAACTGGACCCCTGTCGAGGGGGCCTGTTGCAACTTGATTGCAACTAGGCCCCCATTGAGGGGCCTGTTGTAACTCGATTGCAACTATGCCCCGTCGAGGGTCGAGTTGCAACTTGATTGCAACTGGGGTCCCGTCGAGGGGCCAGTTGCAACTTGATTGCAACTAGGGCCCCGTCGAGGGGCTAGTTGGAACTTGATTGCAACTGGGGCCCTATCGAGGGGTCTGTTGCAACTTGATTGCAACATGCTTGTAACTGAGCCCCGTCGAGGGCCAGTTGCAACTTGACTGCAACTGGGGCCCCGTCGAGGGGCCAGTTGCAACTTGATTGCAACTAGGGCCCCGTCGAAGGCTAGTTCCAACTTGATTTCAACTAGGCCCCGTCGAGGGCTAGTTGCAACTTGACTGCAACTAGGGCCCTGTCGAGGGGTCAGTTGCAACTTGATTGCAACATGCTTGTAACCGAGCCTTTGTCGAGGGCCAGTTGCAACTGGGGCCCTATCGAGGGACCAGTCCGTCGAGGGGCTAGATGCAACTTGATTGCAACTAGGCCCCTGTCGATGGGTTAGTTGTAACTTGATTGCAACTCGGGCCCCGTCAAGGGGCCGGCTGCAACTGGATTGCAACTAGGGCCTCATCGAGGGTCTAGTTGCAACTTGATTGCAACTGGGGGCCTCGTCGATGGGGTCAGTTGCAACTTGATTGCAACTGGGGCCTCGTCGGCGGGGCCAGTTGCAACTTTATTGTAAATAGGGCCTCGTCGAAGTCCAGTTGAAACTTGCTTGTAACTGAGCCCCCGTCGAGGGGCCAGTTGCAACTTGATGGCAACTAGGGCCCCGTCGAGGGTCCAGTTGCAAGTGGGTTGCAACTAAGAAAATGTTCTCAACTATTGTATTAGCGATCTGAGTGGTGTTAGTTGGAAGTGGTTTTTCAGTTGCAAGGTGATGTAATTGAGAGAAAATATTCCGGGCCGTTGGTTTAATGTCGTGATTAGTGTTTGCCAAGAGTTGCAAGTGGATTGAAAAACTTTTTTTATTTGCAAGTGGGTTGCAACTGTGATTTTTTCAATTGCAAGTAGCCGGCAACTGAGCAAAATGTTCGTGAACATTGGATTGGCGTCGTCATTCGTACCAGCTACGATTTGCATGTGGACTGCAACTATGATTCTTTTTGTTGCAAGTCAGTTGCAATTGAGATAAAATGTTGTGTAGCTATATCTTAGTTGCACATAGATTGTAAATACTCATTGTTGTTACTTCCTCCGTTCCAAATTAAATGACTCAATTTATCTAGACAAGTTTTTGTGTACAGATACATATATATCTAGACAAAGTAGAGTCACTTTATATCGGAAGGAGGGAGTATATGATTTCCGGAGTATTTAATATATCATGTTAAAAAAATAGACGATATGATGTCACAAGATGCCTATATTTGTGGTAAAATTATATCTCTACAATTAAATGTGCATGAGATTATTATTTTCAATTCATTTTTTCTGTTTTTCAAAGAAACACGTGAAACTGCTCCACGTGATTATTGGTCTTTTTTTTGAGCAAGATTACCGATGGTCCACAAATTAAAATATAAAGAGGCAGACACTAGTTAGCCCAAAAACAAGGGGCCATGGGCCATGGAAAGGAGTATGTACAGCTTTCAAGCATCAAAGGCAAAGATAGTAGCGCTCAGTCCAGGAAAAAGAAGAACGAACCGATCGCTCCAGCCATCGACTGAGAACTAGTCGCCTGAGCACTAGCCACTTCCTTTCTTTTTACGGGTAGCGTGTAAGTTCATCTAGGTTTGGAATGAACATACACACTAAAAAGGATCTAGATATACTCCTTTTACAGAGGTAAAACATCTTATATTTTAAAACGGAAGGAGTACGTACTTAGGTTACGATACCTCGGAAGGTCGCAGCTGTGCGGCTGCCACCGCCAGTGCTGGTACCGGAGGTCGGTTCTGACGTACTTCCCGCACGCCAAGTTCTCCGACATGAACCGGCACGCGCTCTCCACGTACAGAGGGTACGCTTCCTCGTCGTACACCACCGGCCGGAGGACATGTCGCACCCGTCCACACCACCGTCTGCGGCGGCAACGCTGCGAGGCGGAGGCATGGTCGGCGGCTCGGCGGCAGCACCTCTACTCCTGGCCTTTGTGACTGAGAAGGTCTTTGCGGGAGACACAGTCGACGGCTCCGCTGCGGCAGAGCCGCTGCTCCCGCTCGTCGTGACGGACACAACGGTGACGACGACCATCACGAAAACCATCAGCACGAAGGAGCTGAAGCATCGGTTCTGTAGGCTCACGCTTACGGTGACTACGCCCCATGCCCGATTCGACTTTTTGGGCGCCGCCAACTGCTGCAGGCACGCGTCCTCGGGATCGCCGGCTCCGGCGGTGCTCCCGCACTTGCGCGGCGGTGACCGTGACAGCCATCTTCCTCCCGCCTATCGTTTTCTTGCCAGTATGCATTCAGGCAGGCAGGCAGGACCGCAGGAGGATCAAGTAGGTAGCTTGCATGTGTTGGCCCAGACCCAGCCGCCGAGCGTATATGAAGCTAGAGCTAGATTACTTTCCTGGCCATAGCAACTCACACACGCACATACGGAAACAATATGATCACTACATGCACGTATCGTGCGTCCTCTTTTTATTGCTTCGAACTCACGGTGTGTTTATAACCCGGGGTACATACATATATATACTAGGATTCTAGTATGCCAACTCGACTACTAGCCCAACTCTAATCCTAGTAGTACTCAGTTACATGCAAGTATATGGATTGGACTCAACACACACACACACACCTCGGTGTAGTGCAATCCTATACGTATACAACTCGTATACGTCACACCGTGTCGGTGCTGGACACGGAGTGCTTATTCCTAACAATCACCCCCTAAGCACGACGTGCTCTTCAACATCCACCTGGATCCCAAATATACACGCTGCTTCTCGCGGGCGTCATCCACGGCATTGCTTTCGCCGCTTCCTTTGTCAGCACCCATGTCACTGACTTTGCTTTTGTCGGCTTCTCCATGGCTTCACGCCGACAACCCTTTTTGTCCGCACCCTTCTCCACGCCTTCACGCCGACTGTCCTTTTTGTCCGCGCTTTGAGACATTATACTTGGTTCGATGAAGTACTTTCTCATCGATGCTTCACATATTTGATCTTCTGCTTGTCAGTACTCTTAGATGCAATAGAACAAATACGTAGGAGCCAGAGCTCACGTTGGTTGACTAGCAAAGCTAGCTTTCTACCGTGACTAGCAATTCTGACTTCTACCTGCTCCTGACCAACATCGTCTTCTGGCTCGTCCGGAGTAGCAAGGCACAGGTTGCCTACCTGTAGCGATTCATCTTTTCTTTTTGAATCTCTTTCTGGCGTGTTTTCTTCTAACTTCTCTATACCACGTGAAAAGGCTCTTGATGGATCTGCATCCCCTATTGTTGGGTCTCCTTCATCTGTCTGACCACCAGTCCACACTCTTGGACCATCGCCTTCTAGCCTCGCTGGCCTGTTTGCTGGGCTCGCTTCAACTCTCCCTTCCAGTTCTGTATCTTCTGGCCACATACTAGCCTTGTCTTCAAACTCTTTGTCTTCTGGGAGAATCCCTAGTACTTCTGGCCTGGTGTCCACGCCTGGAGCACCTCCTAGGCCTTCAACGCCTTCTGGGCCCGAACTTGCTGACAAGGATAAGCTTGGCTGATCCATATTTTCTTCATACTCAAGATCCCACGTGATGTGAAAAGTTGGATATCCTGGTTCGCTGTAGCCCCAATTTCATGACTCACCTTCCTCAAAGATTACGTCACCCTTGACAATCACCTTATTGGTATAGGGACTGCACAAACGGTATGCCTTTGAGCCTTCTTTATAGCCAGTCATGATCATTGGAGAACTCTGATCCGCCAAATTGCTTTTATGGCCGGATTCCGTCTTGACATGTGCCACGCATCCAAAAGTGCGAAGATGATCAACCGAGGACTTTCTCCAATACCATACTCTGTACGGAGTCATACCAAGCATACTCCTGGCCGGTGCCCTATTCAGCAAATAGACTGCCGTGTTGACTGCCTCAGCCCAGAACTTTCCTGGCAAGCCTTTGCTCTTCATCATGCTCCTCGCCAAGGCCACCACGGTTTTATATTCACCCTCCCAAGCTGTGCGTAGGGATTTTTGCTTCCCCTCCGCCTCGACCTCTCCGGCTTCCTTGATCTTCTCGAATGCATGTAGAGCTTGATCCTTACTTTTCAGCAACACAATCCACATGTATTGACTGTGATCATCCACCACAAGCATGAAAAATTCATTGCCAGACGGGGTTACCGGTGAAATTGGACCGCATACACTGCCATGAACGAGTCCCAATGCTTCACTTTCCTGAACCATGTCTTCACGTGGCAACGGGGCACTCTGTTCCTCGTGATCCACACACGGTAGATCGTGATCCACTTCTTCCACAATCTCCGTAGCCGGTGATGGAGGATCCTCCTCATCTTTCAGCTCAGTTACTTCAAGCATCAGCATCATCGGTCCATCATCTCCTTCCTGGGCGATGAGAGCCCTCTCCTTCTCCTTTGGTGGTTTTCAGCAATCAGCCTTGAAGTGACCAAGCTCGCCGCAGTTATGACACCTTACTTTCTTTATGTCAAACTTCCTCCGTGGCGGGGCGTCATCTTCATCATCCTGCCCTGCGATGTACTTTTTCGCTGGGCGTTGCTTCTCCTTGCCGCTCGTGGATCCTCCTTGCTTTTCTTTCGAAAGAGTCATCCACTGCTGCTTCGTGAGCATCAAGTGCTCAACCTGTTCTGGATCACCGAAGCTGATCCGAATTCTCTCGTCGTGTGCCTTGAATCTTCCGACGAGATCCTCAACCGTCAATGTATTCAAGTCGAGACATTGTTCGATCGATGTGACGATCTGCATGTAGCGCGCCGGCGCCGCACGCAGGAACCTTCTGACGTTCTTGATCTCATCCAATCTCTCGCCATATCCCCTGATTGCGTTGACGAGGGTAACAAAACGGGCGGCAAACTAATCAACCGTCTCGCTCTCCTCCATCTTCAGATCTTCATAGCTTTTTGCCAAAGTTTGAAGATGCGCTTCCTTCACGCGGGCATGACCTTGGTGCAAGATCTTGATCGTCTCCCATGCATCCTTCGCCGATTTCTTTCTGACGAGGTGCTGCATCACGTCCTTCGGCACGACGGAATAGAGCGCCGTTTGCGCATGGCGATCCTTCCGGTACTTCGCGCCTCCCTTGACGTACTCGTCGCCTCCTGGATCGACGGCCTCCCAAACCTCCTGAGCCTCCATGGCCACCTCCATGTTGAGTGTCCATAGCCCGTAGTCCTTGCGATCGAGGCGTGGATACAAAGCCACCCCCACCGTCTCCGTCACCGGTGCCGTTGCCAAGCTCTCGCCAAACTTCACCATCGCCATGACCTCCTAGTACTTTCAGCAGATCACGAACGACGACCTTGGCTCTGATACCAATTGTTGGCCCAGACCCAGCCGCCGAGTACTTTCCGGTGACTGCGACGGCGAAACTCCGGTGAACACACGCACGCATACGAAGCTAGAGATAGATTACTTTCCTGGCCATAGCAAATCACACACGCACATACGGAAACAATATGATTGCTACACTTGCGTCCTCTTTTTATTGCTTCGAACTCACGGTGTGTTTACAACCCGGGGTACATGCATATATACTAGGATTCTAGTATGCCAACTAGTTACATGCAAGTATACGGATTGGACTCAACACACACACACCTCGGTGTAGTGCAATCCTATACGTATACAACTTGTATACGTGACATCGTTTCGGTGCTGGACACGGAGTGCTTATTCCTAACAGCATGCACGCCCACAGGGGAAGGTTTTTAGTCAGTCAGTGCAATGTGCTGCAGCAGGTGCACTCGCTTGTTGTAAAAGGATCTCTTTTAGGTGAGAGTTATTGCCACTGATTGACCTCGTTTTTTGGTGCTATAAGTAGCTGTCTCAACCTCTAGATCGACTATATGTCCTGCACTCCTGCTCCAGTTCATCGAATGTTAAAAAACCGTTATTAGTGCACATATATATACACTGATGTAGTCTTAAAACGGGTTAGCCGGCCGTAAGCAAGTCCATAAAATATGCTGGTCGCTGTAATATTCTGCTTTGAACTCAGAAATTTTATATTCCCGGCAACCGGCACAAAATCTGCCTTTCATACGTGTAAGAGAATTGACGTAAGCAAAACGGGGCAAAACCGATAAAACACCCACATAGAGCAAGAAATGATTTAACCATTGACTTGTAAGCTAAGGCGTATAAGATTTTGAAAAATCATACCTGGAGCAGATGGGCAAAAATCATTGGGTTAGAGTCCGACTGATTAAGGCCAATGCACTATTGACAAACTGACTAGTACCACTAATAACGTCCTGGAGTATATTCCTTTTCATTCGAAAAGGAGGGCAAAATTACTGACCACTAGGGTCCTATCTTTCAGGATGAAAATCTAAGGTCTGGCCTTAACTGGTTGTGTCTGACAATGATCTTGAAGGCATTGTTTTAAGGGAGGCGGACTTGCTACACGGTGAAAATCCAAGGTCTTGTCTTAATTAGTTGTGCCTGGCAATATCCTTGTTGAAGACATTGTTTTGTGAGTGCGGACTCTGGGTGTTGTCTTGGTGGTGTTTGGTGTTGCAGCTACAATGTCTTGACCACCGTAGTGGGATATTTTAGTTTTGTTTTTCTGTTCCTCTTGTTATTTTGCAATAGGGTTGTGTGCATCCGTAATGTATTTAGGATATTGCGTTGTTGCAGAGGCTAGATGTAATTGGTATCTTTCGTGATATTAATATATGCTCCTTTCAACAACAAAAAATACTGACCACTGCATAATTCTCACAACCCCAATGTTTGATTTAGAAATCCCCCCCCCCCCCCCCCCCCCCGAAATAATTGGAGACCGGTCGCATATGACTTTTCTCAAGTGGTTGGAATCAGCGTCTTACAACTAACTCACAGTTTGTATATTTCATGAATTCCGTCCTCGTTAATTCTTTTCACACTTTGGGCCAACCGTAAAATATACATGAGAAGGGATGAATAAATCCAATAGTCCATGGTCACATTTCTACATTATAGTACTTTCTCTTCTTGGAAATAATTGTTCCAGACAAATCTGCAAAACTTATTTCTGAAAAGAAGGACTACAATTTTTTGATAAAGAGATTTTTCATTAACTCGATAGCTTGCATCAAGTGGATACAACCAATAAAGTTACACCCACCCACATAACCCAAACAAAACATATAAAAAGGTTGGCATAGACACTTAACATACGAATATAAAGCAGCCTAAAATGATGGAGGACCAATACGCAGCACAAGCTGCCATCCATGTTAATTAAAAACCTCGTTTGTTTCCCGCTTCACTTGAGAACACGCCGACATGAAGAGTTCTTTATGCTCCGGTCGTCGCTGCAATTAGCTCCTTGCGCGTAGCTAGCATGTGCACAAGTAGATAAGGTGCAACATAGAAAGAATTTTTTGGGGTCAAAAACAACATCATCTTGCTGGGCCACAATGAACTAGATAAGCCTATGACGACACATATGTTTTTCTATAATGAGAGAGAATAACTCGTAGCTAGTTGCCAAACATGTTTGCAATAGACCACGGTTGGTACAAATTTGACTCAACTTGAATAATGGAGCAAGATGCCAGAGCAAATTTACAATTAAAAAATTCTTAATTATTTCATCATCATGTCTATGATAAATGGGTCAACCGTAAATCGAAATGAAGGTGTCGCCTGCCCACCTTCAATCCTTCGGTTGAATGTTATTGTGTTGCATTGTTACAAGCCTAAGCTATCGGCATTAAGCAAAGCTTGTATCCCAACATCTACGAGGTATATCATGATTCATAAATGTGAGGTTTTTGTTTTGGATCTTGATTGTGTTTCAGTTCAAACATTCATGTGTTTTTTGTGTGGACATGTAGTGTGGTTGCGGAGATGGTGCACAAGCTTGAGAAATGCATGGTATCCTTGGGTGGTAACGTCTCCTTTGCCCAAGGATATCATGTTGGAGTCCCCATCGATGTTCGTAACCAATCGGTATGTTCTTCTTCCTCCAAATTATGAGTTCTTTATTCTTTTACTTTTCCTTGTCGGAACTCATCATGTACACCCCCTCCACAGATTTGTCGTGATGAACATGGCATTCAGAATGGGAATTGTTCAAAACCGCCCCCAAGGCGAAGGAAGATGATCCTAAACAAGGAGAAGCATCTTGTCGGTCGCAAAATGTGAATCCTCCTTTTTTTTGTAGATAGTTTGTTAGATGTTGAATCTAGTGAAGGACGGAGGTCTCAAAGCTCCTTTTTCTTTTAAGATTTAATGTAGTATGATATGAATGGAAAAAAAAGAGAAAGTCTATGGGCGCCGATCCTGAGAATATCGATCCATTCTGAATTTTTGAGTGTCGGTCCAAATATTATATTTAAACATGTGCATTCATACATACCATGACACCAATTAATGCAAGGCTAGCACATTTCGACCATGGTAGTAATATGTGTTGTAGTTTAATGAATTACGGCATAATTATAAGTATCGTGGAACATATTTCTTTGTAGATAGCTAATTGCCGAGATTGCAACCGCTAAGGACTATAGAAGTTGCTTCCGCCACGATTTGCCATCTAGCGAGGAGAATACAATATGGTAAACACTAACTATCAGGGTCCGATCGGAAACAAACCATCGGACCTCCCGGACGCCGTCCATCTTGCGTGGATCAAACAATTGGTTTTGCATCTGGCCCCTCTCCCTCATTAATTAGGTGTCCACAAATCTTGCGAACCTCACTGCTCCCATCCCCTCCATCAAGTCGACCCGCACTGCCCCTCTGATGGCTCAGTGTCGGCGCCAGAAAAATGCTGGTGCGATGTTGATGTAGAGCTCGTTGGGAACCCCAAGAAGAAGATATGATGAGCACAGCAGCAAGTTTCCCTCAGTTATGAAACCAAGGTTTAATCGAACCAGTAGGAGCAAGGAGACACCCCAAAGGTATTGCTAGCTGAGCCTTGGCAGGGCGCACTACCGGTGCTAGTAGCAACGTGGAGACCTGCACAACACAACCACATAACTTTGTCCCCAACTTGCGATGAGGTTGTCAATCTCACCGTGTTTTGCAGAAAACAAAGGATTAAACGTATCGAATGGAAGGAAGTAATAGTTTACAGAAAGTAAACACAAAGTAGTAAACAGTTTATAGATTGTATGTAAAAGAAAGGACCGGGATCTATAGTTTACTAGAGGTGGCTCTCCTTAAGATAGATAACATGCTGGGTGAACAAATTACAGCGGGGCAATTGACAAACATCGAGAAAGCAATACATGCATATACTAATCATCTTGACTCCTTTGAGATTCGATTGGGCATTACAACATTATACATAGACTGTCATCCAACTGCATCTATGACTAATAATCCACCTTCAGGTTATCATCCGAACCCCCTCCAGTATTAAGTTGCAAGCAACATATTATTGCTTTACGAATTGCATGTAAAGTAAACAATACGATTGTTTTATGAACAAAGGATTGTTGTTTTCTCCCTAGTAGCAACAACACATCTAGTACCTTAGAGATTTCTGTCACTTCCCCAGATTACCAGAGGCATGAACCCACTATCGAGCATAAATACTAACTCTTGGAGTTGCTCGCATCTACTTGGACAAGATAGCTACTAACAACGAAAAGCATGCAAGATCACAAATAACAAAGACATGATAGAATCAATAATCAATCTGAAATAGCATCTCAATATCCATCGGATCCCCGCAAACATAATATGCAGAATTACAAATAGATGATCTTGATCATGAACGGAGCTCACAAAATCTAAACATGAAAGCACAAAGGAGGAGAACCAGCCATCTAGCTACTACATGGATCCGTAGTCCAAGGATGAATTACTCACGCATCACACCGGAGGCTTGCATGGTGATGAAGAAGGCCTCCGGGGTGAATTCCCCTCTCCGGCAGGGTGCCGGGAAGAGCTTCAGATCCCTCCCGATCTAGGGATGGAGATGACGGCGGCTACATACTCTTAAGTGAATTTTTGATCGGGCAGTTAGGGTTTTCGTCCTGAGGGCATCTTATAGGCGGAAGGAGAGGCCGAGGGGGTGCCTAGGCTGGCCACACCACCCCCTGGCGCGGGCCAAGCCTGGCCACGCGGCCAGGTGGTGTGGCCGCCCTCTGGCCCTTCTCCGTCTCGTATTATGGCATCTGATGACTTTCGGAAAAATAGGCACTTTGGTTTTTGTCCCGTCCAATTCCAAGAATATTCATTTTCTGACTTTCCTGGAACCAAAAACAGCAGAAAACAGGCAGCTGGCACTGTGGCTCTTGTTAATAGGTTAGTCCAAGAAATCATATGAAAAGTACTCCAAAGTATGGACAAAACACAAAAAAGTGGATAAAACCAAGCATGGAACATTAAAAATTATAGATACATTTGCAATGTATCACCCTCTGCCGCAAACGCCACCTCCACGGCTTCCACCGGTAACACGCACACTGCGGTCCTGCGAGCAACGCCACACCAACTGTCTACGGCCCCGACGTAGACGCACCTCCAAGGCGCACTACTCTGCTTCAGAAGCGGATCACGTCTCTTGCTGCAGCGTTCGCTTCCAAGCTCACGAATTGCATGTTCGCCGGGCCTTCCGGCCATGGCGACACCGTCGTGGCCCTTAAGTGCCTGTTCACGCCCAGCCAGGCTGCCAAGGCTTTGATCTGCCCGAAGCAGTGGGTAGTTGGTTGCTTCCACCAAGAGCTCTCTCGATCCCTCCAACGACAACAAGATTTAGACAGAAGGTAATAGCAACCTGAACTAGGTCCCAATTTGTGAATTTTTCGTTCATTTTTCAGACTTTAAATCCATGTATTCCTTTTGTACATGCAGTTGTGAAATCAGTTTAAGCCGTTGAACGAGTGCAGCCGGGGCTAGATCAGGGCAGCCGCAGTTGTGCACATCAGGTCCGGTGGTCGCAGTGACGTCTGGGTCTGGCTGCACGAAATGTCACCTCATGGTCGTTCTCAACTTTTCTAGGTTACAATTCTTCTCCTCGGCTGGCCTACTTCACTGTCAACGAGGTCCTCCGCTAACGTTGTATCCATGCTACAGTTTTGCTTTGTCCATGCAATTCTGATCCGTAGACTGTGCAGTTGTTCTAGGAAGCACGGCCACCATCCGTATGAAGCACAACTACCATCTGAATGAAGCACAACCACCAAGAAGTATGGTTAAAATTGGTCGGTGCGTCCAAAGAAGCAGAATAACAATATGAAGGAAGCACACCCGCGCTGAAAAGTAGCATGACCACCGTATGAAGGAAGCACGACTACGAAGGATGTATTCCCCAATCGGAATGAAGCATGACAACCATCAGAAGGAAGCATATCATCACCCACACCGGTGGTGTCGACATTGTGGCTAGATGCCTCAAAACCGAGACCTCGCGTTGCTTTTTATTGTATGGAAGCAAACACATAGAGTAGGAAGCAAGTAGCATAATCAATGGAAAAGAATGTCTGGGGCAGCGGCAGGCATAGAAGCATGGTGTTGGAAGAAAGTAGACATTTGTCATTACTGGTCGTTTATAGAACATGTAATTTCAAATTAACATATTTTTCCCAATGAAGCAAATCTTCATTCGTTGGGAGCAAATATTTATCTCTTTATTAGGAGCACATCCTGGTTCATTTGAAGCATATGTACAATTGCCGGCCATGAAAAATAATTTTGTTATCACCAGAAAGGAATTAATATTATGTTGGAAGCACATGTTTGACGATGGAAAGGGTACCATGATGCTTTTGATTTTTTTTATGCAATCACCATGGAAGCAGAATTTTGTTGCACTGCATTAGCACCTGGTTCGTTTGATTAAGAGAGAAATCTTTATCATATTGAAGCATCTTTTAATCGCATTGGAAGCAATCTCTTTTTGTATTGGATTTTTTTTTGCTTGCCTAAGAAGCATAATCCATAGGTGAAACTAGCTACGCAGTAACTAATGTCCTTCAAATCGTGAAATAGTTTCCTACAAATGAGAACAAACTGGGAGTAATTATTAAAGTTCACTTAATTAGCGTTAGCAGTTAGGTCGGACGTGATTTAGGAGAGTAGTTTTAGAAAGAACGTGATTTAGGAGAGTAGTTTTAGGAAGGACGTGATTTAGGGGAGTAACTGTAGGAAGCAAATCATGCAAACTGGCAACCGAAGCACATGCTTTAGTAGGCCACGATGGTCAAACCAAGAGAATCCTACGGTGCTAGTCTGGTCCGACGGGAAGGTAGAAATCGGCATCCGATTCCTAGTCCGACGAAAAGGTAGAATTCAGCAACAACAGCGAATAATACAGCGAACAATACATAAACAACTTAAAACC
The DNA here is from genome assembly GCA_910589775.1 of Avena eriantha. Taxonomy (NCBI): domain Eukaryota; kingdom Viridiplantae; phylum Streptophyta; class Magnoliopsida; order Poales; family Poaceae; genus Avena; species Avena eriantha. The sequence continues at coordinate 525,640,707 of OU342745.1, forward strand.
AACATAACTTCAAAAAAATTGATGTCGTTGTGAATGATATATGTATGTCCTGAGAAACCAGAGATGCCATGGGACAACATGTGGTTCCTATCTAGTTGGACTGAAATTGAGCATGCATAACATCAAGAGTGGAATAGGACATACATATTGACATATATGCATTACAAAGAAAAGTGTGTATATATATACATACTCATCCTATATACATGAGAACAAATGTCTATGTAAAAGAATAACAAATAAACATTACAATAAAACATGAACCAAAAAAAAAACAAGATAGACACTCCGGCTACATACATATATTCCAACATAACTAATTCTAGTCTTTCTTGAGGATCGTCACATCCTTCCAGTGAGACTCCATGCGGCTAGAGTCATGGTGTTGCGCATACACCCCAAACTTGAAGTAGTGTGAGTCGCCGCCACGACCGTGCACATGCAGTTTCTCCTCGCCATCGATGTACACAGTGAGCACGGACCCATCGACGTCATGGACCACGTTCAATTTAAACCACCTGTTGTAGATGTTGTCCTCAACGAGTTGTCTATCGTAGTAACGCAGCGCACCATCGTAGACATGCAACATGAGCGTGCTTGCCGCCCCCGCGTCGCTAGCTCCAAACACTTGCATGATGCACACACCCGATGTACCAGAGGGGACGTAGCTGTAACCCTGGAATTGCCACACCCCAGAGCTATAGTCATGTCCCTGCATGTAGAAGAATACCAAAAGTAACATATTAGTAAATCACTTAATTGTATACCGAAACATATATGTAATGACTATATTATGTTATGGTGGCATATTTTGATAAATGATGCTTTTGTTGACTCGAAACCACACGTCGAGAAGTTACAAGCATAACAAGTTTAACACTAGACATCTACATAGTACATATTAAAATGCACACAACCACGTGCTTATGATGGTAACTAACTTACAGTGATCCTTATCTCTGTTCTTGGCTTGGTGTGGCTCTGGTGGGCGTGTGGTTTATCGGAGGAGAGTACCCACATCTTTCGCACGGTGCCATCGAAGCTGTACCGTGAACCACTTGCCTCGTTGTACGGGTGCTGCAGCTCAAAGTTGCTCTGGTCGAGGCTCAGTGCGGTGAAGCCGTCTGTGGGGTCATTGACTTTCGGTGCCCGTGCGCTTCTCGCCGCAACACATGACGGCGACACCATGAAGAGAAGTAGAGACACACCGATCCAAGAAAGAACGTGAGGAGCCATGTGTGCTTTATATGTCTGCAACTTCTGGTTTGACTTCTCAGTTATCTTTGGATGTAGAGGCTTGTGATGAGATGTGGAACTAAACAAGTTCCGTGTGGCTTATATAGTTGTTGTCATGGATCTCACTATACTTGTAGAATCCGAGAGTCCAAACTGGAGAACTTACATCTTAATTAAATTGTACTCGATGTTGATATTTGCAGACAGAGGATACGTTGGATAAATACTTCTGATTATTCTAATGACTGATACTAACTAGTTTAGATTAGATTTGATTGACTGGTGTAATATTCATTCTAGTCTGTACACAATGGGATTGACTGAGTAGCTAGCCAGTTTACATTAGAATTTGATTGACTGACTTTTTTTCTGGATGCATCGCTGCGTGCTCTCTTTGAACCTGGATTGTCCAAACTGGAGGACTTATTTTTTTTTAGGCCTTAGCATGACGACTTCTCATGAAGCTTTACTACGTCAAGTTTTGCCCGACTCCGGTTGTTGGAGTGACGAGGCTGACAGTGTGTCTTTAGCTCGTGGTAGTGTTTTTAGTCATCGCTAGCTGGTTCATAGATATATTTATATTTTTTATTACTTTTAGAGCATTGTTGTTGATGATTTTTATTAAATCGGTGAAACTTCCGCCGACTGGGTCTGGCTAGCTTGGATATAGCCATGATACAATAGATATTTTAAGATACGTAGTCGCATTTAGCCATAAAATTTTCATGCATGCATACTTCATGCTGGATCAAAACGCAGGCACACGCCGGCCCGTCCACGCGCGTGGCACCGTGAAAACCTGAACTCTTGCATGGCTGCACTGCTACATTGAAGAAAATGTTCATTTGAAGAGGCGGCAGTTAGCATACGGCACGTAATTATTTCCGTGCTAACGACGGTAATTCCACCGGAGATTAATCTTCACCGTGCCCTCCTGTACACGGCAGTTTAATTAGGGAGAATAGCTCGGCGCTGGAAAGGGTGTATGTACGTGATCTGCAGCCGGTCCGTCGTTGGGTTCACGGCTTGAAACTGGAAAAATGAATTGAATTCTTCATCTTTCCTTGCTAGAGATGTCGACAATCCAAGTGTGAATATCTTGTCCGTGGAAGGCATTTTTCCTTGAAACAGTTTTTCACCTCGCTATATTAATATAGCAGCCACCCCATACAACTGTGCGATCAATGTTGGGGCGAAATAGCAAAATTGAAGCCCAAAACAAAACAAGAAGAAAGAAGAAAAACAAAGCCGTCAGCGGCGGTTTAACGAAAACAGAGATAACTTGCAACCGTTGCATCCTCCGGAGATGTACCACCACGCGTTTAGCACTCCGAAGCGTCGTGTACCAAATAAGCACCTCCAAGAAGGGAAGCGACGGCAACGACGCTGCTCCCTGGACTCGTCCTTGGATTTCCCCCCGGTACGCTACATGAGGTGGGGACGAGATACACCCGACACCCTTCAGGAAGGATGGCGACACCCGCTGGCATCACCGCATTGGTGTCTAAAAGACAAGGATTTCTCCCGACCCCTCAAAAAATCATACTTCCGGACGCTTCGCATTGCTCCACCAAGCTCATCGCCCACCAGCACATGCCACCACGGTCTTGCAGTCACCATCGTTGTCTCACCATGACCCACGATGCGAGGCTAGTAAGACCGAAAAGAAAAAACTTCGGCAGGGGCCGGCAGTACAACAACACGTTGGAGGGAACTACCTCCACCGCCGGAAAGCGGTAGCCGACCGGATGTAGCAGCAGGGGAACGCTTGTCCCTCTCTGGCATGGCCGATCCCGAATGGGTCTGTGAAGACTCGTCGCTGCACTGCAACAAGGGTGCCACCGTCATGGCCAACCCTAGCACGAGTCCTTACTCCTCTATCCACCAGTGGATCTACAACCACTACAGATCCCCGCCGCGAAGAAGCAGCTCCGTCGCCATCGTGCTCACCAGGCCCTACCGGACCGCCGCCAGATCCCCACCGCTGGTCTGTGGAATGCATTTCAGCCCAAAAGCATATGCTTCTACATGTGAAAAATAATTTTATAAATGTAGAAAACTTTGAGAAGTTTGAGAACATGACTGTACAACTCAAGCCTATTTTTGACGACATGTTGAACTTTCGGTTGTAGATGGACAACTCTAGCGTGGATCTGGACATGGTGAATAGCTACCATATCATGTACAAAGCACATTGGAGGAAATGAACAAGACTCTCTCTACGAAACTCCGTGATGTGAGGGCTTCGTCTTCTAAATAAAGGAGCACCACCCCATCAAATAATCCCTATCTTAATTCCAATCTCGGGGAGATCTATAAAACGTTGTAATCTATCTTACTGTTTTTAACATGTTTACTTTCCCGCATGTATATTAGTTAAATTTAAAAGATTTGCATTAGTTGCATGATCAACTCCTTTGGAGAAGAAAGGATTTATTATCCAATGAATTTTCAAGCTTTTATGATATTTGGAGTATTCTTAATTTTTTAATTATTGTATTAGATGTATGAATTAGGATGAGTGTTATTATACTTATACTTTGCAATGATTTTAGGGTCTTCCACGCCAATAATACTAATAGAATATGAGAAGAATTATTGATAGCATGTTATAGTTATTTGTTTGATTATAAAAGAAGTATTCAAAGCTTAAGAACTATGAAATAAATGAGTATGAATAAATGATTCTATCAAAAAAAACTATTAGAATGAGTACAAGTCGAGGTAGATACTCAAACACAACAATGAATCACTTCATACTTGGCTTGGGAGATGGTATCCCGACTGATATATTTTGAGTCTTTTCATGAGAATAAGAATATGTCTAGCTCCTTTGCACAAGCATTATAAGAAAAAGAAAGAGAAAAGAAATATGCATCTAGCTTAGTGCAAAGAGTAATAGACATCTGCATGATCATGAAAGGAATTGAAATAATTCATTCATGTTTTTGAATCCCAAGTGGATGTGCGAAGGCCTAAACATGTTCGAGGTCACCTCACAAACTCGTTTAGTCGAACTTGATGATTATATGATATGTTAATAATTAATCTTCATATTAGCTATTAGGACAAAAGGTGTGGAATGCTCTAAGTCATTTTATTTATGAGAGTGTAATAGAGCCCATGATGTGATTCTATATCAGATATCATAATTTTTGCTTAAAATGTCTCAAGTATTTTAACGACTCGTACTTCATGAACATAATTACTTTGTACATTTAGCTACCGTCTTGCTCGGGGACGAGCAAGAGTCTAAGCTTGAGGAAGTTGATGAGTGAATATTTGAATCATTTTTACTTAATATTTTTTGCATATCTAGTAGTATAATTTTGATATTTTACCGCGCCCATGCACATCTTTTATGCTTGTTTTCACAGGATACTGAAATATTAAGTTAAAGATTAATATATCAATAAGAACTATCATATTATATGTTAATATGATATTTTGATGAGATACAGTTATCTAAATAATTTTTCACGCAACTGGGTAAAAGGAGGACACGAGGAGAAGCATCTAAGGACATAACGAGCATCGGTACGGGTGAAGCCCGTCCGTACTACATGCCTGTATGGACCTCCGTCGTCCTCGTCTCGTCAAATAATTTCACCTGGCATAGACGGGTCTGAGGTCCGACATTCACAGATGCCAGAAACACCGAAACTTCTCCACATAAAGGGATCTGGAGGAGGAACTCCCAGGAATGCATAATCCTTGCTGCTACACCGATCATTGGAGGACAAGGCATCATCCTCTTCATTATCAACCACTACATCTCCATCACCTACATCATTCTCTATCTTTCTTATCGCTATTAGTTGTACTTGCAATTGCTATTGTGGATTTGTACCCGAATTCATCCATACACTTTCATTTCATCCGCATGATTATGATGATGCTGCTTATTGTATCCATGTGTGAGTAGTTTACCTTGTTCCTGGGAGATGAAGAAACCCTATGAAATGAAGATGATCTATAACTTTGTGCTATGAAAATGTGATAGTTCTCTCTCTAGATATTATATGAAGTCGACCATATGATATTTGCCTTTGGGACTAGAGAGGGAATTACCCTTGGAAGTATGCAATTACGTACAATGTGAAGTTACATACCGTGTTCAGCACTTTACCATATGGAAATGGGGGATAAGAAGAGATTCACTAAGCTCATATCGATATACTACACGGGTCACCCTTAATTGCAATGGATCCATTGGTTGTTGCCGAAGATCGTTGCGGTGGTTATTTAGAGATGTGATGACCGATGGTTTTCTGAGCACATCTTATTATGGAGATCTCCTCACACATATCATAACAAAATATAGAGATTTATCCTACTCGTAGTTAATACCAATGCTAGAGGTGGATCCTAAAACCCCGAGAACATTTTGCCTTACTAAAGTTCCATTACAGTTCTCGCCACACTCGTTTACTTTACTGCATTCTTTACCCTTTTACAACCAAACCAAACTCTTAAAACACTCTTATTTGAGATCAAGGATAGCTCTAAGCATCCTTTGGTAGATAGTGACGAATGGCATAAAGACCTTAACCAAATAGCTCTCTCGTTTGATACTCTTACTTTTGAATTTAGCTACAATTAATATGTGCACTTGCAGTCATCAAAGCATGATGCATTATTGAAATATTAAGACAATTTTCAAAGTCTTCAATTCTGCGCATGTGAATAACGAATATCTCAAGATCATATTTTTTGGCGAAATTCCACCGATCTATTAATAATCATCAACAAAAGTGCAAAAAGTCTCAAAACTAATAAAAATTACAAATAGGTCACTGGACCACCTAGAGACGACTACATACACTAGAACGAGCTGAAGGCGTGCCGCCGTCCTCGCCTCTCCATCAACGGAGCTGGGCAAATCTTGTCGTAGTAGAGCTTGTTTTAGTAGATAGACGGAAAGTTCTCGTGCTAAGGCCTCATAGAACCAGCGCACTAGAGCAGCAACCATCGGCGAAGATGACAAACATGGATCGTAAGATATTGACCTCAAACCACACCAACAAATACGAAAACCGACCGGATACCAAGAGATACACCAGACACAAGACTCCACGCGCTCGCCGCCAGCGGTAGACGCACCACCGGAGCAAGGATAGAGCGGAGAGAACCTTATTCTGACTTCAGGACGTAGCCGTTGTCTCAACATCCTGATGAAGACACTGAAAAAATGCTAAACAAAAATGAAAACCCTCCCGCCAGCGAGAGAGCGTGGTCCGTCACACCTCCAAGGCCCTAAGGCCATCGGAGACAGAGCGGACTGATTGCATCACTGGCAAGGGCACGAAACCCTAGATGGGTTTATCTTGGCTTTTCGGATCGCCTTGGGCTGGTTCACGCGTCCGTACCGGTTCACTTACATATCTCAAGGTCATCTTATATAACCTCATGCTCATAATAAGATAAATCACTATGATAAATCTCTCTAAGCCAAAAAAAATCTTATTCACTTTGAACCTATAAAATGAGTGACTTGAGTTAAGACAAGAAGTTCTGAAGCAACTCTGATGATAACTAATAAAAGCGATGGTCAAAAGAGTTGCAATAGATTCTATAGAAAAAATTGAAGGTGTCTTGACTCCAAAATAATCAATAGTGACTTGGTGTCTTCTCGATTTTAATGACTTTTCACCCATTTTGTTATCATTTTGTCCATACTTAGGTGTGTGATATCATTTTTTTCGAGAATTCACATCTCTCAGGAGGGCCTTCCACAAATCTTTCACAATGAATGTGGCATTTAGAACCAGGAATTATTTATAACTGTCCCCCGAACAGAGGATGAAGATCCTAAAGAAGGAAAAGGATCTTCTCGGTCGCAAAGAAGTTAATCCTAGATAGTTTGTTAGATACAAAATGTAGAGAAGGATGGAGGGATCAAAGATCATTTTTTCTTTTCAGATTTAATGTAGTATGATATGAATGAAATGGAATTTTGAATTGAAAGTCTAATAGAGCCCATTGAAAATGTTGATTTGTTTTGATATTTTGAGTGTCGATCCAAATAATAAATCTAAATGTGTGTGTGTTCATACATATATACCATGACACCAATTAATGTAGAGTTACCGTATACCTACCATGGCAGTGATATGTGCCATAGTTTAATCATTTACTACGCAATTATTAGTGTGATGGAACAAATTTCATAGTAGATAGATAATTGTAAAGCTTGCCAAAGCACTGCAAAAAATACTTTCCATGGCTCCTTTTTCTCTGGCAACCGCTAAGGGCTACCAAAACTATTTTGGCTGCAATTAGCCATCTAGCAAGGAGGATATAAGGGTCATCTTTTCCTGACCATCATGTTGTACTGCGTGTCTTTCCATGTTCCATATGGACATGTGGGGGCAATAAATTTATTTTGCATGGTCGGCGACGCATATACTTTGGTTGTTAGTTGTCATATAGCCAAGGGTGCTACTTGCATTTTAAGATTATCTCAACTATTTATACTTCCATGGTATGGTCATTGTCGTTGTCATAAATGCATTTGAACAGTTCAGTTCGTCAAAAAAACTGAACAACGCACAAACATCCCAAGGTAAAACCAACATAACTCGAAAAACTTTTCAGTCATTGTGACTGATATGTGTATATCCTAACGATACATTGGGAGAAACTAGTGATGCCATGGGGCAAGCTGCAGTTTGTATCTAGTGAGACTGAATTTGAGCATGCGTAACATCAGTAGTGGAATATGACATACATATTGACACATATATGTAATAACAAATATTACATGCACATTACAAAAAAAGTGCATATACACGCACATCGTCCTATATACATGAGAACCCGTGTCTATGCAAAAGAATAAAAATAAAATAAAACATGAACAAAACAAATAGTCATAGATACTCCGGCTACATACATATATGCTAATTTTAGTCATTATTAAGGATCCTCACGACCTTCCGGTGCGACTCCATGTGGCTAGAGTCGTGGTGTTGTGCGTACACCCCGAACTTAAAACAGTGTGAGTTGCTGCCATGACAGGACACATGCAACTTGTCCTCACCATCGATCTATAAAGTGAGCATGGACCCATCGATGTCATGGACCAATTTCAGTTTGAACCACGATTTGTAGATGTTGTCCTCAACAAGCTGTCTATCATAGTAATGCAGCATGCCATCATAGGCGTGCAGCATAAGCATGCTGGCCACCCCCGCCTCACCATATCCAAACACCTGCATGATGCACACATCGATGTGCCGGAGGGGGCATAGCCATAACCCTTGAATTTCCACACCCTGGAGTTATAGATTGCGGTTTGTACACATTTGACGCAACTTGAATAATCGACCTAGCTTCTAAAGAAAATTTACAAATAAAAAGTGCTTAACTATTTAATCATGGTGTCAAAATGATAAATGAGTCAATCGTAAATCTTGTTGGTGGTGTTTACTGCCCACCTTCAATTCTTCGATTGAGTGCTACCATGTTGTCCTGTTACTACCAGGAGCTGTTAGCGTCAAACAAGCTTGTATCCCAATTTGCACAAGGTATAGCATGATTCATAAAATGTGATGTGGCATCCCGCTAAAACCACTACTAGAAAATCGCTGTGTTTTTGTGCATTGCATCATCATGACCGCATGCTCATGTCATCATGCCACATTGTATTCGAGCATCGTCATCATCATGCATGGTTTGTTTAAAAACTATTTTCGAAAAGCCTGATTTTGTTTTCTAAACGCCCCGTCTTTATTTCAAATTAAAACCCCGGTCTCTTCCGGATATTTTATTTGTTTAAAAACTAATTACAAAAGCCTTTTACATAAATAAATAAAATTTATATTTTTTTAAGGAGGCAGCCTGCCAGGCCCGAAAGCCCAGCCGGCCACCTCCAAAACCTAGTCTATCCTAACCCTAATCCCCCATCCCCTCTTTTTCTCCCTCTCACCCGCCGCCACACATGTGCGTACACACACTCGCGCGCGCACACTCCCTGGCCCTGCCCTCTGTCACGTTGCACACCACACAGCAACACACGCATGCACTTGACCCCATCCCCAGGCGCAGACCTTGCGCCAGCCATCCCACCTATTCTCTACCCCGCCGCCACCCTCCACATCACCCCAGCCACTCCCAGCTCTCCACCTCACCTCCTTGGGCCACCTCACCCCCTGGACCCCGATCCCCACCCACCTGCTGCCGCCACCTGCACATCCCCCACCCCACCTGGTCGCTCCCCTCCTCCCACCGATTGCCACGTACCCCACCTGGCCCCACCCCACCGACAGCCGCACCCGGCCTCGATCTCTCCGCCTCTCACCAACCACACCCCGGTCCCACCACTCTGTGTTCCACGCTCCACCTCTTCCGAGCCGCGCCCACCAACTCCCACAGCGCAGCACCGCTCACCCGCATCCGGTCGCCGCCGCGAGCGGGCCCCGGCCGCACCGCCGTCTCCTCCGCCTCGCTTCCCCGGCCTGCTCCCTCGCGTCTCCGTTCCCTCCGGCCATCGTCGATGTCGCCCGGTGTCGCCTCGCCTCGTTCCTCCTCCGCCGCCAGTGGCCTCTGCTCGCCGTCGTCCCAGCGACCCCGACCGCGCAGGCCGCCTCCCCAAGCCGGCCTCATTCCCCGCCGCCTCCTCCGTTGGCTGCATGCCCCCTACTCCGGCCAGCACCGCGTCCTCTGCCTGCGCCCTCTCCCGAGCCCGAGGCCACCATCGCCATTCTCTTCTCCGCGGGCCTGCCGCCAGCGAGCCTCGCCACCGCTCGGCCCCAGCGTCGCCACCTTCGTCACCAGTTCCCCCGCCTTCGCCGCGCTGGGCCTGCTTTGGCTCCGCCACCATCGTCTCTGGCCGCCACCGCCTGCAGCGCCCCGACGACGCCCGCGTCCCTGGCGCCGCCGCCTTTCCTCCGGCCGATGTCCTCTGGTCCTGCCGCTGCTCGCGTCCCCGAGCTCGCCAGGCACCTCCGCTCCGTCGCCCGTGAGTTTCCTCGCCGTCGAGCCGCCAAGCTCCGCCTCCGCGGCCGCGGTGCCCTGCCGCCCCGTGCTCGCCACCGACCACCATCTCCTCGCGCCAAGCTCTCCGACCCCACTGCCACATCCTCGCCACGAGACCGCGAGCCCGCACGCCCTCTGTATCCTTTGTGTGTGTTGCATGTCCGAGTTCAAACCAGTGTCCTCTTGTTGTTCCTGTTGTAAGTCCCTACCCGTGTGTATGAGGTGGTGATCAGTTGGTGCCTCTACGGACTCCGGTAGTGCTCTCGGTGGACAAGATCTTCAAGGTCAAGATAGACCGTCTTCGTGAAACATCAAGATCCACATCGACAACATGTCCGAACCGAGACATCCACGTCGAGAACCCGCGCGGTCCGAATACCGTACCCAAAACCCGGTGGCACTAGATGATCTCGTCGACGAGAACAACAACATGTGAGCGTCTCGCCAAGATCGGCCTCGACCCGATGAAGTTTGACGACCACCAACACAAGTCCGTGATCGATGATCAAGATGGAGCCCAAAGAATTGCAACCGGTGCCATTCGAGGACCATCAGCAAGAACTCCTACACGGATGCCAAGACCCGAACCTGAAGATCGCCAAGATCACCACCGGAACGACAAGTACTTTACCCCGGTTGCCAAGACCGACCCGATTCGCGGACCCGACAAGATCTTCGCGATGACAAGATCGACACCGACCAGGGCGAATCCGATGCGCCCCCTGACGCCAAACCAAGTCCTTCTTCCCGGATGCGACAAGATCTACCTCCCATGTCCGAGAACGTTTCCACCGAACCGATCCTACTGTCCCCGTCGAACCCTAAGACCGAACCCCGGACCCCTGGACCCAAGATCTTCCGAACCCAGATGTGTGCCCCTAAGCCCATATTTTTATAATATGACATTATCAACTGTCGCATATTAAATTGTTCATGCATGCATACTTGTCTGTGGTTTGGGGGCATTATGCCGATTCACCTCATAATTAAATATGGAGTCAATATGCGCGATACTTTTGTCTTATTCCGGACTCCATTTAAATTGGTGTAGCGAACCGATGCCATGTTTCGCCCTGTTAATACAACATTTAAATTGCGGGGTAGCTAAATAACTTGAACCTTCTAATTAATTGCCGGGACCCCGGTTCCGCTTAATACTGCCTAATTGCACCGCACCTGCATCATATCATAATCATGCCGAATCTTCTGCCGTAGTATTAAATATTGCATCCGGTGTTTCTTCTAGTGTTTGCTTCCTCGCGGATTAGGCCGATGAGTTGATGCGAGTATCGACAACTTCTTCGGATAATGAACCTTCGGCAGTGTTTCCCACGCGAGCATCTCTCCCCCTTCTACCTATTTTGCATTTATAGTCTTTATTTCCTCCTGTTGTTCTATTGCTATTCATGTCGCGATGCTTTAGTTTCCGTACACCAGTTATATCCTGTGCAGCCTCTATATTGCCTTGGACACCTCCTATTACCTGTGTTTGGTAGATAGCTAGCCTTGCGAGTCGTAGTTGCTTGCTCAGGTGCGATCTCGTGTTGTCGAGTACCACAATTGTTGGTATGCTGGCAGATGTTTACGGTGGAGATGCTTAATGGTGGAGATGATCATGACTTTAAATACAACTATTAAAATGCTAGATATAACTAATGCATAGGCATCGGTGGGCAATAGATGTTATTTGGTTCTTCCACGCTCACTTGTGTCCCGTAGGACCCCGAGTACTTGATACCTGCTCCTTGACTATTCGCACTATCCACATACGGGAGAGTCTATGAATCCCCCTTAGCCAGAGCTTGATTCATTTCTTATTTCTTAGGGCCACAAACTAGTTTGGGGCTTTATTACTATCCTATACTTATGATATGCTTTACCGCTTTATTTACGATTGTGCGTGGAGCACCTGTACTGTTTAGGATTGCGGAGTGTTTTCGCGGTATCGACAAGCCCAGTCACACTTTCGGGTTCCTAGTCGTTTACAGCCATTGGCGCAAACCTTGGGTCCGTCTCGGAGCCGGCCAACTTTGTTGCGGGTAGCTTAATGGGGTGGCCCCCTGAAATATTTTATGAATCCTGTGATTGCTTTGTCGTGAAAGCCTCGTTGGGTTTTGATTTGGTTTTTCCGAGGTTGATCGTGTGTGTGTTGCTATTTGTGCACCCCTGCAGGGTAAATCTTTCTGAAAGCCGTGTCCGCGGTTATGGACGACTTGGAGCACAGTATCTTGATCATAGACAAGCATAACTAAAGTAGTGCTATAAATTTGACTTAATATGTGACTAGTAATCAACTTCACTATAACGGAATGGATATTAAAAATGCCAACCACTGCTGGATCTGGGTTGTTTTGTTATATCTGCCTAGTAAGTATTGCAACTCCAATGGAATGTGATAAAAGTGCCAACAACTGCTGGGTTTTGGGATTCCTCAGGACAATTATATCTGACTAGTAAATGTTCCAACTACAACGGAATGGTGATTAAAACTGCCCACTACTTATGCTATCAGGATGACTCATGCCATCTATATCTAACTAGTAAGTGCTGGAACTACAATGGAATGAATAAAACTGCCAACTGTGTGAGTTCCTCAGTTTGACTTCCTCGTTTGGTCTCGAGGGGAAATACCATGATGGGTATGATTGGTGTTAGTATCAGGTTGGTTCTGAATAGGTCTTTCTTATCCCGCTCTAATACCCGCCAGTTTTACTGAGTCTCTATAGGTTCTGTAGTGCTGCTGCGCTGCCGCTTCAGTCCACCATACCTATGTAGGCGAGGACCGCCGAATTCTAGCCTCGCCGTGTACTGGCCTTAGTACTGACGCTCCTCTTTTTCCTTTGCCCTTTGTCAACACCCCTTTTGTTTTAGCAGGTTTGAGATCGACGTTGTTAGCAGGGTTACCCTTCCGGCTTGGCCTGGGCAGGGTTATGGACGCCATTGGTTATTCTTCAGGGCTCTTAGCCCCATTTGCATCTTGTCCGTAGTCGGACGCTCTATCGTTTTCAAGGTGGTTTGGATCTTTGTATAGTATATCTGTATTCTTGACTCATGGAGTCGTTGTTGTATATATATGTACTGTGGGTCCCATCATGGACTATTGTGTAATGATATTACTTCGTTTTCCACCCGCACGAAATTGCCTGGTGGGCGTCCTTGAATTGTTTCTATGCGGGTTTGGCGGGAAGCGCTAAAACTTGCATAGGGCCGATTCGAGGGTGTTACATGTGAGTTTTCTGTTTTAGATATTGAGTGTGCTTTAGTTTAAACATTCATGTGTTTTTGTGTGTGTGTGAACATGTAGTGTGGTGTGCGGAGATGGTGAGCAAGCTCGATACATGCATGGTTTCGTCGGGTGGGTACTGTCTCCTTTGCCCATGGAAACTGTCGTGGAAATGGCCACGGCAGTCGCTGCCACTGGCAGCGATTGAGTGTTTCGTGAGGAAGAGTTGGTGGCCATCTGCGGTGCGAGATGGGGGCGGATGCACATGGGTTTATCCAGGTTCGCCCCCGGAGGGTAAAGACCTACTCCTGCTAGATTAGATTATTGGAGAGCGAGTTACAGGGGTGGCGAGCTCGGCGGCTAAGCAGCGAGTCGCTTGAGGGGGTGTATGATGGAATGTGAGTCCTTAGGATACCCTAGGGAGGTTTATATATGAGGCACCTCGCTAGGGTTTACAAGCTACAACCGAACAAAATAAAGATTCGGAGGTCTTGACCTAATCCGACTAGGCTTCTGTTACGCTTCTGGGCTTCTAGTCTCCAGTCGCTGGGCCTCTCCTTCCGTCGTAGTCTAGTCGCTGTCCTCCAGGCGCACTCACAGGCCTTTCGGCCCAATCGGAACGTCCTGCTGGGCATACCCCCTTTGGCATATCCCCATCAGTAGTCCCCGAGGCCATCGTTGATGCAGGAGCAAGCGTCCCTTTGGTGTTCGGAGTAGGCGAGCCCAATTTGGGTGTCCAGTTGAATCGGCGATGGACTCCATCAGAGCCAAGAAGAATTTCCCCATGTCTCCATTCGCTATCCCAATGAAGGTCATTACTGCCAAGTTGTCGCTTCGGTGAGTGGAAAAGACTGGCGGGTAGCGGGTGAAGTGAAGGAGTTGGACCGTCAAATCTAGTCAAACTATCCGTTGGAATTTCCAACTGTAACTTCGACGCAATTACCTTGAGCAACGGCTATCCTGATTTTGCCGGGTGGCGTTCCTATATAAGGGGAGTGATGATTCAGTTCTGCAAATCTTCTCCGCATTCTTCATTCTTCCTGATTCGTTCTTCCTGTCTCCAACCTTCCTGCCTTCAACCTTCTGACTCGTCCTTTCCACACCGTGCGACTCCACATCCAACCCGATGGCGCCTCCCAAAGGCTCATGGGGAAAGTCCAAGTGCACCACAGCCCAGCTCAAGTCCTTCGAGGACGCCGGAGTCCTCCGCAAGGGGAACTGGCGGGTTCCCCCCTCCTCCGAGACCGAGCCGAAGCCGCGACCGGACGAATTCATCTGCTTCCCCAACCATCTTGAGAGGGGTCTGGGATTCCCCACTTCACTCTTTTTGCGCCGCTTATGCGCATATTACGCGATCAAGCCATCGGATCTCGGTCCGCACAGCATCGAGGAGCTGGCGATCTCTGTCGCCTTCTGCGAATGCTATCTCGGCTGCAGACCATACTTCCCACTGTGGTTGGAGATCTTCCACGGCCGCATCGGGTGCGAGGCTCTGGTGGTTTGATGTTGGCCGCACACGGCGTCACATTCCAGTTGAAGCCGAAGGCCAATTTCGTCAAGCTCCTCCTGCTGAAGAAGGCCGCTAGCGAGTGGAAGAAGAGCTGGTTCTACGTAAAAGAATCCACTCCCTCCGGCGAGATGGCGCTTCCCGAGTTCGTCGCCGAGAGGAGCGAGCCTTGCCGGTTGGCGCCGAAGGAGCTTCCCGAAGACCAGCGGATGGCCGTCGCGGAAATGATGGACCAGATCCAGAAGCTGAAGGACAAGGGGTTGATTCCGATCAACCTCTACAACTGCTGGCTCGGGCGGCGCCTGGTTCCGCTGGCGGCTCGGCCGCACTGGATGTATGAATACAGCGGGAAGCATGACCCATCCCGAACCAGCAAGGAATCATGGGAGGTCGAGGACTACAAGGCCGCCCTGAAGAAGATCACTGATGCAGAGTTCACCAGCGTGGCGGTCGAGCTCACCCCATACACTCATGTGAAGAATGAAGCCCCCATAGTAAGTTCTCTTCCTAGTCGCTATGTCCTTACCTCAGTTCTCAGTCTCCGCGTTTCGTGTTTTACTCGTGGTGGTCCTCAGCTTTTTCAGGTGTTGGAGGGCTCGCTCCCTCCGCTCGATGAAGAGGTTCCCCAAGAACTGGAGGAAGACTCCGAGGGAGACTCTTCTGACAGCGACGGGAAGGAGGAAGAGGTTCCTCCCCCAGCGCCTGTGGCTCGCAAGACCCGCATGCAGAAACAACGTGAGTTCGAGGCGAGCCGTAGCCTGGACGAACATGACGGAGGCGACGAGGTCGTGCAGGAGCACACGTCCCGGCGTACTGCTAGGCCGTCGAAGCCGGCACACAAGCCCAAGTCGCCAGCGAAGAGGCCAACGTCGCCGTCCAAATCGGCGGTGGTGTTCGAGTCGGATGACGACTCCGATGACGAAGGTTCCCCCGACGTCTCGCACAAGGCCCCAAAGGATGCAATCCCGACAAAGGGGTTGGAGGGCGAGGACACGGAGGTAGTGGTAGAGGTTCCCCTGGCGGCGATTGCACCGACGACCTCGGGGGTTCCAAGCCAAGAAGCGGCTGAGGCGATGACGTCCAAGTCGCCGCAACCGTCAAGGGCGGCCGCGTCTTCGGAGCCGGAGATCCCGGCGACTGCGGCTTCGTTGTCGAGGAAGCCCGCGGTGTCGTGGGCTTCAGACGTCTTCGAGAGGGGGCTCACTCGCAAGATGGGTCCCGAGTTGGACAAGCCTGCCCACATCAGCACCGGGCTTCGCGTCCTTCCGGTCGCTAAGTGAGTATTTGTTGGGTCCGCAGCATAGAAAACAAAAAATTTGCTACAGTGTGAACTACACGCCAAGATTTATCTACTAGGTACAAAGCAACGGGTGGATATACATCCAACGAGAACATACCCTCATAGACAACGAGCTTTGTTAACAAGTAGGAACTCGTGGTTGACGTAGTCGTACACTTGCCGATCTCAAGATCGTGAGGAAGTCCGAGCGCCGCAACTTAGCAGGGCATCCGCACTCGCACACACGTTCAAGCCACCGGACAACCTCCACCTCCTCTCTCCAGCGATCCAGCAGAAGCAGCAACTCCTTCCAGACGAAATGCCGCCGGGAACATGTATCTCGCTAATCCGAGACCATGGGGGAATAATTCTAGAGGGGGAGAGAGATCCTTCACAAGGAGGTGTGAGGATGAAGGAGGGAATGGGTGGCCTTTTATAGGAGGAGGGGGGTGCCCCCTCTCTCCATGGCCGGCGCATGGGGGGTGACCCCTCACCTCCCCCATTCATGTGGTGGTAACCCCTCCACATTAAAATGCCTCTTCACATTCCCTTTTAAAGTCTCCACTTTAAATGCGCATTTAATAAAACTCTTTTTATTAAATTTATTCAGAATTTTGTTAATTACTTTAATTAACAAACATTCACATATAGCCCCTTGCAATATTTCAATATCACATGCAGAACCACCTTCTGCAATTTCACCCGAAACAATTTCCGGTTTCTATTGAAACAATTCCTGCACTTTGCAATTCTTTCGTCTGAAACATATGTGCTCCAGAATGGTGTCCGGTAACTCTTAAGTGTGCCACCCTACGGTTCGCGAATAATGCAGACATGATCGAGACCCTTCTCCGATCAATAATCAGCAGCGGGACCTGGAGATCCGTACTGACTCCTACACATTCAACGATGACTTCTGTGATTGTGAGAACCTTTAACGCTTGTAATTAAATCCCTTTGTCTCTCGATATATTACATGTCCGAGATTCGATCATCGGTATCTCCATACCTAGTTTGATCTCGTTACCGACATGCACTCTTTTCTCGTTCCCGTGATATAACATTCTAGTGATCATATCACTTGATTGCAAGCTATCCTAATGTGATATCACCGAGAGGGCCCAGAGTATATCTATCCGTCATCTGGATTGACAAATTCCACTCTTGATCCATGAGCCTCAACATAACACCTTCGTAGTACTGAACCCATCTTTATAGTCACCCTGTTACGGTGTGACGTTTGATGTTATCAAGATACTCTTCCGGTGTTAGCAATTAACATGATCTCATGGTCTAAGGATAAAGATTACTTCGTATGATGTTATAGCAATATAAACATAATGACTTGATCATAATGCTATACTTCGGATGAATGTTCATCACATCATTCCACCAATGGTGTGACCTTGTTATTAACAACATCCAATGTCCATGATCAGGAAACCTTGATCATCTTGTTAATCAACAAGCTAGTCTATAAGAGAGGCATAACTAGGAACCATTTTTGTTTATTAAACAAACATGTATTGATGTTTCCGATCAATACAATTCTAGCATGTAAAATAAACATCTATCATATATATAAGGAATATATAATAACAACTTTATTATTGCCTCTCAGGGCATATTTCCTTCAGTCTCCCACTTGCACTAGAGACAATAATCTAGTTCACATAGTGATAAATCTAACACCCATGGAGTTCTGGTGTTGATCATGTTTTGCTCTAGGGAGAACTTTAGTCAACGGATCTGCTACATTTAGGTCCGTGTGTACTTTACAAATCTTTATATCTCCATCCTTGACATGCTCGCGGATGGAGTGAAATCGGCGCTTAATATGTTTGGAATTCTTGTGAGACCTCGGTTCCTTTGCGTTGGCTATGGCTCCATTGTTGTCACAATAGATCACCATCGGGTCCAACGCACTAGGAACCACATCCAGTTCCGTAATGAACTCTTTCATCCAAACTATTGGTGAGTATCTGTTTTTCTTTCTTTTCCTCTATCGGGTGTGAACTAGTGGTGTACAGCATGCTGATGGCTTCTCTTCAGATGGTTTCCCGGCTGCGATTTCCAAGGCCCGTGAAGGGTATGTTCCAGTCGCCGAGCTGGACGCGGCGAATGGACGGATAGCCTCCCTGGTCCAAGACTTGGAGGAGGCGAGAGCAGCCTCAGTTTCTTCGGAGGAGCGAGCGAAGGCTGCCATTGCTGCGGCTGAGGAAGAACGCAAAGCCTCGGATTCCATCATCGTGGGGCTGCACAACAAGCAGACCGCCATGGAGAAGCATGTCACGGAAAACTGCCGCAAACTCCTTGGTGAGTCTCCATCCATGCATGACCCTTTTGTCGAGTCCCTGATTGGGGAGTTTCATAGGTTCACTGACGCCTGATTTTGCAGCTGTGATAGGCCAAAGCGATCCGGTGGTGCAGACCTACAATGCTTCATAGTGTGTGACTGCCGTGGTGAACGCGGTCACGGCTTCGGCGTTGTGCGTCCAAGCGGCTCTTCAAGGCATGCCCCCCACCAAAGTTATTCCTGGGGGGCTTACGGAGGTGTGGCGCTATCTGGAGGAGGTGCCTGCCATTGTGGAGTGGATGGCGCGCTCAGCGTTCAGGCGCGGGGCTACCACGACATTGAGCTTAGGTCTCGCCCACTTCCCCGACGACTTCGACCTTGACGACGTGACGAGTGGCTACCCATCGGCGACCGCCACGGTGGAGATGTCGGAGGTGCTGAAGCTGACCTCTAAGGCCGCCCCTTACGCCGATCAGGACTTGGCTATGGGGGATCTGCTGCCGTACCAGGAGACGGTGTTGGCGCCTGGCGACCCCGAGCCGGAGCATCGCGATATGAAGTCGGAGCAGCCCTTCCGGTCGTCGTTGTCAAAGTCGCTGACAACGTACCCGACGAACCCGTGGCAACCTTTTGTTCGTGTCAAGGGGGGTGGCGCTGCTTCTTCATCAGGTCCTGTGGAATAAACAATGTAATTGTGCAATTTTGTGATGTATGCCAAGTGGCGACTGCTGTAATATAATTTGCAATGTATGCCAAGGGGAGTCAATCGACTCGTATTGCGACTAAGATTGTGTGGTGTGTTTGTGTTTGGTTGAGCGAGTCCCCGAGCGCGTCCGCCCTTTAATGGGGTATAACTCGATTTTATACTTTTCTGTATTGTTTTGGTTGTGCGTTGTTTTATCTCTCGCGTCTTCTGAGTTGCGAGTCCCCGAGCGCGAGTAGGAATAATTTGTAGGCGAGTCCCCGAGCGTGCTGCTCGACCATATTGGTCATGTTCCTATTGTATGTTCTGAATGCGTTGTTTGTAACGCGTCTCTTCCCCTGGCCCAGAGAGCCAGTCGCTTGGCGACTCCAAGGCATCTCTCTTACTTGGTGTGTTCTCGAGTCGTGTGGTGGTTCCCGTTTTGCAGAGTCCCCGTGCGTGGTACTTAACCATTCGAGTCGCTTTGCGCGAGGATGGGAGGGATAGGTCGCTGTGAGAAGCGAGTAACGGTTGTGTTGGCCCGGTGGGCCAGTCGGGCTAGGCGACTCCAATGGCGACTCCGGGTTGGCATTTTCGTGGACGACCCAAGGCCCGAATATTTCTGGTGCCCTTGTGCCGCATTACTTAGCCAGGCCGGTCGCTCGACCAGAGG
This sequence comes from Avena eriantha, assembly GCA_910589775.1. Lineage (NCBI taxonomy): Eukaryota > Viridiplantae > Streptophyta > Magnoliopsida > Poales > Poaceae > Avena > Avena eriantha. The sequence continues at coordinate 525,660,582 of OU342745.1, forward strand.
TTGACTTCCTTAAATAGCGTATTGCTAATATGTACGAGTGCGAGTGGCACAAGAATATGGCGAGTGGACACAATTTGTGCGATCCGGATGAATTTCGTTATATATTCCAGCGGAGTACAATGTGAGGTTCTAGGTATAGAACTTTCTGAGGAGGTTTACATTCCATGGCCTCCCGACCTCGAGCTGGCCGTCACCCCGTATGTCGATGAGATAGTAGGCGTCATTGCCAAGGACCCGGCCTATGGCGAATGGCCCTTCCCATGGGGCGGGAGAGTTTGTGCATGCCTTTCTTGTCTTGGGCCAGTCGTAGGACCAGGTCGCCTTCCTGGAAGGTACGAGTTCGCACTCGGCGGCTGTGGTAGTGGCGGAGTCCTTGCTGGTATATGGTGGTGCTGGAGCGAGCCAGGTCGCGTGGCTCGTTGAGTTGATCAATGCTGTCTTGGCGGGCAACCTCGTTGGTCGCCTCGATGTAGTTGGCGACTCGAGGTGAGTCGTGCTCCAGATCAGTTGGCATTACGGCCTCGGCGCCATACACCATGAAGAAGGGCGTGAACCCGGTGGAGCGACTGACGGAGGTGCGGATCCCCCATATCACAGAAGGGAGCTCGTCGACCCAGCATCCTGGGGTGCGCTCGAGGGGCACCTGGAGTCGCGGCTTGAGCCCATGGAGGACGCTCTGGTTGGCGTGTTCTGCTTGGCCATTTGACTCCGGGTGGGTGATTGATGCGAGGTCGAGTCGTATGCCATGCTCTTCACAAAATTCCGCCATGGCCCCTTTGGCGAAGTTGGTGCCATTGTCTGTTATGATGCTGTGTGGGTAGCCATACCGGTAGATGAGCTCGCGTAAGAACTTTGTGGCCGTCTTGCCGTCGCACTTTTTTATTGGCTTGGCCTCGACCCATTTGGTGAACTTGTCGACTGCGACCAGGAGGTGAGTGAATCTAGACGGGGCCTTCTTGAACGGGCCCACCATGTCGATGCCCCATACGGCGAATGGCCATGTGATGGGAATGGTCTTGAGTGCCGAGCCAGGGAGGTGCGTCTGGTGGGCGTACTTCTGGCACCCGACGCATCGTTGGACGATGTTGGTGGCGTCGGCGTGTGCGGTGAGCCAGTAGAAACCGTGCTGCATGGCCTTGGCGACTAGCGACTTGGCGCCAACGTGATGCCGTAGTCGCCGGCGTGAATGCCCTGGAGGATCTTGCAGCCTTCTTCTGGCTATACGCAGCACTGGAACACGCCGGTCACGCTGCGTCTGTGGAGCTCGCCGTTGATGATGACGAAGGATTTGCAGCGGTGCACGATCATTCGCGCCTCCGTCTCATTGCTTGGTAGGATTTTGTGCTCCAAGAAGGCGACGTATGGTGTTGTCCAGTCGCTAGGTTCCACAACCATGGCGACTAAGGCCGGTTCCGGTTGAAGTGGTATCCCGACGTCGATCTCTTTTGGTGGGCTGACCGATGGTTTGTGGATGATGTTGAGGAAGACGCCTACTGGAGGCGCTTGTTGTGTCGATCCGATGCGGGAAAGGGCGCCTGCCTCCTCGTTTTTGCGCCTGCCGATCCACTCGACGGAGTAGCCGTCGAAGTGTCCTCCCAACTGGTCGACAGCTTGGCGGTACGCGATCATTGTTGGGGAGATGGTGTCGCACGTCCCGGCGACTTGTCCGGCGACTAGGTCGGAGTCGCCATAACATCGTAGGCGGTTGACGTTCATCTCCTTGGCAGCTCTCATGCCGTGAAGGAGGGCCTCGTATTCTGCCATGTTGTTGGTGCAGGGCTTGAAGTTGAGGTGGAGCACGTAACGGAGCTTGTCTCCTTTGGGAGAGGTCAGTATGACCCCAGCCCCTACGCTGTCGGCGTTCTTGGAGCCGTCAAAATGGAGCGACCAGTAGTGGAGGTACGGGAGCTTCTCTGGTTGCTGTGCTTCTTCCCAGTCTGCAAGGAAATCAGCCAGGGCTTGTGACTTGATCGCTTTGCAGGGCTCGTATTTGATGTTGTGGACGCTGATTTAAACGGCCCACTTGGCGACTCGCCCGTTCCCCTCGCGATTGTGAATGATGTCTTGTAGGGGCACGGAGGAGACCACCGTGATTGGGTGCTCCTGGAAGTAGTGTGGGAGTCGCCGCTGTGCTCGGAATACCGCGTACACCAGTTTTTGGTATTGCGGGTAGCGCTGTCGTGAGTCCATCAGGACTTCGCTGATGTAGTAGACAGGGCGCTGTATGAGGCGCTCCTTGCCCTCTTCTGGTCGTTTGACGACCATCACGGTGCTAACTACTTGAGTAGAGGCCACGACATAGACGAGCATTGGCTCTTTGTCGAGTGGAGCCGCGAGTAGTGGAGCCGCGAGTAGCACTTCTTTGAGCGCTTTGAGTGCGTCGTCGGCCTCCGTGTCCCATTGGAACGTGGGGTTCTTGCGCATCAGGCGGTAGAGGGGCATTGCCTTCTCGCCTAGTCAGGGGATGAAGCGACTGAGGGTTGCGACTCGCCCTGCCAACTTCTGGACGTCGCGCAGGCACTCGGGTTTCCCGAGTCGCGCGATGGTGTCGATCTTGGTGGGGTTGGCTTCGATGCCTCACTTGGAGACTACATATCCCAGGAGCTGTCCGGTGGGGACGCCGAAGGTGCATTTTCCGGGGTTCAGCTTGATGTTGTACCTCCGCAGGTTTGCGAAGGTTTCGGCTAGGTCGGCGAGCAGGTCGTCCTGGCATGTGGATTTTACCACCACGTCGTTGATGTAGACGTGAATGTTGCGGCCAATTTGGCTTGCTAGACACTCCTGCATGCACCTCTGGTATGTGGCGCCTGCGTTCTTGAGGCCAAACGTCATGGCTGTGTAGCACAAGGCGCCGAATGGTGTAATGAACACCGTCTTCTCCTCGTCCTCCATCGCCATCTTGATCTGGTTATAACCAGAGTAAGCGTCAAGGAAGCACAGCGACTCCGATCCCGCGGTCAAGTCGATGATCTGATCGATGCACGGTAGGACGAACTCCTCCTTCGGGCAGGCGCTGTTGAGGTTGGAGTAGTCGATACACATTCTCCATGTGTTGTTCTTTTTTAGAACCAGAACTGGGTTTGCCAGCCACTTGGAGTATTTGATTGGCCGGATGAAGCCTGCGGCTAGCAGGCGCTGAACTTCTTCGGCGATTGCTCGATGGCGCTCTTCATTGAAGGGCCGTAGCGACTGCTTTACTGGTCGCACTTTGGGGTCGGCGTTGAGTTTGTGCTCAGCGTGTTCCCTCGGGACACCTGGCATGTCAGATGGCTTCCATGCGAAGATGTCGAGTTCTCACGGAGGAACCCGATGTGCGCGCTTTCCTATGCGGGGCTCATGTGCGTCCCGATGGTGACCGTCTGGCTGGAGTCGCCTGGGACGAGCTCGACGGTGCGGCTGTGCGTGGTCGCCTCGAACGTGGAGTTCGCGGCGGTTGGTTTCTTCAGGATGGTGGGGTCGTCCTTGTTGATGTTGCCCACGTATTTCGCGAGCTTCTCCGCGTGGTCAGTTTCCGCGACGATGACGGTGTCGGCGAGCTCGGCGCCTTTGTCCTCGCATTCCACGGCCATGTCGGGGTCGCCGTGGATGGTGATGATGTCGCTCAGCCCGGGGAGCTTCATCATGTTGTAGGCATAGTGCAGGGTCGCCATGAACTTTGCGAATGTCTAGCGACCCAGGACGCAGTGGTAGGGGTTGCGGAAGTTCACCAACTCGAATACGATCCTCTCCGTGCAGTAGTTTGCCGGAGTGCTGAAGGTGACTGGCAGCGTCACTTTCCTGATCGGGTACGCCTTCCAACCGGGGACGGAACCATGGAAGCTCGTTAGGGTTGGCTCAATGGCTGTTTCTGGGAGCTGGAGCCTCTTGAACGTGTCTAGGTACAGGATGTTAATGGAACTCCCACCGTCCATTAGTGTCTTGGGCAGCCAGTAGTCGGCCACCTTGGGCCTGACTACCAGGGCGACTCGCCCTGGGTATTCGATCCTTGGCGCGTGGTCCTGGCGACTCTAGGTGATGCTTTGTTCGGACCAGTTGAGGAAGCGGGGGATGTCGACCTGTGTCACCGTGTTGATGGCGACCGCGCGGGCGAGCACCTTCTTCTCGCGTTTGGTGCCGAGTCTGGTGAAGGTGTGTAGCGAGCCGACGGCGGTGCTGAAGCCGCCGCCGTTCCCGTTGTCCCGAGGTGGGTTGTTATTGGGGTCCTCCCTTGCTCACCTCGCCTTCTCAATCTCTTTGAGAGAGTGGCAATCAGCGGTGGTGTGGGTTGCGGGTTTTCCCTCCCTGTTGTGGTAGATGCAGGGCTGATTGAGCAGGGCAGCAGGGTCGAATTTTGGCCTTGCTGTGTTGTTGGAGCGGTAGTTTCCGCTGTCACGGTAGTTTCCTCCGTCGCGGTGGTAGTTCTGGAGTCGCGCTGGCCGTAGCTAGCGTTGGTGACGAAGTGGACTCGCCCATCCTTGCAGCGCTTGCCGGTGATGCGGGTGTTGCTGTAGCGCATGTCGCGTAGGCGCCCGCTGTCGTGGATGCTGGTGCGGCGTCTTCCTCCTGACTCGTCATCGGAGTCTTGGTTGGGGTCCTCCTCGGCATAGCGCTTGGCGATCTCGAGGAGGTCGGGGATGTTGTCGAGCGTCCGGTAGACCCTCTTGATCTTAGCGACCAGGGGTTCATACCGGCACGTGTTCTTGAAGCAATGTATCGCCGTCTCTGGGTGGATGCCAGAGGCGTTGATCCACAGTTCTTGCCATCTTTGGATCCAGCAGCGAGTCAACTCGCGTTGTCCCTGGATGCATCGTTCTAGATCCTCTATGGTGGTGGCGGGTGTGTAGGAACCCTCGAAGTGCCTGACGAAGGCGTCTCGCATTTCTTCCCAGGAATCGATGCTGTCGGCGAGGAGCGTGTTGATCCATTGCCGGGTCGCCCCCTCCATCATCAGGGGGAGGTAGCGAGCGGCGAGCAGGTCGGTGTGGCCTGCGATTCCCATTGCCATGAGGTAAGTGTCCAGCCAGACAGCGGGATCGTACGTCGGTTCGTACTTTTCGATCTCCTTGGGGGCCTTGAAATTGGCAGGGTATTTTCCCCACGAATCATGGGCCCGAAGCATTGCGGCCCGACTCGACTGAGCGAGCCTCTTGGTTTCGGGTCGCCGCGGTTGGTGAGGGTGTGCCTCAGGTCGTTAGGCTGGCGCGACCGCCACGCCTGGTTATTGATGATGTTTGTTCGGGCGTCGAGGGGCTGCCCGTTGGCGGCGACCGTGTTATTCGCCGGTCGCGGCTCGTTGGTTGACAGCGCGGGATTGGCGGCCCGTGGTTGGTTCGCCAGGGGCTGGGGTGGTGGGCAAACTAATGCGTTGGCCACGGTGGGGTGGCCGCTTGATGCCGTCCTACTTGTTGATGAACGGGAGTACATCCGCCCCCGCGGGTCGACTCCCATGGCTTGTTGCTCGACGCCCCTGACGAGTAGGGCTTTGGCGTATTGGATCTGTAGCGCGCCGTCGCCTTGGACGTCGAGATTGGCGATCGCGGCGTCGGCCGCGACGACATTGTCCATCGGGGTGGAGTATAATGGTAGCTCGTTGGCCTCGCGGGCTTGAGGCGAGATGATGATCCGCGGTTGGTCCAGTGGGGGCGCGTGGCCCATGGGTGGTGGAGGGGCTCCGGTTTCCGGTGCGCCAAGTGGTGGTCTCGCGGGGTTGCTTCCGCCTGGCCGCGCGTTCTCGAAGTATTCGCGCTCGGTGGCGCGTGTGGGGTCGCTTTCATCGTTGAAGTTCAGGACGTGGCCCTAGACGTTGGAGTTCAGGCGGGTCCTGATGCGACGCTAGTGATAGACCGATAGCTCCCACGCCGTTTCCTGTTCGAGGCGGTATTTCTCGCGCTCGGCGAGTTCGTTGCGTTGTGCCTCCGTGAGCCGCAGGCAGGCTTCCTCCACCTCCGTGGCCATCGCAGTCGGCGGGATCGGCGTGGCGAATGGATCTGGCGGGGCGGTCGTGCTGCCCGCAATGTAGATCGCGTTGAAGCGATTGGATCTGGCGCGAAAATCCTCGGGGGACTCCGAGACGGAATTGGAGTCGAAGATCCCTAGGATGGAGGAGTCCTCGAAGTCCTCAGGGTTGGAGACTCGCGTGATGGAGTCCTCCTGTGACGCGGCGGTGATGGATCCGTCGACCGAGGCAGGCGTCGCGGAGTCGGCGTCGTCATTTAGGGCATCATCGTTGGTGGTGGCGTTAGTCTCGGCTGCGTCGCTGGCGGCCAAGTCGTACTCAGTGACGAGGCTCCTGATGGAGCGGACCTGCTCCTCCGAGAGCAGATCGCGGTGCGGCGGCGATCCGCCGACGAACACCGTTGCGGCTGGGTCGACCGCGCCGGTGAAGCCGACTAAGAGGTTGATGGAGCCGACCGGCATCACCGCGCCGTGAGTGATCGGGCGTGACGCTGGGATGTAGCTGCTAGGCAGGATCTGTAAGATCCCGCTGATGGCGATCGTGCGACCGGTGGCGAGCGGCCGATCGATCGGCGAGTAGGGTCTCGCCGCAGAACTCAGGCCAGTCCTGCTATGCCCCACGGTGGGCACCACTGTCATGGAAATGGCCACGGAAGTCGCTGCCACTAGCAGCGATTGAGTGTGTCGTGAGGAAGAGTTGGCGGCCATCTACGCTGCAAGATGGGGGCGGATGCACATGGGTTTATCAAGGTTCGGCTCCCGGAGGGTAAATACCTACTCCTCCTAGATTAGATTATTGGAGAGCGAGTTACAGGGGTGGCGAGCTCAGCGGCTAAGCAGCGAGTCGCTTGAGGGGGTGTATGATGGAACGTGAGTCCTTAGGATACCCTAGGGAGGTTTATATATGAGGCACCTCGCTAGGGTTTACAAGCTACAACCGAACAAGATAAGGATTCAGAGGTCTTGAGCTAATTCGACTGGGCTTCTGTTACGCTTCTGGGCTTCCAGTCTCCAGTCGCTGGGCCTTTCCTTCCGTCGTAGTCCAGTCGCTGTCCTCCAGGCGCACTCACAGGCCTTTCAGCCCAATCGGAACGTCCTGCTAGGCATACCCCCTTTGGCATATCCCCATCAGTAGTCCCCGAGGCCATCGTTCATGCAGGAGTAGGCGTCCCTTTGGTGTTCGGAGTAGGCGAGCCCAATTTGGGTGTCCAGTTGAATCGGCGATGGACTCCATCAGAGCCAAGGAGAATTTCCCCATGTCTCCATTCGCTATCCCAATGAAGGTCATTACTGCCAAGTCGTCGCTTCGGTGAGTGGAGAAGACTGGCGGGTAGCGGGTGAAGTGAAGGAGTTGGACCGTCAAATCTAGTCAAACTATCTGTTGGAATTTCCAACTGTAACTTCGGCGCAATTACCGTGAGCAACGGCTATCCTGATTTTGGCGGGTGGCGTTCCCATATAAGGGGAGTGATGATTCAGTTCTGCAAATCTTCTCCGCATTCTTCATTCTTCCTGATTCGTTCTTCCTGTCTCCAACCTTCCTGCCTTCAACCTTCCGACTCGTCCTTTCCACACCGTGCGACTCCACATCCAACCCGATGGCGCCTCCCAAAGGCTCATGGGGAAAGTCCAAGTGCACCACAGCCCAGCTCAAGTCCTTCGAGAACGCCGGAGTCCTCCGCAAGGGGAACTGGCGGGTTCCCCCTCCTCCGAGACCGACCCGAAGACGCGACCCGACGAATTCATCTGCTTCCCCAACCATCTTGAGAGGGGTCTGGGATTCCCCATTTCACTCTTTTTCCGCCGCTTATGCGCATATTACGCGATCAAGCCATCGATCTCGGTCCGCACAGCATCGAGGAGCTGGCGATCTCCGTCGCCTTCTGCGAATGCTATCTCGGCTGCAGACCATACTTCCCACTGTGGTTGGAGATCTTCCACGGCCGCATCGGTCGCGAGGCGTCTAGTGGTTTGATGTTGGCCGCAGACGGCGTCACATTCCAGTGGAAGCCGAAGGCCAATTTCGTCAAGCTCCTCCTGCTGAAGAAGGCCGCTAGCGAGTGGAAGAAGAGCTGGTTCTACGTAAAAGAATCCACTCCCTCTGGCGAGATGGCGCTTCCCGAGTTCGTCGCCGAGAGGAGCGAGCCTTGCCGGTTGGCGCTGAAGGAGCTTCCCGAAGACGAGCGGATGGCCATCGCGGAAATGATGGACCAGATCCAGAAGCTGAAGGACAAGGGGTTGATTCCGATCAACCTCTACAACTGCTGGCTCGGGCGGCGCCTGGTTCCGCTGGCGGCTCGGCCGCACTGGATGTATGAATACAGCGGGAAGCATGACCCATCCCGAACTAGCAAGGAATCATGGGAGGTCGAGGACTACAAGGCCGCCCTGAAGAAGATCACTGATGCAGAGTTCACCAGCGTGGCGGTCGGGCTCACCCCATACACTCATGTGAAGAATGAAGCCCCCATAGTAAGTTCTCTTCCTAGTCGCTATGTCCTTACCTCAGTTCTTAGTCTCCGCGTTTCGTGTTTTACTCGTGGTGGTCCTCAGCTTTTTCAGGTGTTGGAGGGCTGGCTCCCTCCGCTCGATGAAGAGGTTCCCCAGGAACTGGAGGAAGACTCCGAGGGAGACTCTTCTGACAGCGACGGGAAGGAGGAAGAGGTTCCTTCCCCAGCGCCTGTGGCTCGCAAGACCCGCATGCAGAAACAACGTGAGTTCGAGGCGAGCCATAGCCTGGACGAACATGACGGAGGCGACGAGGTCGCGCAGGAGCACATGGGTGGGCGCCACTGTCATGGAAATGGCCACGGAAGTCGCTGCCACTAGCAGCGATTGAGTGTTTCGTGAGGAAGAGTTGGCGGCCATCTACGGTGCAAGATGGGGGCGGATGCACATGGGTTTATCCAGGTTCGGCCCCGGAGGGTAAAGACCTACTCCTTCTAGATTAGATTATTGGAGAGCGAGTTACAGGGGTGGCGAGCTCGGCGGCTAAGCAGCGAGTCACTTGAGGGGGTGTATGATGGAACGTGAGTCCTTAGGATACCCTAGGGAGGTTTATATATGAGGCACCTCGCTAGGGTTTACAAGCTACAACCGAACAAGATAAGGATTCAGAGGTCTTGACTAATCCGACTGGGCTTCTGTTACGCTTCTAGGCTTCCAGTCTCCAGTCGCTGGGCCTCTCCTTCCGTCGTAGTCCAGTCGCTGTCCTCCAGGCGCACTCACAGGCCTTTCAGCCTAATCGGAACGTCATACTGGGCATACCCCCTTTGGCATATCCCCATCAGAAACCATGTTGGACTCCTCCATCGACGTTTGTAACCGGTTGGTATGTTCTTATTCCTCCTCAAAATTATGAGTTTCTTCTTCTCTTACTTTCTCTTCTCAAAACTAAACATGTACATCTCCCTCCATAAATCTGCCGCGATGAAGATGAAATTCATAACGGTGTTCAAAACCGTCCACAGAAGGAATGATGGAGATCCTAAACATGTAGAAGGATCATCTTGGTCGCAAAGAAGTGAATTATACTTGTTTTTGTAGATAGTTAGTTAGATACATAATCTAGAGAAAGATGGAGGGCTCAAAGCTCCTTGTTTTCTTTTAAGATTTAATGTAGTATGATATGAATGAAATGAAAATTTGTATTAGAAGTCTAATAGATCCGATGTTGAGAATGTCGATATATTCTGAAATTTTGAGAGTGGATCCAAATATTACATTTAAATATGTGCGTTCATACATGCATACCATGACACTAATTAATGTCGGGCTAGAGTGTACCTACCATGGCAGTGAGTGCCATAGTTTAATCATTTATGGTGCAATTATAAGTGTCATGGAACAAATTTCATAGTAGATAGCTAATTGAAAAGCTTGCGGCCAAAGTGCCCAAAAAATACTTTTGAGGGCTCTTTTTTCTCTAGCAACTGTTGATGGCTATGAAAATTGTTTCTGCTGCAATTATCCAACTAACAAGGAGGACATAAGTGTCATGTTTGCTTGACCGTTTTGTAGTGCTTGTGTTTCCATGTTCCATACATACAAGCATACGGGGATAACAAAACTGTTTAAATGACGACTGTGCAAATTCTTTGGTTGTTCGTTGTCATATAGCCATGACATACTTCTTGTATTTTAAGATTAATCTCAAATATTTATACTTCCATAGTTTGGTCATTGTCATTGTCATTGTCGTTCATGCATTTGAACAGTCGTTGAATTCTTCAATAAAAGAGACCAATGCATGATCATCCCAAGGTAAAACCAACATAACTTGAAAAACTTTCCAGTCATTGTGAAGGTAATATGTGTGTATCCCAATGACAAATCCGAGAATCCAGTGATGCTATGGGGAAAGCTGCGGTTCCTATCTAGTTGCACTAAATTTGAGCAAGCCTAACATCAGGAGTGGAATATGACATACATACTGAAACATTTATGTAATAACAAAAATTACATGTACATATTTACATACACATCGTCATATATACACGAGAACACATGTCTATGCAAAAGAATAACAATAAATTACAACACGAATAAAACAAATAATATAGACACTCTGACTACATACATATATGCCAACATAGGTAATTCTAGTCTTTTTTAAGGATCCTCACATCCTTCCAGTGTGACTCCATGCGGCTAGAGTCGTGGTGTTGTGCATACACGCCGAACTTGAAGTAGTGCGAGTTGCTGCCACGGCCGGACACATGCAACTTCTCCTCGTCATCGATGTACACAGTGAGCATGGAGCCATCGACGTCATGAACCACATTCAGTTTGAACCACCGGTTGTAGATGTTGTCCTCGACAAGCTGCCTGTCATAGTAACGCAGCGCGCCGTCATAGACATGCATCATAAGTGTGCTGGCCACCCTGCCTCACCAGCTCCGAACACCTGCATGATACACACACCCGATGTGCCGGAGGGTACGTAGCCATAACCCTCGAATTGCCACACCCCAGAGCTATAGTCATGTCCCTGTAGGTAGAAGAATACCAAAAGTAACATATTAGTAAATCATTTAATTGTATACCAAACATATATTTAATGACTATTATGACATCTTTTGATAAATGATGATTTTGTTAATTGACTCGAAAACTCACTATCGAGAAGTTACAAGCATAATGAGTTTAACACTACACAGCTACTTAGTACATACTGAAATGCATATGATGGTAACTAACTTACGGTGATCCTTATCTCTGTTCTTGGCTTGGTGTGGCTCTGGCGGGCGTGTGGCTTATCAGAGGAGAGCACCCACATCTTTCGCACCGTGCCATCGAAGTTGTACCGTTCACCACTTGCCTCATTGTACGGGTGCTGCAGCTCAAAGTTGCTCTGGTCGAGGCTCAGTGCGGTGAAGCCTTCTGTGGGGTCAGTGACTTTCGGTGCCCGCGCATTTCTCGCCGCAACACATGACGGCGACGCCATGAAGAGAAGCAGAGACACACTGATCCAAGACAGAACGTGAGGAGCCATGTGTGCTTTATATGTCTGCAACTTCTGGTTTGACTTCTCAGTTATCTTTGGATGTAGAGGCTTGTGATGAGATGTGGAACTAAACAAGTTCCGTGTGGCTTATATAGTTGTTGTCATGGATCTCACTATACTTGTAGAATCCGAGAGTCCAAACTGGAGAACTTACATCTTAATTAAATTGTACTCGATGTTGATATTTGCAGACAGAGGATACGTTGGATAAATACTTCTGATTATTCTAATGACTGGTACTAACTAGTTTAGATTAGATTTGATTGACTGGTGTAATATTCATTCTAGTCTGTACACAATGGGATTGACTGAGTAGCTAGCCAGTTTACATTAGAATTTGATTGACTGACTTTTTTTCTGGATGCATCGCTGCGTGCTCTCTTTGAACCTGGATTGTCCAAACTGGAGGACTTATTTTTTTTAGGCCTTAGCATGACGACTTCTCATGAAGCTTTACTACGTCAAGTTTTGCCCGACTCCGGTTGTTGGAGTGACGAGGCTGACAGTGTGTCTTTAGCTCGTGGTAGTGTTTTTAGTCATCGCTAGCTGGTTCATAGATATATTTATATTTTTTATTACTTTTAGACCATTGTTGTTGATGATTTTTATTAAATCGGTGAAACTTCCGCCGACTGGGTCTGGCTAGCTTGGATATAGCCATGATACAATAGATATTTTAAGATACGTAGTCGCATTTAGCCATAAAATTTTCATGCATGCATACTTCATGCTGGATCAAAACGCAGGCACACGCCGGCCCGTCCACGCGCGTGGCACCGTGAAAACCTGAACTCTTGCATGGCTGCACTGCTACATTGAAGAAAATGTTCATTTGAAGAGGCGGCAGTTAGCATACGGCACGTAATTATTTCCGTGCTAACGACGGTAATTCCACCGGAGATTAATCTTCACCGTGCCCTCCTGTACACGGCAGTTTAATTAGGGAGAATAGCTCGGCGCTGGAAAGGGTGTATGTACGTGATCTGCAGCCGGTCCGTCGTTGGGTTCACGGCTTGAAACTGGAAAAATGAATTGAATTCTTCATCTTTCCTTGCTAGAGATGTCGACAATCCAAGTGTGAATATCTTGTCCGTGGAAGGCATTTTTCCTTGAAACAGTTTTTCACCTCGCTATATTAATATAGCAGCCACCCCATACAACTGTGCGATCAATGTTGGGGCGAAATAGCAAAATTGAAGCCCAAAACAAAACAAGAAGAAAGAAGAAAAACAAAGCCGTCAGCGGCGGTTTAACGAAAACAGAGATAACTCGCAACCGTTGCATCCTCCGGAGATGTACCACCACGCGTTTAGCACTCCGAAGCGTCGTGTACCAAATAAGCACCTCCAAGAAGGGAAGCGACGGCAACGACGCTGCTCCCTGGACTCGTCCTTGGATTTCCCCCCGGTACGCTACATGAGGTGGGGACGAGATACACCCGACACCCTTCAGGAAGGATGGCGACACCCGCTGGCATCACCGCATTGGTGTCTAAAAGACAAGGATTTCTCCCGACCCCTCAAAAAATCATACTTCCGGACGCTTCGCATTGCTCCACCAAGCTCATCGCCCACCAGCACATGCCACCACGGTCTTGCAGTCACCATCGTTGTCTCACCATGACCCACGATGCGAGGCTAGTAAGACCGAAAAGAAAAAACTTCGGCAGGGGCCGGCAGTACAACAACACGTTGGAGGGAACTACCTCCACCGCCGGAAAGCGGTAGCCGACCGGATGTAGCAGCAGGGGAACGCTTGTCCCTCTCTGGCATGGCCGATCCCGAATGGGTCTGTGAAGACTCGTCGCTGCACTGCAACAAGGGTGCCACCGTCATGGCCAACCCTAGCACGAGTCCTTACTCCTCTATCCACCAGTGGATCTACAACCACTACAGATCCCCGCCGCGAAGAAGCAGCTCCGTCGCCATCGTGCTCACCAGGCCCTACCGGACCGCCGCCAGATCCCCACCGCTGGTCTGTGGAATGCATTTCAGCCCAAAAGCATATGCTTCTACATGTGAAAAATAATTTTATAAATGTAGAAAACTTTGAGAAGTTTGAGAACATGACTGTACAACTCAAGCCTATTTTTGACGACATGTTGAACTTTCGGTTGTAGATGGACAACTCTAGCGTGGATCTGGACATGGTGAATAGCTACCATATCATGTACAAAGCACATTTCAAACCCATAAAATGGAGCATCTATGGATAATTCAGAGGAGGAAAAGTGTTACTGTTTTCATCTAGAGTGAGTCAGGGCTTTCACGGTCGTCTGTGCCTTTTTTCTGGTATCACTAATTACTGTCATTTGCAGGAAAGCACCTATCTTTTACAGTTCTTGTAATTTGAAGGGCCTATATAACCAAAACTGTTGATAAATGTCTCTCAGAGATCCTGAGCATATACTTTGTGTTAAACCTCTTTAACAGAACTAGATTCACCAAGGAGAGACAGTTAAGAATGATCACCGTGCTATCTAACAAACCAAACCGGTATACGATAGCTCTCCAGGAGGCGGCGCCGGCGGCAAACCCATCTTGGGTTCCTTCCCTCCCGTCGGCGACGCCACCGGTCCGTCCCGTCTCCGGCGGCCTTAGGACCTTGGAGACGTGGCGGACCACGGCCTCTCGCTGGCGGGAGGTTTCAGTGTTTTCTTTAGCTATTTTCAGTCTCTTCTTCAGGATGTTGAGGCGGCGGCTACGTCCTGAGGTCAGAATAAGGTCCTTCCCGCCCTATCCTCGTTTCTGGTGGTGCGTCTAGCATCAACGGAGGACGCGTGGAGTCATGTGTCTGACGGGTTCCTTGGGATCTGGTCGTTTTTCGTATGTGTGTTTTGAGGTCAGTCTCTTTCGATCTACGTTGTTTATCTTCGGTGATGGTTGCTGCTCTGATGCGCTAGTCCTTTGGGGTCTTAGCACGGCGACTTTCTGTCCGTCTAATACAACAAGCTCTACTACGACAAGTTTTGCCCGGCTCCGGTGATGGAGGGGCGAGGACGGCGGCGCGCCTTCGGCTCGTGCTAGTGTTTGTAGTCGTCGCTAGGTGGTCCAATGACCTATTTGTATTTTTTATTACTTTTGGGACACTTTGTACTGCCGTTGATGATTATTAATGGATCGGTGGAATTTCGCAAAAAAAAAAAGAATGATCACCGTGCTTATGGTAGAAAAGGCAATTTGGAGAGATAGAAAAGAAAATTTTATTAAGGAAAAAATGAGCCTATAAATAGAGAAACTCGTAGGTTTCAAAGGTCTAAAATAATCACTCTAAATTTTTTTTGTGCGTACAAGAAAAAAATGAGCATTAGAACAGAGATTTTAATATTTTTAAACGTCTAAAATAATCACTCTAAATTACCATGCCATAGACTGTAGTTTTCAGATCATACAGTTATCCGATGTATATTTTGTCATTAGCGAGAAGATTCAGCTACGAAGGTAATTACGAGGCTGAAAGGGAGCACATAACGAAGCATTCAACAGAAAAAGAAAATCTTGATTCACTGGAAAATGCAGAGCTGAAGATAAATCAAATCAAAACTGGCTAGCTACTCAGTCAACCACGCCTTGTACGCACAAAAAAAAAGGAACATTCATCTAAGTACCCATCCATTAATCCATGTTCAATTCAACGCACTTCTTCAAAGTACCCTTCGTGTGTAAACACAAGAGTAATATTTAATTAAGTTATCAATACTCCAATTTGGAAAACAAAAGCTGTCAATGTCTCAAACTATAGAGAGATCCGGCCCCAAGAACTATATAAGCCACATAGAACCTCGTTAGTCCCATATCTCATCAAAAGCCTCTGCATCGAGAGACAAGTAGACAACTCAAGAAGGCAAAGCACAAGTCACACACATATAAAGTACACCCATGGCTCCTCACGCTTTGTCTTTGATTAGTGTGTATATGCTTGTCTTGTTGGCATGTTCATCATGCGTTGCGGCGAGGGGTGCACGGGCGCCCAAAACTGCCGACCCGATGGACGGGTTCAAAGCAGTGAGTCTTGATGAGAGTAACTTCGAGCTGCAGCGCCCATACGACGAGTCGAGCGGATCACGCTATAGCTTTGATGGCACGGTGAGGAAGCTATGGGTTCTCTCCTCGGACAAGCCCCACACCCGCCAAAGCCACACAAGTCCAAGAACAGAGATCAGGATGACAGTAAGTTTGTTGCCCATATAATTCATAGCATTATTATATATTTGTATATAATATTAGCTATCGTACTGATATGTGCCTGCAGGGATACGACTACAACTCGGGGGTCTGGCAGTTCCAGGGACACGGCTATGTCCCCTCCGGTACATCGGGTGTGTCCATCATGCAGGTGTTCGGAGGGGGCGAGACGGCCACCACACTCATGCTACATGTCTACAACGGCGCATTGCATTACTACGACAGACAGATTGTTGAGGACAATATCTACGACCGGTGGTTTAAGTTGAACGTGGTCCATGATGTTGAAGCATCCATGCTCACCGTGTTCATCAATGGTAAGAAGAAGCTGCATGTGCCTGGCCGCGGTGGCGACTCACACTACTTCAAGTTTGGAGTGTACGCACAGAACCACGACTCCAGTTTCATGGAATCTCGCTGGAAGGACATCAAGATTCTCAAGAAAGACTAGAAATAATTTATTATATATTTATTAGGTTGTGTTTATATGTATGTTGCCAGAGTGTGATGATGTATATTCTGATGGTATTATTTATTTTTATCATGTACATATGAGGATATGTATCTATATGTATATACCTATCATGTGCCATTCATTCTTTGTAAATGTCATGTAATTGTTTTGTGGGTAAATTGGATAATGCAGTGGATTTATAGTCCCAACTCGTTATGATCTGTTATGTTGTGTCCCATCCAAATCCATAAACATGGCTAACTTCTGACGAGCAAAGTAGGACCTGTCGCTAGAGGCTTGGGCCGAGAGGTGCTAAGCCCCCCTCCCGCGGTACGGATCGTTATCTTCGTCTATAAATACATCTTGTAAGCCACCGGTTAGGGTTGATCATTTCGTTGAAAAACCCACGGCATTGTGTAAACACTCTTGATATAGTGAAGTTTTGCTGGCTAGTGCACATGGTTTTTTCAACTCTTTGTTGGAGAGGTTTTTCGCGTTAAAATCATGTGTCTCCTGCACGTGGTTTTGTTCGTTCTTTGTTCTTTTTCTTTTCAGGTTTATAACATGATCCTTGCCTTACCAAGTTTGATGATGTTGATTCGACGTAATTCTCCTTCTACCGAGTTTAGCTATCTGGAGTGATTCAAGATTCATTTTTATTTGACTAGTTACACCCTCCAATTTAAGAGAAAATGTGTAGTGATGTAGTTTCATACTTGTACAACTTTGTTACAACCAATATATTTCAATATTATTGTTATATGTGGGAAAATCATATGGTCAATCTCTCTTGCGAAAAAGATCTTCCCGGTGGTGGCAGAAGAATGCGCAACAGCTCCATGCAAGACGGCTAGGGTTGGGATGCATGAGTTGAAGGCCAAGTGAGGTGGCTAGGGTTGGGCACTCCTATTGATTTCCCCACCGGAAAGCCCTCTATGGCACTAGAGGTGATCAGACCTGCCATGGCGGGGGAGATCTGTACCCGACGGTGATGGTGACACCGTCCATACTAAAGTGCCCTCGATGCGAGATGAAATGAGAAACGAAAACCCGATTTTACACCCGATACACTAGCCAAACCATGGGGCTGCCACCGCATGCTTCACCCTCACCGATGAGTGGCCCACATGAAAAGTGGGCCCACAAAGTCAGTGAAATCGAGTAGGTTGACTAGCAATGCGGGTAGATGACATGGTGAGCCAAACATAAGGCGATGTGGACAGCAAGGATCGTAAGTTAGCCTCGATCTGACGGCGCAGACTCCATGTGGTCTGAGAAGTGCACCCCTTTCCCGTAGCTATGTTTCTTCTAGATATGATGGAAGGTGCCAGCTTCTCATGGAGCAAGTAGCATCTTTATTTGTGGCTTTAGTTAGGTTACAGTACTTGAATCACATCCACAATATTAAAGGTACACTAGCCAAGATTATCGTTAGATGTGTGAAAATCATTTGGTTGATCTATCTTGTAAAGAAGCTTCGACCGATGGCGGTAGAAGGATGTGCAACGAAGGATGCAGAAAAGGATGTGGAAGCTCTAGGTGAGGTGACTAGGGTTGGGAAGCAGGAACGGGAGGGCTCCATGTGAGGCGGCAAGGGTTGGGCTTTCCTCTTGACTTCCCTACTAAAAAGCCCTATATGGCCCTGGAGGGGACCCCAATGTCAGCGGAGCTCTGTACCCGATAGCGAAGGGTGGATCCCTACTCATTTATGGTGGCACTATCCACATTGGAGCTCCTTCGATGCGAGGTGACACGAAAATCCATTTTTTCACCTGGTACACTAGACAAAACATGGGGCTGCCACCACATGTTCAGCCCTCGCCGATGAGCAGGCCACGTGAAAAACATGCCCGGAAAATTAGTGGCAACGAGTAGGTTGACTAGCAGTGCGGGTAGACACGGCGAGGCAAACAAACAGAAATCGAAAATTAGCCTCAATCCGACGGTATGGACAACACGTGGCCTAAGAAGCGCCCTTTCCCGCAGATATGTTTCTTTTAGATATCATGCATGTTGTCAACTTCTGATGCAGCAAGTAGCATCTTTATTTATTGTTTCAATTAGGTTACGGTACTAAAATTGGATCCACAAAATAAAAGGTAAACACAGTCACAACACACACAAACAAGGCAGTTCATATCTTTTGCAATATATATTAGTGCCAGTGAACTGTCTACAAAAGGGACACCTATAGCTAGAAAATAAATTCATAGAACTCTCGCATTTAAAATAAAAACCAGAGGTTTAACACTTTGAACCCAACATCTGAATCCGGCCGGGTAGCTCAGCTATGGCATAATAAACTAGACCTTGGTCGATAGTAGCCTGCCCGAGCTGCAAAGTCCCATAATGCCTCGTGGCATCTCATCATTATCTTTGCAGATTGTTGTAGTACGGGTATCATAGGTCCGCAAATCTAGCTCCTCGGTCAGTTGTCTCCCTTCATGGTGAATCTTGGAATAATGCAAAAGTATCTTCTCCCCGTCAGACAGGATCCTCAAAGGCGCGCGCAGATTCTCTGGGATGGTGTACATCTTCCTCCAGACGCTTTTGTCAGAATCGATAAGGCGCCATATCTCTGTGTACAGTTCCATGTCTTGAACGACCATGCATAGGGCACCATTGAGCTCGATTATGCTGATGATCCTCCCGTGGGCGACTTTCCGGTCCTCTGGGCCCTGGATCATCTTCTTATTCCACTGCTCGCTCTCAAGGTCAAAGCAGAATAAAAATACTGGGGAGGACGGCTCATCATCACCAGCCAAGAAGTGCAAGACGCCATTGATAGCAACGGGGATTTGGTATGATATGGGCTCAGCAGGGACGACGTCTGTTGGGACTGAATCTGTCTGCCTCCACCCAGCTTTAGTGTCATCTCCTACGGCTACGGTGAGCACTTCGCATGTTCCATGGATGGCGATGCGGATAACCTTGTATGCACCAGATGCGGCGGCACGGCCGAAGCCGAAAATTAGGTAGACGGGCACGTGCTGCCCTATGACCCGATACCTCGGGCATCTCATGAGCACCTTCCCCGTGGCCGGGTCAACCACGTGAACACCATCGTTGAAACCACCAATGACGCAGATAAGGTCGTCCGTGCTCGTGCACATTGTCCGGCTTCCGCCCAAGCCCTTGAACACCCTCAGGACATTGCCGTCCAGGTCTATCACCCGCAGGTCGCGGCTGTCTCTAGAGTTTACATGGGAGCCGGCGCCGACGTCGATGAGGATCGGCTGTGCACGGGCCCTGTACTCCTCCATGAATTCCCTGCCAGAGATGAGGCTGCACCACGCCTTGGACACGCATCGGAACATGCACACGGTCTTCACCGGTGCTCTGCAGAGGATCTCGGTGAGGAGGTCATTATTCATGCCGTCGTCCATCGAAGCTCGGCGAGATCTCCGTGAGCATCGAAGTTCTCTTCCTCCGCTCTTATTTGTTGATATATATATAACCACGCAAGAGACCCGGCCGTAGTCGATACCGATGGGAACTCCTAACCGAGCATGTATATGCAAAACTGATCCAGCATATGGAAACCACGACAATGCATATACCACTAATAACATAGGTTCCGTACGAGTCTAGATAGGTCAAGTCTTGTACGTTTGTTCTTTCGACTCTGCACCGACAAAACCGGCCAACTCCAATAAAAATACAGTACTATCAGGCGGCGTGCACTAGTGAAGAACGGGCCTTTAGTCCGACCCGTAAGGGGCTTTAGTTCCGGTTCTGGAACCGGGACTGGAGAAGCGGGACTAAATGCCCACCCACTAGTCCCGGCCCGCTTACCATCCGGGACCAATGGACGTCAACGTGGCCGTCCCTGCGCGCGCTAGGTGCCTCCTTACGAACCGGGACTTATAGTTCTCTGCCGCGGTAGCATTTTTAGGCAGTTTCTCTGCCGCGGCAGAGAATTCATTTTGTATCAATTTTTTTTTCATTTTAAAATAGTTTTTCTACGCTACCACATACCACATACCGTACAGGTTCGTGCATATATATAAGATAACTTGTCTTAGTATCGAGCATACAAATATATACATGATAGTTACATGGATATCACAATAACCGAGACTAGAGCCCGTCTATTCAATTACACGGCCGGGGATCATCGTTAGCGCTTATTCACACTAAATTATCCGGCGTCATCTATCATCTCGTTCATCAAGAATCCTGCCAGTTCTTCAGCAATTCCTAGTACGCGTTGCACTGGTACGAGTTGATCCCTCTCGAACTATATAAGAAAAGGAGATCAATATGAATATCAATCATGATAATAAAAAGTGACGGTAATGAAATAATGTTGTGAATGTATTGCTTACATCGACTCTATAATCTTTGTACTCAGTGGTAAACTTGCGAATGAACTCGCAAACGTAGAATCCACATACATGCGTCTTGGGTGGCTGCCTCGCGCACTTTACGAGAATAGAATTCAATCACAATAATAATCTAGCATCATAATTGTATTGAAATTAGAAGTAAAGATGCGCGAATTACTTACCGAGACCGGCTTAAACATCAGCTTCTTACTAAAGTCACCTGTAACCGCACTCTTGAACCCGTTCCAAACCCTGCCCGGTAAAGAAAATGAATGAGTTATTTATTATATGATATCTCAGGAAATCAACGAAAGAGACCTATGTAGCGCGAAAATTACCTCTGGAGCATGTCCTGCATGTCCCTAAACTGTTCCAGGGGTCTCTTTAATGGGTCCATGACTTCAACTCTTCCCTTATCAAGTTGAATATTTAGCAGGATCAAGTGGAAATTGCACACGTTTATATATACATCAGTAACTCATCAATTACACTTAACATCGAGTAAGCAAAAGTGAATGTGTATAACAGAGAGTAAGACCCTCACTTGAAATTGTAAGGGAACAGTATGTGGTCACAGAAATTTTGCTCCGTTAGAAACCTTAGAAGGTTTTCCTCCATCTCCTCGGCTTTTGTCGTTAGCGTCTTTACATGTATTTTATCTGGGTCAATGAACCCAACACTAAAGAGTGACCTACTTTTACATTCCTGGATCTTCATTCTGCATAATAATAGAGTACAACATATAATGAGGATAATTACATGCAATGAACTGAACAACTGAAAAACTGAACAACTTATATATAGACAATGAATTCAACAACTTACAGACGATAGCAAATCATGAGACTTTTGTCGAGGGCGTCAAAATTGTATAACTTGAAGAGTTCTGGAAACTCAACATGGACCTCGTCGGCTCGGAAGTAGTAGTCATGTGGGACTTTCGCCGCGATCATTATTTTGTCCTCCTTTGTGGCTTTCGAGTACCATTTATGTCAACTCCGCATTTGTGTTGGTAGTTGTTGGAACCGCTCATCGCTGATCAGAGGCATCCCTGAGACATATGTAGGGACTACATCACCCTTGGGTAACTTGTCGTCCTAGGAACCTAGAAATTCCTCGACAGTGACATTCATAGTGGCCGCAAGCTTCGTAACTTCTTCCATATCCTGTTGGGGAATGTCATAGGATACCACCCTGAGGGGTGGGATCAATTGTTTGGCCTGTTTCCCGAGCTGGGGGACGTCCTTTCTTTTCTCGGTTGCACTTTGACTTGATGATTTGCTCCCGCTTGCACTTCTACTTGATTTGGTCTTCTTCACTTCCTTTTGAAGTGTGCGTAGATAGTCATCTGGCTTATGGTGCAAGTCATATTGCGATTTTGTGTTTAGAAAAACCAATTGCATACGCTTTTTGCTTCTCGGTGTATATCGGAGCGGGCTCAGGTTTCTTATTTTGAAGCTACGCAACACATTCGGCCTTTGCGAACGCTGTGCTTTCCTCTTCAGTATGATCGTAAGGTCTGATGGGAAGATTCTTATGAGGTACTCTTGGGAGGGGCGGCATTTGTCATTTTGGGCTGCTGTGTCGTTTAGTACTAATCAACGGAGCACGCTTCCGCTTATTGTCCTTAGCAGGCGGTGAAGACGGCTGACCCTGTGGCGGAGATTGAGATGGACTCGCGCTGTGGTGGTCGTAGTCATGGGGTGGGCTTCTTGGAGGTGATGGAGGTGAAGGTGAAATGCGACGACTCAGAGGCGGTGTTGGCCTTGGCGCTGAGCCTGGAAGCTTGATGTTGTTCTTGTCCCATAGAATGATACCACCCAATACTTCTCTGAGTGTCCTCTCACCTTCAGGTCCAGGAATGTCAAGCTCCATTGAGTCCCACACTATTGCGATTTCATCCACCTCGACTTTAGCATAGCCAGCTGGAATCTCACAACGATGCTAGCGTGCATGAGGTGGACAAGGTAAAGCACATCTGACCGCCACCTTGATGGATAGGTTCTTCACCTTTTGATGGATCTCACAAGATGTATCTACTCCTTGATTCCATACACGAGGTAGATGAGACCACCATCTACCATCCGTGCATCGTCAGACGGGACCTCCGATTCAGCCGCGCTGCTTCTCCGCTTATGGGACAGCGGTAATATCGAGTGCAGGATCTTGCAGGCGCGCTACTCCTCGAAGTTCGTCAATCTGTTGCTGATGCTTTTGAAGTGTTCCTAGCAACTCGTTCAACCTGTCTCCCTCCTCCTTCTGTCGTCGCCTCTTTGCTCTCTCTCGGCTCCTATAAGTATCTCTGTCTTTGGGAGACCCCATCTCCCATGTATAACTAGGGCCAAGGCCTCGTACTTGTCCTCCGTGTTCGTCATTCCCGAGGACCTATGTCAGCAAGTCTTTCTCTCTATCGGGATAGAACTTTGTTGTCCCCTCTTTAATTTCCTTCACCACTCTCTGCTATGTCTCTCGGGGTATCCTAATCCCGTCACTGCAAATAAGGTCCTCTGTATTTTCGTCATACTCACTCCCATGCCCAAGGAACCAATTTCTTGCCCTCAAATCCCATTCTTCGCGTATTGGTTCTGGAGTGATCCCTTTAGCAAGCATGTCATTCTCTTTATCATCCCGCTTTCGCATGGCAGGCGCGTAGCCCCTGGCCCCAGGTGATGGAGTTATTTCTTCTTCCCGGCATTTAACTTGTTTTTTCTGACTTTTCCTTAGCAGCTTCTGACTCCTTGTACTTCACAAATGCATCCTAGTTAGCCTACTACTTTGTTAGATAGGCTTCGAATTTAGGAGGAGTCTTGTTCTTCTGATACTTTTGCCATAATGATTTCTTCTAGTTCTTAAATAGTTCGGCCATCTTCGTAAGAGTCCACTGCTTGACTTTCTTCCTCAATGCAGCTGTGTCGGTATCATCCTCATATTCTAGCAGGGTGAAATGTGTTATGAGGTCATTCCAAAGACCCTCTTTGTACCTGTCAGTGACATACTCACCCTCTTCCGCCACTTTTGTCCTATTCCACTCTCGAACGGTGATCGGGATGCGATCCCTAACCATAACTCCGCATTGTTGTACAAATACACTTTTAGCCTTTTCGGGTTCTAAGGGTTCACCCCGTGGTGATACCCGTGTAATTGTATAACGCATAGATGCATCCAACTTTTTGGCCGGGCCTCGTTTGGAATATTTTTGGCTCGATGTGGTGGCCTAAGAGAAGAAACATTCATCAATTTATATATATACAACTCAATTAATGGATCTACTGATCACCGGACTTCATATATATACCTCGCCGGACTTAGTCAAGGGTCCACCGGAGCCGTCGGCTTCTCCATCATTGGAGCCATCGGCTTCTCCCTGATCATTTCGGTCGACCTCCTCACCCTCAGTGGAGGAGTTCAGATATATCGACGGAGATTCGGGTGGATGAACATGGGTGGGCGTCGTTGATCATATTCTCGAGAATTTCTTCTTGTTCTAGGTCTCTACGGATTGGACTAGGTGGATCCATAGTTTTCTACAAAATGCATGCAATATAAAATAATACTAAATAATAATATGTACACCTAATTTGCTACAATAAAACTAAACAATAACAAAATTCTAGTGATGCCTCGCAAGGGACCCATGTCCGGTCGCCCACCATACCTCTATAAACCCCCCGACTTGTACCCATAAACTCTATAAGTCCGGGGCCCAAGCGGACTACCACCCTAACCCTAAGTTCGGGGGCCCGCGAGCACTACCACCCTAACCCTAAGTCCCGGGGCCTGCGAGTACTACCACCCTAACCCTAAGTCCGGGAGCCCACGAGAATCACCACCCTAACCCTAAGTCCCGGGGGCCGCGAGCACTACCACCCTAACCTAAGTTCGGGGGCCTGCGAGCACCACCACTCTAACCCTAACACTGGTTGCCCACAAGCACTACCACCCTAACCCTAAGTCCGGGGGGCCGCGAGCACTACCACCCTAATCCCTAAGTTCGGGGGCCTGCGAGCACTACCGCCCTAACCCTAAGTCCGGGGGCCTGCGAGCACCACCACCCTAACCCTAAGTATGGGGACCCACGAGCACCACCACCCTAACCCTAACACCAGTCGCCCGCGAGCACCGTACCACCCTAACCCTAACTCTAGGGGCCCGCGAGCACCACCACCCTAACCCTAAGTTCGGGGAACCACGAGCACCAGCACCCTAACCCTAAGTCCAGGGGCCTGCGAGCACCACCACCCTAACCCTTACACCGGTCACCCGCGAGTACTACCACCCTAACCCTAAGTCCGGTTGAAAATTAGTGATTAAAGCTCTCACAAACTTGATGGCACACTTTACTTTTCTTGCACTTAATAAACTTGAACCATTGTGCCCATCTATGTTGCGTATATGCTTGCGCTTTGTAAGTTGTGAATTAGCAGAACCATGTTACCATGGGGAATGCTTTCAACATTGCACATTATTTGGTTGATGTCATGTTTCTTTTGCTTATGGATCCCGATGGTGTGAAATAAAAGGGGAGCTTGTAAGCTCATGGAGTTTGTATATGTGTTAGAGAAATGCCTAGGCGGCTAGCCTAAGCCATGCCTCATCATGGTGGAAACTTGCAGCATAACCATAGTGAGAAATTTGTGAAGCATCCTCAATAAAAATCTATGCAAATAGAAAATAAAAAATCGCTGATATGCTCATTGTCTGCTTGCCTTGTCATTTTGATGTGGGAAAGCTTCCGTATCATCGGGCACGGGGTACCTCATTGGTAGTTCTCTATATACACATGTACTTACAATGACAAGAACTTACTCGTGACTAAAGATGAGTAGCATGAGGTTTGGTACTCGTAAACGAGGGGCATGAGATTTTCAACTTATGACTTGTCAAGCATATCCTCATATTTGTTCACTTTAACCTTAAGCACCTAAAGATGCTTATGATAGGGGAAATGAGAGCTGAAAGCTAATAAGTACCATAATTTTTGGAAGCTCTTTATGAGACTTGAATCCCTGCTTCCTTCTATGAAGGGCCTTTCTTTTACTTTTATGTTGAATCTCCATCTTCTATCTTTATGCACCTATTGAGAGAGCATAGTGGTCATTTTTAGTTTAATGTACATTGTCCCAAAACTTGTTGATTGATTCATAACTTTGATATTGCTTGTTCTTAAACTATTTGTATCTAGTCACCCTTATGAACTTTGAAGATGTCCTATGCATTTATGTTTTGCTACATTATGAGGGACAACCTAAATACCATTCTCATTATGTTTTCTATATGTGAAACAAACAAACGTCTTTCAAAGCATTGTTATTCATGAATCTTTTGTTTGTACCTTTTCATGTTACAACATAGTTGCTATGTTTTATTGTTAGAACTATATCTTTCATGCTATGTTAAAGTACTATGATCCTAGTTGTCAATGTTTCACAAATACCTTGATCAAGATTGTGATGGTGCATGTCACCTCAAAAATTATTCTTTTTTGTCACTTACCTACTCGAGGACGAGAAGGAGTTAAGCTTGGGGATGTTGATACGTCATAAACGTATCTATAATTTTTGATGCTCCATGCTTGTTTTATATCAACTATCTTATGTTTTGTCTACATTTTGAGATACTTTTATGCATTTTCTAGAACTAACCTATTAACAAGATGTCGCAGTGCCAGCTGCCTGTTTTCTGTTGTTTTTGGTTTTAGAAAAGCTCGTAAAGAAATATTCTCTAAATTGGACGGAACAAAAGCCAAAGTTCCTATTTTACCAGAAGACTCACGGATCCAGAAGACGAGACGGAGAGGGGCTACGAGGGGCCCACACCACCTGGTGGCGCTGGCCAGACCAGGCCGCGCCAGGGGGTGGTGTGGCTGCCTCGAGCACCCACCGACCTTGCCTCTTTGCCGATATATTCCCCCGGGACAAAAACCCTAAAAACAAGATGAGAAATCCACGAAAAGTTCCGCAGCACCGCCGCTACCGAAGAGGAGATTCGGGGGACAGAAGTCTCTATTCCGGCACCCTGCTGGGACGGGGAAGTGCCCCCGGAGCCATCTCCCTCCACCACCATCTCCATTGCCATTGTTGACTCCCATGATGAGGAGGGAGTAGTTCTCTCTCGAGGCTAAGGGCTCTACCGGTAGCTATATGTTCATCTCTCTCTATGTATGATCTTATGAGATCATGAGCTTTGTAATCTATAAATCTATTCTGCTACTCAAGTGCTTTAATGAATCTCTGCTTATCCCCACGCGTGTGAAGTTGACAGTGTGCACACCATGTGGCACTTTGGCTAAGGTTGCATAAATACTTATCATGAGTATAATTTGAGTTGGATGTCTTTATGAGATTGTGGTGTTTGTTGGAACCATCTAGCACTCAAGGTGACAGTGAGGGGTTATCTAGATGGGGAATGTGAACTTTAAGGTGTGCTGTTATAGCCCTACATCGTCCAACTAGAGAGTAGTTCAGGGTAGCATAATGAAAAGAAGATATTTATATGATAGTGTCCACTAGTGAAAGTATGATCCCTAGGCCTTGTTTATAGAGATTATCACTTTGCGGCCCGAAAGTTGGGGTGTACAGGCAACGCGGTACCCAAGTTCCCTGAAATCAGCTGGGATGACTATAGTTGGTGTGCCAAATACTCAGAGGGTCTTTTTCGGCACGAATTCAACTTTACGTTTCAATGCAAAAAATCAGGCTAACGGGCGTCAAGTTGGGGCCCCCCTGTCAGTTCGCCGTTATGTCGCTCCCGTCGCTTAGGCGGGGTGGCTGTCATGTAGGCTTGCAGCGTTGGCACAGTGGATAGGACAACACCCCCTACCCAGTGTATTGACGTGACAAAACAGGGCCCATGTATCGGTGTTATAATTATTTCTTGTTTACTTAGAAGCTGGAACGGCCACTGCCACGCGTCTCTCCTTGGACTTCCGTCCCAATCGTTAACCCCTACCATAAAAGCGCATTGACGGTTCCACCGTTCCCCTGCCTCGCAGAAACCACTCTTCTTCTTCCTTTCATCTACTATCTTCTTCCCGTCTTCTCCTTGCCGCCATGGAAGATCTACGCACTCTAGAGACAAGCTTCACTACCCATGACAACAAGAAGATAGACGTTGTCTACACCAACGAGGAGGAGACAGTGGTGCGTGTCTTGAGGATGTACAAGGGTTGGCTTGGGATAGACGAGGACAAGTTTGAGGAATTGGACCTTGAGTACACCCCGGAGCACCCATATGAAGTGAATGAAGTCGCCGTCGTTCAACTTGCCATGCGGAAACACGTCCTCGTCTACCACCTCTCCCGATTTGTAGATCTACTCTCTGTAGCTAACCGCTTTTAGGGTTTTCTCCTCTTGTTCTTTATCCACTTGCTCATCTTGCAACTACTGGATTTTACTTAGGACCAAATAAATTAGGGTTTGCCTATGTCTCAATCGACTGAGATTTTCTTTAGTATCAATCACCTAAGAAAAGTGCAACCGTAGTTAAAAAAATGTGCAACTCGTTCAGTCGACTGAGAAATAGCAAAACCGAATAAATTATGACAATACAATGTTGAGAGTCTTGATCTTGCATTTACTAAACTTTTCAAAATTATATTGAGATGATGATCTTGCATTGATAAAATATTTGTAGTTACAAATTTTGGTGATGACAAACTACATACTTTCAGGACTGACAGGAAATGTCTGGCGCTGCGCTAGTTCTTTGAAAAAAAGGGAATTGTTTTCTACACTGTCGACACAACAATTGATTTTTCAAAATTGTATCAAGAGGAAATTATAATTCCTGCGCACAACTGGATCGATATTCAGCGTCTTGTCTAGATCCTAGGGGGCAGGAAGAAGGATGGAATGGCATCACTCGCAACTAGAATCCTCGATGAGTCGTACGACACAATGAAGGAATATTTCCCTACAGATAGGCACGATTTCTGGGACGAGTGGCCGTTGTCTGATATAAACCTGAAGTATGCAGCCATAGATGCTTACGTGACCTACCAGCTGTACAAGAAGATCCATTTTTTTCAACGTTACCTCGTGTTTTGCCCTATTTGCAAGAGGGAAGATGATCTTAGGGGAGCCCTTTGTAGAAAATGCCGAATAGCTGAGTTTGAAGTTGAATATGCAAAGAAATTGGCTGCATCTGAAGCAGCTGATAGAGAGGCTGCAGAAGCAGCTGAAAGAGAGCTTGCAGCTGAAGAAGCAGCTGACAGAGAGGCTGCAGCTGAAGCGGCAAACAGAGAGGCGGCATCTTCTAGCGGCAACAATCAGGCCTGTGATGCACCGCTAATTGTGCCGCAGGACGCTGAAGATAGGAAAGCCAAGTCAGATGCCATTTGGGACAAAGCAGTTCGTCGGACGTGGAGTACCTGGAATGATGGCAAGCGCGTCAAGTGGTCTGATGAGGAGTGAATTAAATTTTACTTGTCAGTGTTATGTTTCTGTTTTGTGGAACTTAGTTAGCTTGCCAAGATGTCTAGCGCATCAAGTGATACTAGTAAAATAAATTTAACCCTCGTTGTGTTATGTTTATGTATGTGTCTTGTAGCTTGTCAAGATGGTAGCTTATTAACTGGCAGTTTGAAAGAGTGCCCTTTTCCTCTCTTGCTAAACATATATGTTTCATTTTTCCCAAATTGGTAGGAAATCTAGAGAAGATTCTCACTTCGATATTTTGTTCCCTTTTGGACCTCTTTTTGCCTCTGATCAGGTAACAAATCTAGAGCAGCAAATCACACCAGGCAGAATACATTCGTTCAGAAAACAAAACAAATGTAGATATAGTTGTGCGGAGCTAAATAGGATATAGCGATAGAAAGTAGGTTGCTTAACGAGTTTCGATGCATTCAGCCAGAAATAGGATATAGCTAGAAAGAAGCTGCTGGGCAGCAGGGGCAGCCGCCGCAACTGCAGGCACATCCTGCAAGTGCCCGCGCCTCCGCCATCTCCCTCTGGTACTTCCGCCACTTCTTGCTGCCCAGTTTCCTGGACTTGGGGGCCTTGGGCCTGATTGGAGGCATGCAATCCTCTTTGATGGCCACCCGCTGGAGGTTTCGGAGGTGAATGTAGAGAGCACAGTGTTCATCGATGTAGGCGTTGATGTTCACGGGCTCGGTCTTGCCGCTTTTGTGGATGCTGGAGCCCGCGGCCTCTACGTGCTTCATTAAGGTGTTCAAGACGGTGCCGCCGGCGGCGCGACTCGTCAAGCAGTAGACGCCCCCCTTGCAGAAGGGGCGGCTGTAGGGGTCCCTGAGGAAGCCGTCGTACTTGCCGGCCCGCAGCCTCCTCAGCACCTGACGAGCCTTGTGTGAATGGACTCGTCATCGCTGCAGACGTTGTTGCCGGAAACCTATTGGAAGAAAGGGAAAATGGGGGAGTAGATGGTGTAAGAAGATCGAGCAATCGAAATGCAAACAAGCGAATCCTAATAAACCAAGATCTAGCATCCAATGATGGGAACGATGTTGGATAATTAGGCACAATTTCCATGATTAATTCCAGAATATTAAACATGACAATACCAGCTAAATTTTAAATAGATTAGCCCATTATTTCTATCAAACGTAGAAGAACCAGGGGAGGGGAGCAAACCCTAGTTACCTCCGACCATAGGTCGTCGATGCCGGTGTCGTATGGGTTCAGTGGAGCGATGTACTTATCTGGATCGTAGGTGCCCAAGAAGTGCGTGATCTGCTTGTGACCGGCGAGGGCCTCCTCGCCAGGGGGGGCTCCTCTTCGGCGGCTCCGTCGGTAGCTAGGACGAGGCCCTGGACGGGAACGGCGGCTGCCATCGATGCCTCCACTAGGGCCTGGACAGGGACAATGGCTGCTTTCAATGTGTTAAGGGGGTCCGGCAAGGAGACGGGGGCCTCCTCGCTGGCGGCCATGGAGGCGACGATGGCCACCTTATCCTCCTCGGCCATCACCGGCGCGGACGGGGTATTCTCGGGAGTTGGCGGATGCTGGTGGGACAGTGGAGAGGGTTGCGTGGGGATAGTGAGCGAGAGTGGGAGTGGGTGTGCGGAGAGGGGCTCTATAGTTAAGGTGGATAGAAGCAAGGCACGTTTCGTTGCACCACCGTGCAACGCGCCATGCAGTTGACTGCACCGTGCACCGCGACACGCGCACGGTACGTCACATTTTTACCTGGGCCATGCATGGCAGTTCTGTATTGAGCCGCATGCAAAGGGCACACACACAATTTCTATGTATGAAGTTTGACACGGCCCTAAAATTGGCGATTGAGTGCCGCTGCATAAAAAATGGGATATGTCTTATTAAAATCAAGTGGCAATAATTTGCAGCTGTCCATCGACGACCGTGCACTCGATGACGCATGCGTTGTGGCGTAGTAGTGGCAGTAGTAGGATTTTCATACTTGATTAAACATGACATGACCGCTCGACGACTTTTTCCATGGACGGCATCGTGTTCCTTCTTGTAGAAGTCTCGCTGAGGGAGACGTCCGTGCTGTCTCACGTTGTACTGTGAAGGGCACGACTTGTGCAACGATCATCGTTGGATTGCACAGAATCAACGGTTGGTGCGCACTATCCGCGTGACAACTATGATAACCAATCACGGAGTAGCAGACAGGGTGAGCACAGATTTGTGCTTCTACGAAAGATAGAGAGGGGGGGCAAGTTCCCGACCGGCTAAAGGAGTTAGCCGGATATTTGGAGCCCAGGTGAGGGCAAGGGCAGTAAGAAAATAAGAAGATTCGAAGTCCTTGCCTTCATGAAGCGCTCCGAATATCGGGGGCTACACCCACTAGGTGCGCTCGTGTGCCCCCAGTGGAATCTTGTAGTTCCCGACCGGCTAAAGGAGTTAGCCAGACATTTGGAGCCCAGGCAAGGGCACAGAAAAAAAGAAAAGAAGAAGATTCGAAGTCCTTGCCTTCATCAAGCACTCCGAATCTCGGGGGCTACACCTAGTGGGTGCACTGGCGCGCCCCCACTGAAATAGAAGTTCCCCCGGCTGCAGGTATCCAGCCAGCGAAAGTAACTGGCTAAGAGGTGTCCAGCCGGATGAAGTTAAAGACTTGGGGAAAGAAAGAAGATTCGAAGCGCCTGGCTACGCTAGCCACTCCATATCTCGGGGGCTACACCCAGTGGGTGCGCTGGCGCGCCCCCACTGGAGTTGGAGTTCCCCTAGATAAAGACACTAAGCCGAGTATAAATTAGCCGGATAAATTCAATCGGCGAAATATTGAAGCTTTGAAGCACACAAAAACACAAGTTGGAAGCAAGCCAAAACAATTCAGACTGATATAAATAGGAGAGGGAGACTTAGCTCCCACGAGTTCACCTGACGTCAGAAACAACCGACACAAACAGTAAGGTTTGAACAAAACAAGATGACAAATACACCCGTCATCTCGGGGAGCATAACTAAGCGGCAGGGCCCTTGCCGTGCGGGAGATCCTGGCTGGTGGCAGTCTCAGGAGGAGGAGGCGCGTTGGCTGATCCGGTTCCGGTGTCCCCACCAGTCGGTTGCGACGAGGCTTCCGCATCCGGAGTACCGGCGGACTCCGAGTCGGTAAGGACCTCGTTACGTCGGCATAGTCAGCGATCTTGATGGCGGAAGCCCGAAGCTCTGGATGGGCCTGACGGATGACGGCCAGGTCGGCACCACCACGGAAACCCCCGTCGATCTTCTCGATGCGGGCGTCCTTGTACCAGGAGAAAGAGAAGGACCAAGGTATCCGGCTGAGGGAACTTACTCTACGAGGTCCCATTGGCAGCAGCAAGCTTCTGCTCCATGGTCCGGTTACCGTCGGCTGTAGCCTCGAGTAGCTGGATCTCCTTCACCGCCAGCTCGAGGGTGGCGGCAAGGTCCATCAGCGAGGCGACAGAGGAGGCGTCGTCATCGATGGCGTTGGTAACCAACGACTCCTTCGCCGCAGTCACCACCATCCGCCACTCCTCCCCCGGCTCGTCATCGGAGTTGTCGTCACCGACAACCACAAGCTCCTTGCCGGTGGCACCCTCCACGCCCCCGCAGGGGAACTGCCTCCACTTTGTGAGGTGGTCACAACCATTTCCGGCTACACCACGGTGGTCGGCTGAGCGTCCCCTGTTCCGACTATGGTAGCCGGATCAGCTCGAGGCGGTGGCGGAGGAGGCGCCCTGGAGGAAGGAGGAGGAGCGGAGGCGGATGCGGGCGGCGCGTTGTCTGGCGCGCGGGGCGGCGAGCCAGTCGATGCCCGCGCCGGGCTCACGGCACCGAAGGAAACCAGCGTGCTGGGCAGCAGAAGGAAGAGAAGAGACAAAAAGCGAGTAAGCCAAAAACAAACAAGGAAAGCGCAAAGAGCAGAAGGAGATGAAAGCACCCAGAGAAAGAAAGCCTACCCCTGCACCACCGGGGGCGGCCCCTTCTTGCGACCGAGGCGGCTTGGAGGAAAAGTGCTGGTCCTACTACTCTTGGGGGCCAGCTCCTCCACGGGGGGCCGGCTAGCCCCGCTCCCTCCTCTGCTGGACCGGCTGGAGCCACCAGACCGGCTGGAGCCGCTCCCGACAGCGCCAGACCGGCTGGAGTCGCCATCCGTTGCGCAGCGTCGAGACGGCTCGGGAGCCGGTGTGGCCTCCTCCTCCTGGTCGACCTCCGCGTGAGGGTCAGCGGCCGGCTCATCATTCCGACTGGGGAAGACGTCGCCGTCCCCATCAGACTCCTCGCCAGACCAATTAGCGTGTGGCTCGGGCAAGTCGGGCGTGAAGTTCTGAAGGGGGGTCTCGCCCTCCTCCCGGAGGATGCAAGGGAAGATCCGCCAAGGAAAAAGGAACTAACAGATTAGTCAGACGGCAAAACGACAAGAAACACAAGAAGAAATCCGGTTGGCTGGACTTACCCGGGGTGCGCGGTTGTCGCGGCTGTAAGGGGCCAGCCCAACCTTCCAGCCTTCCGGCAGCCACTTCTTCATGATGGTCCACACCCACTCCTTCAGGTTGTGGTAGCGGGGATCATGGCGAGACAGCCGGGTCGGGTCCAACCGGCCAGAGTAGAAGCACATCTTGTGTGCCTGCTGCTGCAGCGGCATCATCAGCCTAGACATCCAACTAAGCATGATGTCCATGCCGGTCAGATCGGCGGTGACGAGGGCGTGCATGCGTTGCAGCATCGCGTCTGACTTTGTATTCTCGCCATAGATCTTCAGATCCCACTGCAGCCGGCTGGACTCCACGTCCTGGAATGCTGGCAGGTTGATCCGGTCCTCAGCGGTGAGGTTGCGGACGTAGAAGTACGACTATTGCCACAGCCGTACCATGTCCTACAGATGGAATTTGGGGTAGCCGGTCTGCGTGCGGGAGTAGAGGGAGGCGCCACCGCACGTCACCAACAGCCCCTTGGTGAAATGAACCTGCGGCCGGACCCCGAAGAGCCGGCAAAAGAGCCCAAGATCCGGCTAGATCCCGAGGTAGCTCTCGCAGAATGCCATGAAGTGTGCCAGCGTCCCGATGGCGTTGGCGCCTAGGTGTTGGAGGCGGAGATCGAAGAACGCGAGAAAGGTGAGGAAGAAAGCGTGCACCACCAGCGCGAAGCCACAGGCTAGGTGCGACAAGAAGATCACCCACTCCCCCTCCGCTGGGTGCGGTGACTCCTTCCCCGCCGGCGCAAGCCGCACCCCCACCTCCTCCTCCGGCGGCAGAACGCGCGTCGCACGATACTTCTCGATGTGATCCTCCGTCACAGAGGAGCCACACCATGCTCCGTGCTCGGCTACCATCGTCGGTTCGCTGGGAGCTGCTCTGGCGGAAGAGTGACGGTGGCCCGTCCCGTCGGCGAAGCTAACGGGCGGCGCAACGGGCTAGAACGACAGCAGCGAGAGGAGCAATGCGAGGAAGGCAAGTGTGCAGAAGAAGAATGGGGAAGCAGCAAACGGAGGGACAAACCGGTCCCCCCGGGCGCCCCTTTAAAGACCTGGAAGTGGAACCGTTCGGTGCACGTGGCACCCACCTAGACGCGCCTTGCTCTCCGCACAGTGCAGGATCCTTTGCGTAGGCAGAAGACATGCAGACAATCCCGGAGAAGAAACGGAAGAGGCAGACGGCGGTTCCCGAGGCGATGTGTGACGGGACGTTACGCTGCCCGCCGCAGGCCAATGATGGCGCGTGCACGCGTGGCCGGCATCAGCACTGACGTCACGGGTAGCGCAACCGCCAAATGTAGCCGGCCAGAAAATTCAAAATGAAGAGGGAGCGCGTGCACATTTCGTCTAAGGGAGAAATCTACACGCGCTCGAGGGCTAGTGTCGGGGGGATGACCTCCGGATACCCCAACCAGACAAGAATCACAATAGTCGGATCATGTCCGGCTGGCTGAGCTCAGCCGGAAAAGAGCAGGTCAAGCCGGCTACCTCACAGTAGCGTGATTAGTAAGGAGCAGCAAGGCACGGGACCGGCTACATCAGCGTAGCCGGAACCAATCAAGAGGATAGAGCGATGTGCAGCAAAGTGCATGGTACGCCCTGCTACGATGACAAGACTCGCAACTACTCGGCCATACCGAAGACTTTGCGGGGTGACGTGGGAATATTGGCCAGATGCTGATGATAGGCTCGCACGGCGTTTACTGTACCAACGACGACTATACCGCTCGTACTCTGATGAGACATAATTTGTACCGAATATTGTAGATGACCAGCCGGCTGGGACCCGCCTGTGGGGCCCGCCAGTCGGACTGGCTAGTGAGGCCGTTGCCTCTCTGCCTATATAAGGAGAGGCAAGGCCTCAGTAGAAAGGGTTGGTCTCTGTTCATTTAAGACAGTAGCTAGAGAATACAGCTCAAGGAGCGATTGTAGCCTGTATACCACTCATAGTCAGATCGGCAGGAGTAGGAGCTTTACCTCATCACGAGGGCTCCGAACCTAGGTACTTCCTGTGTCTCGCTACACTTGGTAGTATCCAATCCCGCCTGCGGACGCCTTCGATAGTTTCCCTTCTAGTCCCCACACCTCTATCTAACCTACTTAGGTACTACCGTTCCCAATACAACGACAACCACGGAGAATGAATAATATGTGAATGAATGTTAAATATTTATTTAATCATTTATTCATAATTATTTCATAAAAGAGAAAATCAATTAAAAGGTCAAAAGGCTTAATGGGCCAATTCCCGGAGGGGAAAGGGCCCAAGAGGGGACCACACCCCTAGGAGAGGCCTAGGGGTGTCTGGCAGCCCTAGTGGGTCTGCCTCACATGGGGCCCATGGTGGGGGCTTGCCGGCACGCCTCCCCCTCTCCCCTCCTTTAGTCCCACCCTAGGACTTTGAGGGAGGTAGTACCTCCCCTCCCCCTATATATAGTGGGGGTATTTGGCCAGATAAATACACACAGTATTCAATAAAAGGTTTCCTCACTTTTGGGGATACCTCCAATTCATATTCTCTCACTCTCTCTCTCTCCCTCTCTCTCTCGTGATCATGGTCCCAAGTTCGGACTGCGCGAACGAGAGACATCTTCACCGTGGAGCGTCGTCGCGCTATGGGGTTCGGATCTAGGAGCTCTACCTCCGCAACTATTGTTGGATCAGGGAAGCGGGAGTCATCGTCAGGCACCGGACGTGTGTAACTCCCTGCGAGGTGTCACACTTGAGACACTCAAGTCGTTGGAGCCACATGTGCGCAAGGACTTCATCACGACCTTGAGGTCGGCTTCGGCTCGTCTACATCAACCACGGTTTCCTAAGCGTTGACAACGCTTTTCGGTCTTCAAGGGTAAGTTCGCGAAAATCCCCTCCCATTACTGGATTACTAATAGATAGGTCATGGCAATATCAGGGGTTCAGGGGCGTAGGGTAAAATTTTATTGTTTTCATACGCGAACCCCTACATTGTAGCAGGATGAACTATGAATAAAAT
Organism: Avena eriantha; assembly: GCA_910589775.1. NCBI lineage: Eukaryota > Viridiplantae > Streptophyta > Magnoliopsida > Poales > Poaceae > Avena > Avena eriantha. Next base: position 525,696,844 of record OU342745.1, read on the forward strand.
GTATTGCAAAACTATGTGCCAAAACAAGATAGATGTGCCACATAAATGTAGTTTCAGGATATATAATTATAAGGTTGCTACAAGTGCCATGTCATATTGTTAGCTTACTGAAAGAAACATCAGAGGTGATACACTATCTATATTATTAGTACTTCCATGCAGCTGTACAAAATTACAATGCCCTTTATAAATTAAAATAGTAGCCTAACTTGGAAGTAATTTGACGTTTAAACTAGCATCTTCAAGGTCAGCAACTTTCACTTTCAAGCTTTAGTAAAGTAGTTGAATACTAACTAAACTGACTTATAAGAAGAAAAAGGCAGAAATCTTTCTCTGAGGAACTCATCAGATTTATAGTAGCTAATCTGTGTTATAACTCAAGTTGCATAAGCCAGGATTGTGTACTAAAATAGCTACTACGCACACTCTAGAATTGGAGGCACCACAACAACAACCCAGGATAGAAGAAGCTACTAAAAAAGCTAAATCCACTAGTTTATCACTAGGTGTAAGAAGCAATGTCATTCCTAGCTGTTTCTTAGCCAAATCCCTAGGAATAAAAGCTACACACACGGGTTCACTTTCAATATTGACATGAGATACATCATTTTCCCATGAATGGGTAAATCATCCCAGCAAGGTGGACTAGAGAGAACCAGGTATCAACACAGTAATAATCCCAGGAATGATCTTTCCATGAATGAGTAAATCATCCAAGCAAGGTGGAATAGCTACTTGCTACTTAAATCATCCCAGGAAGGTCAGTAATTTAATTTGACAAAGGTGGAATAGCAACAAAGAACTTATGCCATGAGTGAGTAAATCGTCCCAGGAAGGCCACTAATCAAGTAAAGAAACATATAATCTACAAATAATCTTCATAGAGATACCATTGCTACAAATAATCCCATATATGATCTTTCCCATCTTATTCTTCACAGATATTAGCTCACAGAGACAAACACTGATTTTACCAACTAGAAGCGGATCAAGTACAATCTTAGAACTAGAAGAAGTGAGACTCAAACCTTGGAGCTATGAGAAGAATACCATGGCGAGGTGGACATCGTCAATACACTGTGGCAAGGTGGACGAAGATCCAAGAAGAAGACCTCGACGGTGTCCTTGCAGCTGTAGGTCCTAGCTCCAGTGGAGGCGACCTTGACAGAGCTCCTGGCTCCAGGGGAGGCTTCCTCCTTCTTTGGGCGTGAGCTTGGAGAGAAGTGAGGGAGGGAGGTTGCATAGGATATTGCGAGAAGGCAGCGGGTTGGGGGGGGGGGGGGCTACTCTTCTTCATGGGCGGCTACTCCTCCTTCATGAGCGGCTCCTCCTTTGCGAAGTGGACGGCAACGAGCAGCGACGAGCAGACTGCAGGACAACGATGAGCTCCTCGATTAGATGGGGAAAGAGGAAAGAGGAAGGAGGAAAAGGGAAGGGGACGGGGTGGGGTGGCTCACCTGTGGATGGAGTACTTGATGGCGTGCTCGCGGACGGCGGACTCGACAATGTGCGGTTGCGGCAGGAGTTCATTGCATAGGAAGAGCGGCGTAGGGGGGAGATGGAGAGGGGAAAGGGGAAGGGCGAGGGGGAGGGGTGGCTCACCTATGGACGGTGGACTCAACGACGTGCTCACGGAAGGCGGCGGGTGGGCGGGAGCTTGCGGGCGCAGAGACGAAGGGGAATGAATGCGAGCTGGTGGCGCGCGGGCCGGGACTGGGTCAATCAAATTAGGGTAAACTTACGTGAGGCGCATTTCAGAAAGATGCGCCTACAGTATAAACTTATGCGAGGCACATTTCGGTAATATTTGTCTCGTATAATTTTTTCCACTAGTCAAAAGCAGGGCCGCGTGGATGCTGACTCAAAATAGTCATTAGCCCAGTGGCTAGCCACCCAATCCAATTCCCTCCATACTCGGGCCACCCAGTTTCGAATCATGGTGTCCACATATTTTTATTTTTTTTAAAATACATGTTAATTGTTAAATCATTGCCCAACATTAATATAAACTACAAAATATATTTTAGTACTTTAAATATCAAATTACCATATAAATTATATATAATTGTGTCGATACATAATATTCCATCCAATTAGCATACAAAAGAGATAATTAAGAATGTGTCGATACATAATAATGCCACACACACGCATGCGAGACGCCGTGCTTTCGTTAGAGCTAGTTAGTATTTCTTGTTGACAAGTATCTTCTTGCCCTTCTTTGTCGCGGTTCAAATAGGTTAGGTCCAGAACATCTTCACTTTTTCTCTTGAACGGGAGTCATTTTTTAGGTAGGCTTGTGGTGTGTGGTGCTTGGTCACCGTATCCGTCTTCCATCTTCGGGTCGCCGTACTGGTCAAAGTCTTGCTTGTTGGCGACTCCGTCCATTTCGATGATGTTCCTTTTGCCTATCCTGACGACAACCCAGCTAGGCTTTGACGGGTTGGTAATGTAGAAGCATTGGTCGACTTTACTAGCCAAAACCCATGGCTCATTTCTCGCGGGTATGTTCGCGCTGGTGGTCTTTGACTTTGGAGGTATAACTATGACGGTGAAATACCAGTCTTCTTTTTCGACGCTCTTGGACCACCTTACATGGAACATCAACACCTTCTCCATAACGTACTCGAGCTCCCGTATCTCCTCGATCCTTCCGTAGTATGTTTCTAGGACGTTGTTGGTGTAGAATATCCCCGTTACCCCTAAGTTCTGGTAATCACATTTATCGTCCTTTTCCTCGATGTAGAACGTGTATCCCTTGATATCGTATGCCTGATAGGTCATCAGGTAGTGCGCGGCACCCTGTGACAAGGAGAATATGAGTTTATCATCCTCTAAAGACTCGTCCTACGGTGGACTATCAAAAACCTTCTTCCTAAAACACTATGTGAAACCAGAGTTGTGCTCTTTGATTACATCTTCCTCCGTTCTCACCTAGCCGCGGTCAGCGTACCTATTCTTGATAAATTCTTTATGCTCATATATATATGGATTGACCACCTGCAGGTGTTGTAGCGCGACCAGGTTTACTCTTTCAAAGTCCTTGGTTCGCTCCTCGAAGTCGACATGCTTTGCGTGCTGACCCTCGGGGTGGCCCCATCCAGCGAGCCTCCCAAAGTACTTGTTGAATGGCAGACCAATAGGGGTCTAGGTTTGTAGAAAGTTCGAGTAGAAAGAGATGCACTCTTTGTCTAGGAAGCCATTTGCTATGCTTCCATCTAGAGAGGACCTGTTACGAACATATCCCTTGATGTGTCCATTTAGCCTTTCGAACGGCATCATGCTTCGCAGAAACGGAGGCCCGAGTTGGACGATATCCTCCACGACATGGAGAAGTAGATGAAGCATGATGTCGAAGAATGCGGGAGGGAAGTAGATCTCGAGCTTGTATATTATCACCACGATCTCCTCATGTGGACTCATGAGTTACTTAATGCCTATCGACTTCTGAGAGATGACGTCAAAAAAGTTGCAGAGGCCAAACAACGTTTCACGGACGTGCTTGTCCATTATCCCCCGGATAGCAACCGGAAGTAGCTGTGTCATCAGCACGGCGATGTCGTCAGACTTTAACCCGCTGAAGCAGTGCTTCACCTTGTCTAGCCATCTTCTTATCTTCCTCGTGTAGCCGTTCGGAAATTTGACTCCGAGGAGGCACTTCATAAACTGTGTGACCTCCACCTTACTTAGAGTGAAGCACGCGGCCTTGAGCTTAATTTTGGCCTTCTTGACCTTTTTGCCCTTTCGATGACTATTTTTTGTTTCCGTCTCCTCCTCCTCCTCCAACTGGTCATTGGCTTCATCGTCACTAGGATGATGTCTAAACTAGCTATGTTACTCCCCACTATGACTGGTCTTAATATTATCTCCATACTGAGCAGTGTCATAGGTCTTATAACATAGACACCATCATTTAGGTTGGTCATAGTGGGAAGTTTGTACACACTAGTATTATGTGTACGATACTAGTGTATAATACCAGCTAGGCCATCTATAGTTGGACTATCATGCAATCCATGTTGCATTTGTTTTGTTGTTTCGCCGTATGCCTTATGATCAGAGTATGAATTGGTCATAGTGGACTGTTCCACCCCATATGTTATATATTGAGCCATATTTGGAGTTCCCTATACATGTTAGAAACACATATGTACAGTGGAATGTGCTTGGGGGTGTTGCTTAGAAAAATAATCCTAGCTTTTTCGTAAGAAACAATGCTTATTTGTATTTGGGAGGTGCCAATTCAGACATCATCTTGTTATAAATAAGCACCATTGCTTAAGAAAAACTGGTCTATTTCGCTAAGCACTTCTCCAAGCGTCTTGCATTGTACATGCTCTTAGGTTCTTAACATATGTTGTTGGATCACCAAGTGTACCCCTCCACCCCAAAGACCCCACAGACCTCTAGAAGTAGAAAAAGGAAGGTTGTAGACCAGGTTACATTATCCCGTATGTTGCATTAGTTTGGCAGCCTACGATCTTTTTGTTTAAATTGCTCATGGTGACCTGTTAAATGATGAGTACTATATAACATAGGTTGGTATCGCACCCAGTTTTATATTTCTAGATCAATTGGAATTCTTTATTCATGTTAAAACCACAAATACTACTGATGGAAGAAAGTCGGATGAAAACCATCATGAGAAAGAGTCCATGGATGCAACGACTTGGTACTAGGTTCGTAGCCACTGCTGTTGCATCCCCAACTGTATTCTCCCCTAAAAAGAGAAACAGTGATCCCTCTAGACCTCGGTATGATCCCGAGTGGGGGGGTATCAATGAAGGTGACATATCAGGTGATGAAACAATAGTCACCGAGGAGACTGGGCTGCAGGTAGTCCCCTTACCTTCTAGCTTACCATCTTGTCATGATTTCTCCGTAATTAAGGTGCTGCCAAATCATCTTGTGTGGAATTGTTTGCTTACTCTTTTTTCCATCTGTTTTGTTCCTCTTTATTTTCCCCAATTGACTATTACATGTAAAATGTATAGCTTAAGTCGAGAAAATTCAAGAAGACAACTCCCAGGAAAAGGATGGCTCCTAGTGGTGGATCATCTCGCAAGCGTGTTGTGGCATCAATACTATCTCCAGACATAGAAAATGAGAGACACACGAGGTCCAAGGGGAATCCGCTAAAAGCAGGACTTCCACCTCCAGGTTCCACATGGCGGACACCAAAAGCTGCAAGTCCTGCGACCCATTTCACAAGAAACTCGGAGTGCAACACAGAAGATTGCCAAACCCGAACTACCCAATGCCCGACAAACGACCAACGCCGAACTTCCTAATGCCAGGCAAACTGCCAAAGCCACACTTCCTAATTACCTGGAGGTGGCTAGAGCTGTACTTCATTTTTCCGTGCTGGTCACCGATAAAGCAGTTCCTGATGCCAACCTAGTGGCCAAATCTGTAGTTCCTGATACCCAGCAAGTAGCTAAACCTTCAGTTCCCGATGCCGGCCAACTGGCCAAAGCTACAGTTCCTATTGCCGGCCAACTGGCTAAAGCTGCAGTTTCTAATGCTAGCCAAGTTGCCAAAACTGCAGCTCCTGATGCCGGCCAAGTGGCTAAAACTGCAGTTCCTGATGCCCACCAAGGTGAGAAGCCAGCTGCCATCAATCTACCACCCACCCAAGCTAAGAAGGCAGCAGCCCAAGGCAAGCAACCAGCTGCCCAAGGCGAGCTGGCAGCTGTCCAACATGGGCAGCACTCTGCCCAAGGTGACCTTCCCACTCCGTCCGACCTGCTGGTATGCCGTCCGACACCTTCCCAAAGCCAGCCACCCCCAAAGCCAACATCCACCCCCCAAAGCCAGCAGCCACCCCCTCAAAGCCAGCAGCCACCTCCCTAAAGCTAGCAGCCACCTCCCTAAAGCTAGCAACCACTTACCCAAGGTGTGGAACCCCAACCCACATCCTGCCATCCTCTGGCACCTCCCAAAACCAACCTGCCACCTCCAAAAATCAAGAAGCCACCTTACCAGGTAACGAAGTTGTTGGGTTTGCAGCATAGAAAACAAAAATTTCCTCCGATGGGAACTATACTCCAAGATCTATCTACTAGATACAAGCAACGAGTGGATATACATCCATAGAGAACTTACCTTCGAAGACAACAAAGTTTTGTTAATGAGATGGAACTCGTGGATGATGTAGTCGTACACTTGCCGATCTCAAGATCGTGATGAAGTCCAGCAGGTCCGGCTCCAGCATGTCCTTCAGAGCCAGCTCTAGCAAGACCAGCACCACCAAGTCCAGCACCGCAAAGCAGCGGTGCATCCGTGATCGCACATACGTCCGGTACCCCGACAACCTCCGTCCCTCGCTCCAACAAAGCAGCGGAAGCAGCAACTCCTTTCTAGATAAAGCCACCGGGAACATGTATCTCGCTAATCTGAGACCATGGGGGAATAATACTAAAGGGGGAGAGAGATCCTTCACGAGGAGGTGTGAGGAAGAAGGAGTGAGAGGGGGGCCTTTTATAGGAGGAGGGGAGGGTGTCCCTTCACCTCCCCCATTCATGTGGTGGTAACCCCCTCCACATTAAAATTCCCCATTCACATTCTCTTTTAAAGTCTCCACTTTAAATGCATTAAATTTCTCCAAATTTAATGCTCTCTCATTTAATAAAACTCTTTTATTAATTTTATTCAGAATTTTGTTAATTACTTTAATTAACAAACATTCACATAAACCCCCCTGCAACATTTCAATATTACACCCAGAACTAATTTTAGCAATTTCACCAGAAACAGTTTCGGTGTCTATTGAAATAATTCTAGGGCTTTCTTAATCTTTATCTAAAACATATTTGATCCTAAATGGTGTCGGTATCCCTTAAGTGTGTCACCCTACGGTTCACGAATAATGCAGACATGATCGAGACCCCTCTCCAATCAATAATCAGTAGCAGGACCTGGAGATCCGTACTGACTCCCACATATTCAACAATGACCCTTGTGATCGTGTGAACCTTTAACGTCGTAACTAAATCCCTTTGTCTCGCGATATATTACATATCCGAGATTCGATCATTTGCATCCAAATACCTAGTTCGATCTCCTTACCGACATGCACTCTTTTCTCGTTCCCGTGATATAACATTCTAGTGATCACATCACTTGCTTGCAAGCTATCTTAATGTGATATCACCGAGAGGGCCCAGAGTATATCTATCCGTCATAGGGATGGACAAATCCCACTCTTGATCCATGAGCCTCAACATAATACCTTCGTAGCACTGAACCCACCTTTATAGTCACCCTATTACAGTGTGACGTTTGATGTTATCAAGATACTCTTCCGGTGTTAGCATTTAACATGATCTCATGGTCAAAGGACTAAGATTACTTCGTATGATGTTATAGCAATATAAACATAATGACTCTAATCTTAATGCTATACTTCGGATGAATGTTCATCACATCATTCCACCAATGTTGTGAGCTCGTTATTAACGACATCCAATGTCCATGATCAGGAAACCTTGATCATCTTGTTAATCAACGAGATAGTTTATAAGAGAGGCATAACTAGGAACTTTCCTTTTGTTTATTAAACACACATGTATTAATGTTTCCAAATTAATACAATTATAGCATGCAAAATAAACATTTATCATAAACAAGGAATAAGATAATAACCACTTTATTATTGCCTCTCGGGCATATTCCCTTCAGAAGTCTGCATCCTTCTGCTCACGGGTATCCCCCAAATGTGACTTGCTACCACTCCAAATCCAGAAGCCACCTCCCAGCTGTCTGCGGGCACCTCGCCGAAGTGACCATGCACCATCCAAAACCGATGGGTTAGTTACCCAAGGCGCTACGTCAGCTACCCAACATCTGTGTTCATCTGCCGATGGCAAGGACTCTGGTACCCCATTTGAGGGTCAGGGGTCAGCTACCCAATACGATGAGTCATCTACCGAATATGGGGAATCTGATCCTAGTCATGAAGTACCATGGCAAGACTGCAGTGACTGGTCTCAACGTGGTAATGCGTTAAACCGACTGCTTGCTCACTTATAGTCCATTTAATCCCATCATTACTATGGAACACTAAATCATCACATTGTATTCCTGTAGATGATGATGGCTACCAGATGTCTCAAGAATTTGATGCACCTTGTTCTGAAGACGCTAAAACGCAGAACTTTGAAGATATAGTTCCGCATACTGGTCAAGCTCTGGTGGTGAGGGGGAAAACATGGGGAAGAGGCTTGACAAGTTGTCCAAAGGAGGGAGGCTTTCACTTAATGTTCTTCCAGGAAGAACTAGACCAGACGAGCCGGGTGTTGCTACCAGGTTTGCCAGTGACTGTACAGTCACAATAAGGACTAGCATGCCTATCTTACCCCACTGGAAAGAGTTCAAGAAGAGGCTTGATGTCCAACCAGACTTCATAGGAAAAGTTTCTGTATGTTCTGTGACTTAGCTGTCCTTTTGCTTCCCATTTCTCCCACTGGGAAGTAGATCTCGAGCTTGTATATTATCACCACGATCTCCTCATGTGGCCTGATGAGTTACTTAATGCCTATCGACTTCTGAGAGATGACGTCAAAAAATTTGCAGAGGCCAAACAACGTTTCACGGACGTGCTTGTCCATTATCCCCCGGATAGCAACCGGAAGTAGCTGTGTCATCAGCACGGCGATGTCGTCAGACTTTAACCCGTTGAAGCAGTGCTTCACCTTGTCTAGCCATCTTCTTATCTTCCTCGTGTAGCCGTTCGGAAATTTGACTCCGAGGAGGCACTTCATAAACTGTGTGACCTCCACCTTACTTAGAGTGAAGCACGCGGCCTTGAGCTTAATTTTGGCCTTCTTGACCTTTTTGCCCTTTCGATGACTATTTTTTGTTTCCGTCTCCTCCTCCTCCTCCAACTGGTCATTGGCTTCATCGTCACTAGGATGATGTCTAAACTAGCTATGTTACTCCCCACTATGACTGGTCTTAATATTATCTCCATACTGAGCAGTGTCATAGGTCTTATAACATAGACACCATCATTTAGGTTGGTCATAGTGGGAAGTTTGTACACACTAGTATTATGTGTACGATACTAGTGTATAATACCAGCTAGGCCATCTATAGTTGGACTATCATGCAATCCATGTTGCATTTGTTTTGTTGTTTCGCCGTATGCCTTATGATCAGAGTATGAATTGGTCATAGTGGACTGTTCCACCCCATATGTTATATATTGAGCCATATTTGGAGTTCCCTATACATGTTAGAAACACATATGTACAGTGGAATGTGCTTGGGGGTGTTGCTTAGAAAAATAATCCTAGCTTTTTCGTAAGAAACAATGCTTATTTGTATTTGGGAGGTGCCAATTCAGACATCATCTTGTTATAAATAAGCACCATTGCTTAAGAAAAACTGGTCTATTTCGCTAAGCACTTCTCCAAGCGTCTTGCATTGTACATGCTCTTAGGTTCTTAACATATGTTGTTGGATCACCAAGTGTACCCCTCCACCCCAAAGACCCCACAGACCTCTAGAAGTAGAAAAAGGAAGGTTGTAGACCAGGTTACATTATCCCGTATGTTGCATTAGTTTGGCAGCCTACGATCTTTTTGTTTAAATTGCTCATGGTGACCTGTTAAATGATGAGTACTATATAACATAGGTTGGTATCGCACCCAGTTTTATATTTCTAGATCAATTGGAATTCTTTATTCATGTTAAAACCACAAATACTACTGATGGAAGAAAGTCGGATGAAAACCATCATGAGAAAGAGTCCATGGATGCAACGACTTGGTACTAGGTTCGTAGCCACTGCTGTTGCATCCCCAACTGTATTCTCCCCTAAAAAGAGAAACAGTGATCCCTCTAGACCTCGGTATGATCCCGAGTGGGGGGGTATCAATGAAGGTGACATATCAGGTGATGAAACAATAGTCACCGAGGAGACTGGGCTGCAGGTAGTCCCCTTACCTTCTAGCTTACCATCTTGTCATGATTTCTCCGTAATTAAGGTGCTGCCAAATCATCTTGTGTGGAATTGTTTGCTTACTCTTTTTTCCATCTGTTTTGTTCCTCTTTATTTTCCCCAATTGACTATTACATGTAAAATGTATAGCTTAAGTCAAGAAAATTCAAGAAGACAACTCCCAGGAAAAGGATGGCTCCTAGTGGTGGATCATCTCGCAAGCGTGTTGTGGCATCAATACTATCTCCAGACATAGAAAATGAGAGACACACGAGGTCCAAGGGGAATCCGCTAAAAGCAGGACTTCCACCTCCAGGTTCCACATGGCGGACACCAAAAGCTGCAAGTCCTGCGACCCATTTCACAAGAAACTCGGAGTGCAACACAGAAGATTGCCAAACCCGAACTACCCAATGCCCGACAAACGACCAACGCCGAACTTCCTAATGCCAGGCAAACTGCCAAAGCCACACTTCCTAATTACCTGGAGGTGGCTAGAGCTGTACTTCATTTTTCCGTGCTGGTCACCGATAAAGCAGTTCCTGATGCCAACCTAGTGGCCAAATCTGTAGTTCCTGATACCCAGCAGGTAGCTAAACCTTCAGTTCCCGATGCCGGCCAACTGGCCAAAGCTACAGTTCCTATTGCCGGCCAACTGGCTAAAGCTGCAGTTTCTAATGCTAGCCAAGTTGCCAAAACTGCAGCTCCTGATGCCGGCCAAGTGGCTAAAACTGCAGTTCCTGATGCCCACCAAGGTGAGAAGCCAGCTGCCATCAATCTACCACCCACCCAAGCTAAGAAGGCAGCAGCCCAAGGCAAGCAACCAGCTGCCCAAGGCGAGCTGGCAGCTGTCCAACATGGGCAGCACTCTGCCCAAGGTGACCTTCCCACTCCGTCCGACCTGCTGGTATGCCGTCCGACACCTTCCCAAAGCCAGCCACCCCCAAAGCCAACATCCACCCCCCCAAAGCCAGCAGCCACCCCCTCAAAGCCAGCAGCCACCTCCCTAAAGCTAGCAACCACTTACCCAAGGTGTGGAACCCCAACCCACATCCTGCCATCCTCTGGCACCTCCCAAAACCAACCTGCCACCTCCAAAAATCAAGAAGCCACCTTACCAGGTAACGAAGTTGTTGGGTTTGCAGCATAGAAAACAAAAATTTCCTCCGATGGGAACTATACTCCAAGATCTATCTACTAGATACAAGCAACGAGTGGATATACATCCATAGAGAACTTACCTTCGAAGACAACAAAGTTTTGTTAACGAGATGGAACTCGTGGATGATGTAGTCGTACACTTGCCGATCTCAAGATCGTGATGAAGTCCAGCAGGTCCGGCTCCAGCACGTCCTTCAGAGCCAGCTCTAGCAAGACCAGCACCACCAAGTCCAGCACCGCAAAGCAGCGGTGCATCCGTGATCGCACATACGTCCGGTACCCCCGACAACCTCCGTCCCTCGCTCCAGCAAAGCAGCGGAAGCAGCAACTCCTTTCTAGATAAAGCCACCGGGAACATGTATCTCGCTAATCTGAGACCATGGGGGAATAATACTAAAGGGGGAGAGAGATCCTTCACGAGGAGGTGTGAGGAAGAAGGAGTGAGAGGGGGGCCTTTTATAGGAGGAGGGGAGGGTGTCCCTTCACCTCCCCCATTCATGTGGTGGTAACCCCCTCCACATTAAAATTCCCCTTCACATTCTCTTTTAAAGTCTCCACTTTAAATGCATTAAATTTCTCCAAATTTAATGCTCTCTCATTTAATAAAACTCTTTTATTAATTTTATTCAGAATTTTGTTAATTACTTTAATTAACAAACATTCACATAAACCCCCCTGCAACATTTCAATATTACACCCAGAACTAATTTTAGCAATTTCACCAGAAACAGTTTCGGTGTCTATTGAAATAATTCTAGGGCTTTCTTAATCTTTATCTAAAACATATTTGATCCTAAATGGTGTCGGTATCCCTTAAGTGTGTCACCCTACGGTTCACGAATAATGCAGACATGATCGAGACCCCTCTCCAATCAATAATCAGTAGCAGGACCTGGAGATCCGTACTGACTCCCACATATTCAACAATGACCCTTGTGATCGTGTGAACCTTTAACGTCGTAACTAAATCCCTTTGTCTCGCGATATATTACATATCCGAGATTCGATCATTTGCATCCAAATACCTAGTTCGATCTCCTTACCGACATGCACTCTTTTCTCGTTCCCGTGATATAACATTCTAGTGATCACATCACTTGCTTGCAAGCTATCTTAATGTGATATCACCGAGAGGGCCCAGAGTATATCTATCCTTCATCGGGATGGACAAATACCACTCTTGATCCATGAGCCTCAACATAATACCTTCGTATCACTGAACCCACCTTTATAGTCACCCTGTTACGGTGTGACGTTTGATGTTATCAAGATACTCTTCCGGTGTTAGCATTTAACATGATCTCATGGTCTAAGGACTAGGATTACTTCGTATGATGTTATAGCAATATAAACATAATGACTCTAATCGTAATGCTATACTTCGGATCAATGTTCATCACATCATTCCACCAATGTTGTGAGCTCGTTATTAACGACATCCAATGTCCATGATCAGGAAACCTTGATCATCTTGTTAATCAACGAGATAGTTTATAAGAGAGGCATAACTCGGAACTTTCCTTTTGTTTATTAAACACACATGTATTAATGTTTCCAAATTAATACAATTATAGCATGCAAAATAAACATTTATCATAAACAAGGAATAAGATAATAACCACTTTGTTATTGCCTCTCGGGCATATTCCCTTCAGAAGTCTGCATCCTTCTGCTCACGGGTATCCCCCAAATGTGACTTGCTACCACTCCAAATCCAGAAGCCACCTCCCAGCTGTCTGCGGGCACCTCTCTGAAGTGACCATGCACCATCCAAAACCGATGGGTTAGTTACCCAAGGCGCTACGTCAGCTACCCAACATCTGTGTTCAGCTGCCGATGGCGAGGACTCTGGTACCCCATTTGAGGGTCAGGGGTCAGCTACCCAATACGATGAGTCATCTACCGAATATGGGGAATCTGATCCTAGTCATGAAGTACCATGGCAAGACTGTAGTGACTGGTCTCAATGTGGTAATGCGTTAAACCGACTGCTTTCTCACTTATAGTCCATTTAATCCCATCATTACTATGGAACACTAAATCATCACATTGTATTCCTGTAGATGATGATGGCTACCAGATGTCTCAAGAATTTGATGCACCTTGTTCTGAAGACGCTAAAACGCAGAACTTTGAAGATATAGTTCCGCATACTGGTCAAGCTCTGGTGGTGAGGGGGAAAACATGGGGAAGAGGCTTGACAAGTTGTCCAAAGGAGGGAGGCTTTCACTTAATGTTCTTCCAGGAAGAACTAGACTAGACGAGCCGGGTGTTGCTACCAGGTTTGCCAGTGAGTGTACAGTCACAATAAGGACTAGCATGCCTATCTTACCCCACTGGAAAGAGTTCAAGAAGAGGCTTGATGTCCAACAAGACTTCATAGGAAAAGTTTCTGTATGTTCTTTGACTTAGCTGTCCTTTTCCTTCCCATTTCTCTGTTCATGCAAATGTTGATGCTCCATGTTTTATTTTTAGCAAAGGTTTGCCATGGACACAAATAACACCCACGTGTGTAATGCTTGCGAAAATCAATTTATGAGGCATGCAAGGAATCAACGGCATATTCTAAAGAAGAAGAAGTATTTTGATCCCTACCCTCTAAACCAAATTACAAGGAAATGTCCTGATGAAGTGAAACACATGACTGACCAGAAGTGGTGCAAGCTTGTTGATACTTTGTCTGACCCCAGGAAACAGTTCACTTTTCGTTTACTCTTTTACTATTACTGCATGTGTTTGAATTGTTTGATTGGAACTGCCTCTTATATTGTATGGTTTCTGCTTGTGTAGAGTACTTGTGTAAAAAATAAGAACAACAGGAGCAAAATCTTATACCCTGCTGCCACAGGTTCTCGTAGCTATGAGGTTGTGTGCAACGGTGAGGACAATGCCTTCGAACTCTTCAAAAAGACGCATTGTAGCCCGAGAAATGGCTTCACTCCGAATGTGAAGAAATCAATTGTAAGTCCTCTTGAATACTTTTCATATTCGTAAAATTCAATGCTAACTTCATCTCTCAATTGTATACTATATGATTGTAGTTTGCTTGCTATTTTTCTAAGGTTCGCTTCTATTCCTAATACTGTAAAAAATCATGGAAAAGAAGATGGCTCAAGATGTCCAGGGGAAGAACCACTTTCTTCCACTGACATTGTGCACTTTGCACTCTCGTTGGACAACATAAAGCCAACGTTCCTGAAGAACATCGGCCTCCATCCAAGTACATCAAGACGAAGCAGTTCTGGCCTTGAAGCAGAACTTTTGGCTGAGAGAGCAGGGAGTAAAAAACTGCGTTGTACCATAGAGGAATTGCAGAGAGCGAAAGAAGCTGCCGAGGAAAGTATGCTAAAGACATGAGAGAAATGCAAAAGAAGCAAGAAGAGATGCAGGATAAACAAAACCGTCCAAACGACTTACTTCAGCAAGTGTTGTCTCAGATGACTCAGCAGAAGCAGCAGCAGCATCAGCTTCAGCTGTCACAAGGTAAGGGAACTCGTGGTTGACACTTGTGAGTTCTTGGGCCTAGGAAAGTTAACTGCTATGGAAACTTGTGAGTCTTTTGGGAAGGGAAACTTGTGAGGCTTTTGCTCATAAACTGCTGTGGAAAGTTTTTGGCTGTGGAAGCTTGTGAGGCTTTTCGCTCAGAAAATGTTGTGGAAATCTATGTGGAAACTTGTCTTGAAATCCATTGTCAAATTCTTTTATTTAATGCATGTGGTGTGAAATGTGTCACAAACGATTAGGGCTAGTAGAAATTTACACGCACAAATGGCCCCCTGATCTCACAGTGACGCCAGCCCGTATTTGCGACGAAAACGAAATCATCTCAGTTGTTCTTGACGAAACATTTCCATCACAGGTAAACGCCGACGTGGCCGCCTTTCACTGGCCAACTATCTAGACGAAACAGAAACGTCATAGCCAATAATGATGTCATCACACAGAATTCGTCGTCGGTAGGTGATACGTGTCCCATTTTGATTTGTCAACGTGGCGTTCTGCGGCTTGCCCACATGGCCTCGTCTGATTGGCGTAAGCTTGTCCGTACAACCATCCACGTGTCAACATGGCGTCGAAATCTGGCGCCGAGTAAAATTCGTCACGGCACGTGTGACATCATAAACGGGATATATGGCGTCATGAACGGGTTGGGTGACATCATGTCCATGGAGACAACAAAATCAAGCCGTGACGGAAAAAAAGGTCTGGAACACGATGACGTCGTAGACTGTGAACACGACGTCAGCAAACCTCGCTGACGGCCACCCGCGGTGCTGTCTGCCACGTGGCATCGACCGTGACGAAATAAAATCGTCATGAGCGAACGGGCCTGGGCTGGGCCGGTCCAGTTCACCACGACGAAAATACAGGAACATCACGATCGGGCATGACGTTTTTAGACAGGAAAAATTTCGTGGAATGAATTATGATGTGAGGTCAGTGACCTATTTGTTTCGTCGCAGAATTCGTCCCGGATGGCCATCTACAATGTTTTTGCCCTCATCCACGACGATATCAGATTGTCATGGATCGTCCAAATTCTTGTAGTGTTTGGTCTTGTCGGTGTTAAGGATGGTGGCAAGCAGACTCTCGCCCACGTTCTTCGTGATATGCATGAGATCAAGGCGATGAGGCACGTGGAGGAGCTTCTAGTATGGAAAGTCCCAGAAAATAGACCTCGCCTTCCAAACCCTCAATAGCGGCTCTGGCTTCTTTTGGTTCTTTCCTGGCGCAAAGCACTCTTTCCAGTTTTTCAATAGCTCATCGATTTCTGTGCCACTCCTGTGGTTTGGGATTCCTTGGAGCTCGACTGTCCCATCAAACAGATGGCCTTGCTTTCTCCAGGTGTGATTCTTGGGAAGCCACCTTCAAGACCCCTGGAACACGGTTTTCCCGGACCTGGGATCTTTCTGTAGCTGGTGATACATTGTATTATCCTTGCACCTAAGGCACGCAAAGAATCCTTGGATCACCTGCCCTGAGAAGTATCGGTAACCAGGATAGTCTTGCACCGTCATGATCACTTCCGCTCTCATATCGAAAAGTTCTTGTGAGGCGGCGGCCCACGTACAGGCTCCGTCTTCCCATAGCGTGGCCAACTCCTCTTTCAATAGTGTGAGATCCAAATTGATGTCTGTACCGAGTTGTTTTGGCCCTTGAACTAGCATACTCATGGTTACGTACTTCTTATTCATGCACAACCAGGGGGAGGTTGTAGATCCATACACACACGGGCCAGGTGCTATGTGTGCTTCCCTGGCTTCCGAACGGATTAAGTCCATCAGTGCTCATGCCCAGCTTGAGGTTCCTTGACTCTTTCCTGAACTATTGGTAATATTCGAGGTCTAACGCCTTCCACTAGCTAGCATCCGAAGGGTGCCTCAGCATTTCCTCCTTAGGGTCCGCGAAATACCGCTGCAGACAAGGAGTTACAGGAAAGTACCACATCACTTTTCTAGGAGCTTTCTTGATCTGTCTCTTGTATCGAGAGGTCTGGCACACTGACACGTGGTTTTCTCTGCATCCTCGCCCTAGTAGATGATACAATCTTTTATATAGATGTGGTATTTCACGTGCGGTAGATCGAGAGGGCACACAACTTTATTGGCATCAACGATACTAGTCGGACATGTGTTCCCCCTCTTGGGAAGATGATCGTGCCAGAACTCCATGTTATTGTTGAAGCATTCGTCGGTCATTTTGTGTTGCGCCTTCATCTCTAGAGCCCTGAGCGTTAGATTCAGATGGGTATCCCCGTCATTGCATCCGTCAAACATTGGAGTAACCGCATATTTCTCCATTTGCTCCAGCTTAGCTTTCTCTCTAGCGGCGGCTCTAGCATTACTCGTCTCCCTGAGAAGTCGCTCTTGGTAATGAGGGTCTCGCAATAATCTCGAATTATGCCCGGCACCTTGATCTTCATGTTCCTGCCCAGTGCCACCTTGATTATCTTCATGTTCATTCTCAACGCCATCTTGATCTTCATGTTCATGCCTAGCGCAACCTTGATCTTCATGATCACCTGCCCCGCAAGCATCTTAATCTTCGTCTTCACCATTATTGACATCCTGATCATCTTCATCATCACATATCCACCGAGTGTATCAATCCATGAAACCATGCCGGATCAGGTGCGACTCCAGCATTCCGCAATCATGCTTTATCAAATACATCAATTTGAAGTCACGACATGGACGTCTTATCACCGTCATGTTTGTCCGTGCCATGTCGACCGTCATGCATCTCATCCACCTATCCACGAGAGGTGTGCTCAATGGTCGGACCATGGTCTCCTACGCGGTATACAAAGAGCAAAAGAATAATTAGAGCATGGACGTCGAGATTGCCGGAAAAATTCGGCATGACCTCCATGATACCTTTGATCCGGATTCATGGATGGAGTATAATAACTTTTTTCCCTAGAAGACCTAGGTTTAATCGAACCTCAGAAAGCAATGCTAAAATGAAATAAAAAAGGACATGTTTACAAGACTTTGTTTATTCGTTTTACCTTAGTTTACCGGACCAATCTAGTTTACTTTATAATGGGTTTGAATCAATGGATGGAGATAGGCCAGGGTTGAAGATCCACCTGCAGCTGCATATCAAATGGGATAAAAGATAATAATAAGCGTAGTCATGTATAATGTTTGAATGGAGATAATCTCTTGTGGGCAACACATCGTAATATTCTAGAGCCCCCGTGATGCAGCGGGCATAGCAATAGACTTTTAATCCAACCGAGTGCACACCGAAGCCATGGGTTACAAATGATTATTAAGTGTAAAACACAAATCAAAGCTTTAAGTGGTGATGTCGTTGTTGATCCCGAATGGGGCGCTAAGCGAAGACCGTATTACCCTTTTTGTCACTGAGGTTCCTATGAGATCGCCTCTAGCCAAGTATCTCACCTCAAGCCTTTATCAATCTATGGATCTTGGGTACCTGTAAGTCCACAGATCGAGACAAGAGACGAAGAAAAAAAATACAAATCTCAATTGCAAACAAAATACAATACTCCCATGATCTAGATGCACATAATCGCTGCGAGGTTTCTCCCCAACCCGCAGCCCGTAAGGACTACTCACTCATAACAAATAGATTGGAGATAGAAAACATCATACAAATACTTAGATTGAAATCAAATATTCTTCCAATGGTTGCAAATCACAAGGAGGTCTAAAGTACAAAGAAATGGCTATGGCTAGTGGATTGATGGATGGTGGAAATGATGAAAAATGGATGAACAATGGTGTGGATCTCCTTTGTTGGTGTTGTGATGTAATCTGAGAATGGTAGCTCTCTAGCCAGTGGCTGGAACCTCAAAATATATAGGCGTCTTCATGAAAGTTGTAGGTTTGACGAGACGAAGCCGTTGCCACCTGGTACAGGTGTGCGTATGGCTAGGCCTTGCCCGTACCAGTGGTCATTAAGCGTACTAAAGCCCTGGAACGGCTTCCCAATTATTTGGCCATGTGTACTTCCTCAAAATCCTTCATTATGACTCCTTATTTCGCATTGAAGTCGTGATTTCTTGCACAACATAAATCAAAGAGAGTTTTGCATATCTTTGTAATTATTAATCATTAGTGGCAAGGACTGAGAGTTTCTTTGGCAATTACTTGACCAAACTCAATGTTTAAACATAGTGGAAGATGGCAAAAATCGGAGCCATCAACTTCCCCAAAGCTCAAACCTCGATCGCCCTCAGTCAAGAAGAACCAAAAGAAGTACAAGGAATTCAACATTTAAACTTGAAACAATAAGAATAAGAATTCACTTACGGTTGGTAGTCGTATGTGCTCAACACTTCATTCGTTTGCGAGGCTTATCAAAGTTAGAGAGATAACAAGAATACTATCCAAGCTTCAGTAAGTCAAGACAATCAAAGTAAAGTTTAATATAAGTATAAGTAACTAGAAGTGTAGCAATCAATCCAATTCTTCTAATTAACTCTTAGCTTGCCAAGGAACACTAGGATGTTTTAATAGGGTAATTGAGTAAGACAGTTTCATGTACCAAGTAGTATAACAATGAAGTGTCTTATTTACACCCACATCAATAAATCAAGTATATCAAAAACACTTCTAATCCAATCATTGTCTTTCAAGAAAAAACCATTAAGTAGTAATGAGACCATGCCAAGGACTTGTTATATGGATCCTTATAGATATATTTTTTCTTTCTTCATCTTTTTCAAGGATCGCTAAATGTTTCTTTTGCAAGTATTTGCACAACCTTTGAGAGTACCAATATTGTTTCCCATATATTGAAACGTACGCCACTCATGTTATCAACTCATAGCCAAAATATGGGGTTATACCATAGATCGTTCAAAAGCTAGTGGAGTTGTCGGCATCCCAAACACTACAAGAAAAGTTGGCTTTTACAATGGGTGATTTTCGTGGTTGAAGACCCATTTTTCGTGGCTAAAAAGTCTTCCACAACGGATGCCCTTTGTGGTAAAATCCCCGTCACAAATCAAACAACCACGGTTTTTTCCGACCGTGGCGGATCGCACCCTTCGGCCACGAAAACTTGTTCTGTCGTAGATCTGTTCTCCAGCCGTGATGACTGCTGACATCACGCAACCTGCCACATGGAAGACGCCATTAACGTCTGGTTACCGCCGTTAATGGCCGCAGTAACCGTGGTGGAAGCCAGGCCCATCCAAGGTTTGCTAATAACTAAATGGGCCGGCCCATGTGGAGAGCCCAATAGGAACACAACCCTTTATTGTTTAGTCATGCACTATCTAGAATCGGCCAAGTACTACAGCCAGTAGCGGCTCGTACACTTTTGGGCCCGACACTGTTTCGTCCTATATAAGGCCCAGGTTAGCCTAACATTGTGCTGTCACTTGAGGCCTGCACCAAGATGGCCCGGCACTTCTCAAGCTTGTTACCAATCTAGCCTTTTACTATTCAGTCCTGTCACTGTTCCAGCATTTTAGGAATTTCGCCCCATTACTGTTTAGGCCCTTTAGTGTTTGGGCTTTTGCCCATTCAGGACGGCACTGTTTGGCCTGTCACTGTACTGGCCTACCACTGTACTAGCTTTTTACTGTTAATACCATTCGTGGTTCTGGCCTTTCACTATTCTGGCCTTTTCCCTCTTTGTTCTACTACTATTTTAGCCTTTTATTGTTCTGGCCTTCTACTCTTCTGGCCTTTTATTGTTCTGGCCTTTTACTGTTCTAGCCTTTTACTACTATGGACTTTACTATTCTGGACTTTTACAGTTCTGGACTTTTTCTGTTATGGCATTTTACTGTTATGGCCTTTTAGTGTTCTGTCATTTTACTGTACTACCCTTTTACTGTACTGACCTTCTACTATTCTGGCCTTTTACTGTTCTGGTCATTTTGGGCCGTCCATTCGCATGTTGTTTCAATGTTCGGCATGCGACTACTCCGGCATGTTACTGTTTCGGCCGTTTTTGCTAGCGCCTACTTTTGGCAGAACGGGTGAATATCAAGACCTCAATTAATAAACACACACAAATTAAAACTACTTATTACACAATAATAAAAGTTTGTTACAATAGGTTATACAACAAGATCGTAATTCCGAAAGATTACAATGTGTTAGTAACATAAGTAAGAGATCGGTACATGGTGATTCTCTTCAATGTATCATATGTCCTATTCTTCAATATTTCAGCTACAGATCTAAGAGCAGCTACACCCTTTCGGTCTGCATGCAATACATCCTTTATATATTTATCACCTGCAGGAGTTGTTCTAGGTGGACTGTTAAGTAAGTTGTTTGCTTCAGAAATGCAATTTGAGGATGAATGGGAAGAGGGATCACAACTTTCAGTCCTTCCTTCCGAGGACTCTTGCTGGGTTTTAACTACAGTTTGCTATAATATGGTGAAAGAGGTTAAAACAAAGAACATGGGAAACAAGTAGTATTATATAAAGTAGAGATCATTTAAAGTAAGTATGAACTTACAGTAGCACATTGAGGCTGACAGTAGCTCCTTCTCGAGTGGGTGTGACTCCTGGTCAATCTGCCAGAAGAATCTGAGCCGAGCAGTTGGAACTCTGGTCCTTGTACTCCATTGCCATTCTCTGCATGACATTTGAAACCAAGTTAGCTGGTTTGGAAGGATGAAAACTCTTGAAAACACCAAAAAGATAGCATTAAAAATTACTAGTGTTTCAAACTAGATAGCTGGTTTGGAAGGATGAAAGCACGTGAAAACACCAACATATAGCATTAAAAATGACCAGATATATCATTCAAACTAGATGGACATTTTCCAAATTAAGCATTCGCAGATAGAAACACAATAGAACATGAATGCAAATGTCATGGCAAGGTCTTAGGAAGAATGACCTATTAACTTATTAGGCATGCAGCTTATACAACTAATTAACATGACAAGACTTTGGCCTAAGTAACACAAGGAAACCTCACAATTCAGCCTTGCTGGGTGTCAGATTGGCAGTGTTGGATCCTCTATGAGTTGTTTGCATGACCCGTGCGAGCGCTCGGGAAGAATAGCATCTATGAGTTGGTGTTGGAGGATTAAACCGATAGCGCGAGAATGTAAGAAAGGGAATACAAGCAAGAAGATAATGATGTGGATAGGACCTACAAGATGAAGGGTGCAAATGGAATGGCGATAACATCCATGTTGGGGACATGCTATACAGGTATCCTCATAGCATGTCACCAATCCGCCTAACCCGGGTGGCCCATAGTTGGTAGCAAGGCCTATGGCCTGCTAGGCAGCCCAGTTGGACGGATCCTGAAGGGAGGCCCATGCCGGATAAAGGAAGGTTATGCAGGAGTCACCAACATACTCGGAGCCTTGGAGCACAAGACACGGGAGACTAGTTCGTGTAGGTGTAGGACTCTTTACCTTGTTCGGCAAGGACCTTTCCGTGTAAACCCTAGGTCTTGGCGCCTTTATAAGCTGACCCGTGGGAGCCTTTAGGGCACAACTTCTCAGATTGCAGCGTACAACGTGCAACACCTTGCACAGCAAACCTATCTCTATTACTCGGTGTATTGCCATTATAGTGAGTTATAGCAGGAGTAGAGTTTTGCCACCATTGTGGGACTTGAACCTGGGAAAGCTGTGTTACCTCGTACGCACCAACTCTCCACCTTACCCCACATCTCTAAACAATCACTATGAGGACCCCTCCATGGCGTACTCGTCGGCAATACCACGACAGCTGGTGCCCACAGTGGGTCAAGAGGCGCTTCGAGCTCTACACCGGGCGAGGTCCAATCTCTTTGCGGGAATAGGTGATACCGTAGCCATCGGTCGTGTTCTCTTCTCTGGCAACATCTCGATCGTCCCTCCAGATGAGTTTTGGGAGCCGGCGAAGACGAACCCCACGCGCTGCTCCGTTATCCCCTTAGGAGACATCCACATATTCATCGGCGAAACTGACTCGAGTCCTAGCTCCTAAGAAGTCGGAAACTCGTCAACCCCCGCACGGACCGCCTATGAGCAGGACACATTCGCAGAGGGATCTAGGCCATACCTCTCGTTGGAGTATGGTGGCTTGGATCAGGAAATTTCAAGGCCCACCCAAACCGCCCCCGTGCAAGATATAAAGGTGGAAGGACCCCGCAAATCCGCTTGGCTTCCTCGAGCGTTAGAGATGCGCAGGTCACACTTTGTCGGCGTCATCACCATCTTCGACCTGGCCAGATGCGTTCAAAGGGATGGAGAACCTCGCGGCGAATAGCTTGCTAGATGGATGAGGGTGAGGGAAACCCAAGAGGGCGACCATGCCGACGAGCTCGTGTACCACTTTGGGGAAGGGATCACGCCTGGAACACTCCTCCAGCATACCCTCCGAAGGCGGCAGGCCGCAGACCCTCTCACCCTTGGTGAGATGGTTGCTATCATCAATGAATATGTGGATGCCAATGAAGAGGCCATGACGACAATCACCCTTGTAGCCGGAGGAGGAAACAACAACAACGGCTCGCCTCCATCACCCTCCACATCCGCCATTGCCAACACCGAGGCCAACTCCGACTTCGTCCTTGATGCGCTTTATGCTGACATCAATATGGATGTCGGCGGCTCGGATACTAACTTAGAGGAATACGACGATGTTATGGGGGAGATCGAGCAGGAGATCGAGAAGGGAGCATGCCGAGAAGACGAACACTTCCCGCTAGGTGCTAGTCGCCATTGGGAGCATGATGGAAGAAGATGGACAGGAACGGGAACACGAGAGAGCTCCGCCCATGCCAGCGGTCACCAGAGCAGCAACAGCTAAAAAGGCTGCCGAGCCTCCGGCTCCGGCCAAGGCTCTGCCTCCTCCGGTTACCTGCTAGCCACCTGCGCAGGAACTTACCATGGCCCCTAATACAACCCGACAATCGAATCAGCCACCAATGCCACCGTCAATGTCTGCAGCCGACAAACCCCTAGCCACTCCCACTGACAAAGCAATCTACGACGCACTTCTTGTTGAACCAATCACCGTTGCCCATATCCAGAGCGTTACAGAGCTTGATGAGAAGCGTGCGGAAATCTTGGCAGAGGCGCTAAGCTGGACGAAGACATGGCTAAGGCGCAAGCACTCACCCAGAGAGAATTCACTCAGCTCTAGGCCGCATCCATATGGTTGGCATGTTGAATAATCAAATTCCTTCCTTGGGTCAGATCTCCGTTCTGGGATTCCAAATCAAAATGATCGTTACCCTTTCGTATTTGTATGGATTTCTAGAATTGATGATCATAGAAGAGCCCTTTTTACCATTCTCAGCTTTACTCACGTCAGCAGCTTATTTTTATGCGGGTCTCAGTCCATCAAGGCGGCAAGAGCTATGGAGGCCGAATACAAGCAATTGCTGCTAAAACATAAAACAAAGAAGGTGCCATCTCACGTCGTCCAATATCTCAGCATTCGGCGAGGCTTGGGATTTGACGGGTCTAAGCAGACAAAAGCCACCCCTTACATAGATTCAGAGGGGAGGCAGGTGATGCCAACTCCCGCTCTCAACATTGCCATCGCCAAGACCCTCCTCGAGTAGGACAGGTCACCAGAAGCAGTTGCTCAGGTGTACGACCTCCTCGTTAAGGCATGTAAGAAACTGGAAAAGGCCGCCTTGCAGAGACTTGAGTCCGACCCGGAGCTTTGCCAGTCAACCCTAAACAGCCGCAGAAGGGCAAAATATCCTCGTGACGAAGGATTGCGCATAGGATGTGTAGAGCAAAGACAGAGGAAGGCACGCAACAGGACTGACGCTATCCCCATATCCTCCGACCATGGAGAAAAGGCTCGTCCCCACAGCTCGCCACCTCCACCACCATCTCTACGTCACGAGGAACCAGAGTCACGCCACCGCACAAGCATGCCACCTCCAAGGCGGTCCTAGCCCAGCATCGTTATACGCGATCAGGGCGAACAGCCTCGGCATGCCTGAGAGCGCAGCGGCCATGATGGACATAGAAGCAGGTCCCACAAGGAACCACCACGTCCGACAAGAAACCGCGACAGGCGTGAGGAATCACGGGAGGGGCACAACAAGAGAGCTAACCCACCGCCTCCACCGCCGCCATCGCCACCTAGCAGCCATCATGTCGGAGGATGATACGTTGTAAACGTATCTATAATTTTTGATGATCCATGATTGTTTTATATTTATCTTATATTTTGTCCACAATTTGGAGTATTTTTACGCATTTTGTGGAACTAACCTATTAACAAGATGCCACAGTGCTAGTTGCCTATTTTCTACTATTTTTGGTTTCATAAAAGCTAGTAAGGAAATATTCTCGGAATTGGACCGGACAAAATCCCAAGTCAATATTTCACCAGAAGGAATACGGAGTCCGGAGAGGAGTCAAAGAGGGGAGATAGGGTGGCCACACCCTAGGGTGGTGCCGCCAACCCTAGCCGCACCACCAGGGTGTGTGGGTCCCCTGGTGCTCCACCGACCTTGCCCCTTCGCATATATATTGCCTATGGGATGAAAACCCTAAGTACCCAATCAAAATTCCATGAAAGAGTCTGTAGCCACCGCCATCTCCATCCCTAGATCGGAAGGGATCTGAAGCTCTTCCCAGCACCCTGCCGGAGGGGAGAGATCACCTTGGAGGCCTTCTTCATCACCATGTCTGCCTCTAGTGTGATGTGTGAGTAGTTAATCCCTGGACTATGGGTCCATGTAGTAGCTAGATGGTTGGTTCTCCTCCTTTGTGCTACCATGTTTAGATCTAGTGAGCTCCGTTGATGATCAAGATCATCTATTTGTAATCTTACATGTTGTGTTTGCGGGGATCCGATGGATATTGAGATGCTATTTCAGCTTGATTATTGATTCTATCATGTCTATGTTATTTGTGATCTTGCATGCTTTCCGTTGTTAGTAGCTATCTTGGCCGAGTAGATGCTAGCAACTCCAAGAGGGAGTATTTATGCTCGATAGTGGGTTCATGCCTCTAGGAATCTGGGGAAGTGACAGAAATTTCTAAGGTACTAGATGTGCTATTGCTACTAGGGAGAAAATAGCAATCCTTTGTTCATAGAACAATCATATTTTTACTTTACACACTTTGCTAAATGCAATTATCTGTTGCTTGCAACATAATACTAGAGGGGTTTAGATGATAACCTGAAGGTGGATAATTAGTCATAGATGCAGTTGGATTATGGTCTATGTATAATGTTGTAATGCCCAATCAAATCTCATAGGAGTCAAGATGATTAGTATATGCATGTATGCTTTCACCCAACATGTCAATTGCCCCGTTGTAATTTGTTCACCCAACATGTCAACTATCTTAAGGAGAATCACCCCTAGTGAACTATGGACCCCGGTCCATTCTTTACCATCAATCTAGAATCTATTTACCGTTGTTTGTTTACTTTTTGCAAGCTATTACTATGTTCCACACAATATGTTTAATCCTTTGTTTCAGCAAAACCGGTGAGATTGACAACCTCACTGTAAGTTGGGGCAAAGTTCTGTGGTTATGTTGTGCAGGATTCCAAGTTGGAAGACAACACCTTGGGGTTGTTTCCTTGCTCCTACTGGTTCGATAACCTTGGTTTCATCACTGAGGGAAAATTTGTTGTTGTGCTCATCATATCTTCCTCTTGGGGTTCCCAACAAGGTCATCACTTTTTGAGCCATGAAGCCTATTTTTTGGCGCCGTTGCCGGGGAGTCAAGGATAGCTTTACAAGGGAGTCCTTCATAACCAATCTCTTTACTTTTTTTGTTTTGCTTAGTTTATTTCTGCTTTGTTTGCTTGTTTCTTTATCAAAAACACAAAAAAATTAGTTTTACTAGTTTGCTTCCTTTATCAAAAACATAAAAAAATCTATAGTTGTTACCTAGTTCCTAGCTCAGCATGTAGATCCCTAAGTTCACCGTGAAATACCTTTCAATAGGTAGTGGCTCTATAATTGGGAAAGATAATATTGAAGAATTCTTTAATCATGTTAGCAAGCATGAGGATATTGAGGATAGATCCCTAGCAGAACTTGCTCCAAATTATGAAATTGCTGCAACTTCTTTAGTTCACATGTTGGAAGCTAGGTTTGTTAACCTTAACCCCATAATGCAAGTAATGTTTCTTAAACTTAAAGATATTGAGGATACTGAAAAGAGAAAATTTATCCTAGAGACTTTGCTTAAAGAATTCTATGATGTTGCTAAAGAAGCTAGAAAGGTCTTCGATCGTTTTAATATGCTAGGCTCATGTGTATTTGTTTTTGGTACACAAGAAAAGATGTACAAAACCGAACCTAATGGGGAGGAAATTAAGATACCAATACCTTTTAAACTTGTAGGAATGCATGAAGCCTTAGAAAATAATTTTGATTGGATTGTTCCTGAAAACCCGTTTGATGAAAATAGTGAACCCAAGAGCATTGAGAGAGGATCCTATATAACTTATTTGGATGAGATACCTTGCCTTGTTGAAGATATTTCTGGTACTGATCTGAATGTTTCTTCATTTGAGAATGCTTGATTTTTTTCTTGGTTCTTATGCCTAGCTCAAAGGCGTTAAAGAAAAGCACTTATTGGGAGATAACCCAAATTTCGTTAGGAATCTTTTGTTGAGTCTTGGAAGTTATTACCTCTATAATAACCGCTCCTTATCATTTTTGTGTGGTTTTTGTGCAAAGAGTAACCTCTAATGAGAGAGAAGAAAGATTTGGGAAAGTTGCTGTCCCGAAACAGATTTTTGTGCTTCGCTGTAAAAAATCGTGAAAAATCTCTGTATGTCGATTTGAGCTTTATTTTTTTATGCTTCTGCCCCAGATTGTTATCCAACTTTCTTTAGTTCAACACTTTTTGATTTGAGCAACAGAAGATCTTAGAAAAAATTTGTTTTTACCTGCTGCTCTGTTTTGATAGATTTCTGCCATTATTTACATTTGCCTCTTAAATCTCTTTGTCTTTGAGTTCTTGCCAAAATTCTTGAACTTTTTAAAGGAAGTGCTACAGTAGCTTGTGTTTTAAATGAAAGTATTATGTGTTGAAACTGAACCAAAAGACTTATTATCTTGAATACACTAATGTTGCTAATAAAGATTGTGTGAAGTTTTGTATGAAGGAAATTTTAAAGTGTAGAGAAGAGTAATGTGATAAGATGATGTATGGACAAAAGCTCAAGCTTGGAGATGCTACCCGTGAAACCTCAAGAAATATTCAAGAAGTACAAGCGTCAAAGCTTGGGGATGCCCAAGGCATCCCCTTCTTCATGCACACTTAATTTTTACTGTTTCATGCATAGTTGTGTTGTTCTTGGAGCGTATTTGTTTTAGTTTTTAGTTTTTGTTTGCTTAGTTTTCTTGAATAAGTTGGTTGGACCCCGCATTCATACATTAGTTTTCAAATAAGTCGATTTGGATTCAAAAATAGTAGGAAAGTTCATGCTTAAGTGGTATAAAAGGAGCTTGTTTTTGACTGTGACTTAGGATTTATCATGTCATGCTTGATATTTATTTGGCTTTATGCTTAGTGATTATTGCTGCATAATGACATGTTATAAACAATTGAGATTGCTTAATGTGCCTTGAAAGAATCATGCGTTGTTTTAGCATATAAAAGCATAATATTGTGGTATTCTCCTTTAATTCCTTATTTGGGTTGATGATGGCCCAAAATATATCGAGCTCGTTGGGGAACCCCAAGGGGAAGGTATGATGAGCAAAGCAGCAAGGTTTTCCTCAGTACAAAACCAAGGTTATCAATCCAGTAGGAGCAAGGAAACACCCCAAAGGTGTTGCTAGCTGAGCCTTGGCAGGGCGCACTACCGGTGCTAGTAGCAACGTGGGGACCTACACAACACAACCACAGAACTTTGCCCCCAACTTGCGATGAGGTTGTCAATCTCACCGGTTTTGCTGAAAACAAAGGATTAAACGTATCAATTGGAAGAAAGTAATAGTTTGCAGAAAGTAAACACAAAGCAGAAAATAGATGATTGTAGATTGATACTAAAAGAAAGGATCGGGGTCCATAGTTCACTAGAGGTGGCTCTCCTTGAGATAGATAACATGTTGGGTGAACAAATTACAGTGGGGCAATTGACAAACATCGAGAAACAAATACATGCATATACTAATCATCTTGACTCCTTTGGAATAACTTGGTTTAAGGAGTTGTATGCATGAGTGGAACTCATACTTGGTTACGGAGGCTAGGAAAAGACTAGGAGCGACAAACTAAGAGAGCAATAATGGCCATAATCATGCAGAGAAACAAAACATCATTGATCAAAGCATAAAGTGATACTACAAGTTGAAAACTAAAGGATCATCAAGGCTATGGTGACTTTGGATAGTCATAACATGGTGTGAGCATGTGCCAAGTCAACCCAAATAAAGCATCAAAGGAGAATACCACTATACTATGCTTTAATATGCTAAGACAACGCATGATTCATCCATGGCACATTAAGCAATCTCAATTGTTTATAAAATGTCATGCTACAGCAAAGAATACTAAGCATAAAGCCAAAAAAATATCAAGCATGGCATGACAAAGCATAGGCCACAGTCAAAAACAAACTCTCTTTACCACTTAAGCATGACCTTTCCTACTCTTTCCAATCCAAACCAAACTATTTGAAAACCAATGTATGAAAGAGGGGGTCCAACCAATTTATTCAGAAAACTAAGCAAACCAAGCAAACGATAAACCAAAACGAAAACGAAAAAGAAGACGCTCCAAGAACAACACAACTATGCATGAAACAATAAAAATGAAGCGTTTGGAAGAAACGAAAAAGAAGACGCTCCAAGAACAACACAACTATGCATGAAACAATAAAAATGAAGCGTTTGGAAGAAACCTAGGATTTTTATTGATGAAGAGGGGGATGCCTTGGGCATCCCCAAGCTTTGACGCTTGTACTTCTTGGATATTTCTTTGGGTGACACGCGTGGCATCCCCAATCTTGAGCTTTAGTCCATCCTTCATCTCATTACTCATTCCTTCCATACACCTGAAAATTTTCCTTCATACAAAACTTCACACAATCTTTATTAGCAACATTAGTGCACTTAAGATAATAAGTCTTTAGGTTCAGTTCTAACACCAATAAAACTTCCATTAAAACACAAGCTACTATAGCACTTCCCTCAAAAAGCTCAATTCCCCAAAAGAACTCAAAAAGGAACCAACAAGAAGCAAATGCAAATAATGGCAGAAATCTGTCAAAACAGACCAACAGGTAAAGACGATTTTTTTGAAGACCTTCTGTTGCTCAAATCAAAAATTGTTGGACTAACGAAAGTTAAATAACGGCAGAAGCACAAAAATTCACGCCTCAAAAGGACATACAGGGTTTTACACGAATTTTTATGGTGAAGCACAGAAATCTATTTCGGGACAACAACTTTCCCAATCATTACTTCTCTCTCATTAGAGGTTACTCTTGGCACAAAAAACAAATAAAAAGGATAAGGAGCGGTTATTACAGAGGTAATAACTTCCAATACTCATCTAAAACTTTTGGGTTATCTCCCAATAAGTACTTTTCTTTAACGCCTTTGAGTTAGGCATGATAATTTCGATGAAGCTCACATAAAAAATATGAATTGAAGTAAAAGAGAGCATCAAGAAACAAATTCAAAACACATTTAAGTCTAACCCACTTCCTATGCATAGGAATCTTATACGCAAATAATTTCACAAAGAACAAAGTGACAGGCATAGGAAGATAAAATGAGAGTAACTTTAAAACTTTCAGCACAAAGAGAGGTGTTTTAGTACGATGAAAACTTTTACAACCATATTTTCCTCTCTCATAATAATTTTCAGTAGCGTCATGAATAAACTAAAAAATATAACTATCACATAAAGCATGCTTTTCATGATCTATAAACACATAATTTTTATCAAGCTCAAAAGCAGTGGGATTAAAACCTTCATACCCACTTTTAATAAGTTTATAAAAAGATGACCGATCAATCTCATTTTCAATAGTAGTACAATTAATATTATCAACCAATATAGGACCATCATCTAGACCTTTATTATAAACATTTTCAAAGAGTCCACAGGAATATAACATTCATCCTCCTTTGGTAAGCATGGAGGACAATCAAATAATGTAAGGGGTAAAGAGTTACTCTCATTAGAAGATAGGCATGGGTAGATCCATTCTTCCTCCTCTAGATCATCACTCTCCTCCTCTTTTTATCCAATGAGCTTCCAGTTTCAACAATTTCTTCTTCCATAGGCTCCTGCAAGGCATTAATCTCTTCCATTGATGGAGAGCATCTATTAAGATATTCAAGAATATAGCCATTTTCTTCCTTATATTATCAAAGCAAAATTTAAGTATATCATAAACCTCATATTTATAAGGTGCATCATCAATATTTTCAAGCAAATAAGCAAGTTCGAATGCACCCTTCCAAGCAATAAATTCTTCAATTTGTTCCACATCACAAAAGTCATAATTTCCCTTAACATAAGAAGATATGGTAACATTATCATTATACTCACATTGAAAAGGGTGGTGTTTATATCTCCTACAACAACAAGATTTATGAAAGAAATAAGTAACATTATACGTAGAGCACACATTTCTAGCAATGGTATCCAATTTATTAATTTATTCCCATAAGTGTTTCCCTTTTTGTGACAGGCGGTGTTCATTATAATAATATCTTTGTTCTTCCGTGAACCTACCTTACCAATAAGATTCAGTTTCAAAGAAACCAGTTATTGATAGAAAGCATGATAAAGCAAGACAATAATAGACCAATGCAAATAGCCACTATAGTAGGAACTAATTTTTTTTGTATTTTTGATAAAAAGAGACAAGCAAACAAAGCAAAAGTAAACTAAGCAAAACAAAAATAACAAAGTAAAGAGATTGGTTATGAGTGACTCCCCTTGTGAAGATGTCTTTGACTCCCCGGCAACGGCACCAGAAAAAGACTTTGATGGCGCGTGGTTGACGTGGGAGCTTCTTCTTCTTCTTCAGTCCCCGGTAATGGCGCCAAAAAAAGAGCTTGATGGCCCAAAATATATCGAGCTCGTTGGGGAACCCCAAGAGGAAGGTATGATGAGCACAATAGCAAGTTTTCCCTTAGTACGAAACCAAGGTTATCAATCCATTAGGAGCAAGGAAACACCCCAAAGGTGTTGCTATCTGAGCCTTGGCAGGGCGCACTATCGGTGCTAGTAGCAACGTGGAGACCTGCACAACACAACCATAGAACTTTGCCCCCAACTTGCGATGAGGTTGTCAATCTCACCGGTTTTTCTGAAAACAAAGGATTCAACGTATCGAATGGAAGAAAGTAATAGTTTGCAGAAAGTAAACACAAAGCAGTAAATAGATGATTGTAGATTGATTGTAAAAGAAAGGACCGGGGTCCACAGGTCACTAGAGGTGGCTCTCCTTAAGATAGATAACATGTTGGGTGAACAAATTACAGCGGGGCAATTGAAAAACATTGAGAAAGCAATACATGCATATACTAATCATCTTGACTCCTTTGAGATTCGATTGGGCATTACAACATTATACATAGACAGCCATCCAACTGCATCTATGACTAATAATCCACCTTCAGGTTATCATCCGAACCCCCTCCAGTATTAAGTTGCAAGCAACAGATTATTGCATTACGAATTGCGTGTAAAGTAAACAATACGATTGTTCTATGAACAAAGGATTGTTGTTTTCTCCCTAGTAGCAACAGCACATCTAGTACCTTAGAGATTTCGGTCACTTCCCCAGATTACCAGATGCATGAACCCACTATCGAGCATAAATACTAACTCTTGGAGTTGCTAGCATCTACTTAGCCAAGATAGCTACTAACAACGGAAAGCATGCAAGATCACAAATAACAAAGTCATGATAGAATCAATAATCAATATGAAATAGCATCTCAAAATCCATCGGATCCCCGCAAACACAACATGCAGAATTACAAATAGATGATCTTGATCATGAACGGAGCTCACAAGATCTAAAAATGCTAGCACAAAGGAGGAGAACCAGCCATCTAGCTACTACATGGACCTGTAGTCTAGAGATGAAATGCTCACGCATCACACATGAGGGTTGCATGATGATGAAGAAGGCCTCCAGGGTGAATTCCCCTCTCTGGCAGGGTGTCGGGAAGAGCTTCAGATCCCTCCCGATCTAGGGATGGAGACGACAGCGGCTAAAGACTCTTTCGTGGATTTTTGATCAGGTACTTAGGGTTTCTGTATCGGAGGCATCTTATAGTCGGAAGGGGAGGCCGAGGGGGTGCTGGAGGCGACCACACCACCCCTAGGCACGGGCCAGGCTAGGCCGCGCAACCAGGTGGTGTGGTGGCCCCTGGCCCCTCTCCGTCTCGTGTTCTGGCTCCGTGTGTCCCTCACTGAAATAATGACTTTGACTTTTGTCCTGTCCTATTCCGAGAATATTCATTTTCTAACTTTCCTGGAACCAAAAATAGCAGAAAACAGGCAGTTGGCACTTTGGCTCTTGTTAATAGGTTAGTCCAAGAAATCATATGAAAAGTACTCCAAAGTGTGGACAAATCATAAGAAAGTAGATAAAACCAAGCATGGAACATCAAAAATTATAGATACATTTGCAATGTATCAGTTGACTTGGCACATGCTCACACCATGTTAAGACTATACCAAGTCACCATAGCCTCTATGATCATTTAGTTTTCGACTTGTAATATCACTTTATGCTTTAATTAATGATGTTTTGTCGCTTCCATGATTATGGCCATTATTGCTCTCTTAGTTGGTCGCTCCTAGTCTTTTGCTAGCCTCCATACCAAGTATGAGTTCCACTCATGCATCCAACTCCAAATAAAACCAAGTTATTCCAAAGAGTCCGCCATACCTACCTATTAGCATTTTCTATTCCAAGTATATTCATGTTTTTATCTACCTTCCGAATTAAACTTGTTATGTGAAAATTAATGATTAAAGCTCTCACGAACTTGATGGCCCACTTTACTTTTCTTGCACTTAATAAACTTGAACCATTGTGCCCATCTATGTTGCGTATATGCTTGTGTTTTGTAAGTTGTGAATTAGCAGAACCATGCTATCATGGGGAACGCTTTCAACATTGCACTTTATTTAGTTGATATCATCTTCATTTGCTTATGGATCCCGACGGTGTGAAATGAAAGGGGAGCTTGTAAGGCTCATGGAGTTTGTATATGTCTTAGAGAAACGCCTGGGCGACTGGTCTAATCCATGCCTAATCATGGTGGAAACCTGCAGCATAACCATAGTGAGCAATCTATGAAGCATACTCTGTAAAAAAATCCTATGCAAATAGGAAAAAAAGGGAGAGAAAAAAAGAAAAAAGAAAAAAGAGGCCTATGCAAATAGGAAATAAAAGGATTGATGAGATGCTCATTGTCTGCTTGCCTTGTCATTTTGATATGGGGATTCTTCCGTATCATCGGGCAAGGGGTACCCCGTTGGCGGTTATCTATGGTACACATGTACTTACAATGACAAGAACTTACTTGTGACTAAACTTGAGTAGCATGAGGAACGGTACTCGTAAGTAAGGGGCATGAGATTTTCAGCTTATAACTTGTCAAGCATATCCTCATATTTGTTCACTTTAACCTTAACCACCTAAAGATGCTTATGATAGGGGCAATGAGAGCTGAAAGCTAATAAGTACCATAATTTTTGGAAGCTCTTTTTAAGACTTGAATCCCTGCTTCCTTCTATGAAGGGCCTTTCTTTTACTTTTTATATTGAGTCTCCATCTCCTATCTTTATGCACCCATTGAGAGAGCATAGTGGCCATTCTTAGTTTAATGTGCATTGTCCCAAGACTTGTTGATTGATTCGTAACTTTGATATTGCTTGTTCTTAAACTACTTGTATCCAGTCACTCTTATGAACTTTGAAGGTGTCCTATGCATTTATGTTTTGCTACAGTATGAGGGACAAGCTTAATACCATTCTCATTATGTTTTCTATATGAGAAACAAACAAACGTCTTTCAAAACATTCTTATTCATGAATCTTTTGTTTGTACCTTTTCATGTTACAACATTGTTGCTATGCCATATTGTTAGAACTATATCTTTCATGCTATGTTAAAGTACTATGATCCCAGCTATGAATGTTATAAATACCTTGATTAAGATTATGATGGTGCATGTCACCTCAAAAATTATTCTTTTTTATCACTTACCTACTCGAGGACGAGCAGGAGTTAAGCTTGGGGATGTTGATACGTTGTAAACATATCTATAATTTTTGATGTACCATGCTTGTTTTATATTTACTTTCTTATGTTTTGTCCACACTTTGGAGTATTTTTACACATTTTCTGGAAATAACCTATTAACAAGATGCCACAGTGCCAGTTGCCTGTTTTATGCTATTTTTGGTTTTAGAAAAGCTAGTAAGGAAATATTCTCGGAATTAGATAGGACAAAAGCCCAAGTCAATATATCAATAGAAGGAATACGAAGTCCGGAGGGGAGACGAAGAGGGGAGCCCGGGTGGCCACACCCTAGGGTGGCACCTCCAGCCCTAGCCGCGCCATCAGTGTGTGTGGGACCCCTGGCGCTCCACCGACCTTGCCCCTTGGCCTATATATTGCCTATGGGACGAAAACCCTAAGTACCCGATCAAAATTCCATGAAAGAGTCTGTAGCCGCCGCCATCTCCATCCCTAGATCGGGAGGGATATGAAGCTCTTCCCAGCACCCTGCCGGAGGGGAGAGATCACCCTGGACGCCTTCTTCATCACCATGCCTGCCTCCAGTGTGATGTGTGAGTAGTTAATCCCTGGACTACGGGTCCATGTAGTAGCTAGATGGTTGGTTCTCCTCCGTCGTGCTACCATGTTTAGATCTTGTGAGCTCCGTTCATGATCAAGATCATCTATTTGTAATCTTACATGTTGTGTTTGTGGGGATCCGATGGATATTGAGATGCTATTTCAGCTTGATTATTGATTCTATCATGTCTATCTTATTTGTGATCTTGCATGCTTTCCGTTGTTAGTAGCTATCTTGGCCGAGTAGATGCTAGCAACTCCAAGAGGGAGTATTTATGCTCGATAATGGGTTCATGCCTCTAGGAATCTGGGGAAGTGACAGAAATGTCTAAGGTACTAGATGTGCTGTTGCTACTAGGGAGGAAACAGCAATCCTTTGTTCATAGAACAATCGTATTGTTTACTTTACACACTTTGCTTAATGCAATTATCTGTTGCTTGCAACTTAATACTAGAGGGGTTCGGATGATAACCTGAAGGTGGATTATTAGTCATAGATGCAGTTGGATTATGGTCTATGTATAATGTTGTAATGCCCAATTAAATTTCGTAGGAGTCAATATGATTAGTATATGCATGTATGCTTTCTCGGTGTCTGTCAATTGCCCCGCTGTAATTTGTTCATCCAACATGTCAACTATCTTAAGGAGAATCACCTCTCGTGAACTATGGACCCAGGTCCATTCTTTACCATCAATCTACAATCTATTTAATGTTTTTTGTTTACTTTCTGCAAGAAATTACTATGTTCCACACAATATGTTTAATCCTTTGTTTCAGCAAAACCGGTGAGATTGACAACCTCACTGTATGTTGGGGCAAAGTTCTGTGGTTGTGTTGTGCAGGATTCCAAGTTGGAAGACAACACCTTGGGGTTGTTTCGTTGCTCATACTGGTTCGATAACCTTGGTTTCATCACTGAGGGAAAATTTGTTGTTGTGCTCATAATACCTTCCTCTTGGGGTTGCCAACGAGCTCCTCACTTTTTGAGCCATCAAGCCTATTTTCTGGCGCCGTTGCCGGGGAGTCAAGGATAGCTTTACAAGGGGAGTCAAGGATAGCTTGACAAGGATAGCTCATCGCTTTTTGAGCCATCAGAGGATATGGTGGATCTCATAGATCACACCACAATTCCCCTCCGCATGATGGAAAAGCGAAGCAGCCAGAGCCATACGACGCACGTACATGGCTGGACAAGATCCAAGAAGCTCGGGAGCTCCCATACCTTGGGCCACATTGTTTTGGACCAGTCATACGGGCCACAACCTACCCCAAGGGCCTCCGGATAGACAAGACCATCAAGCCATACAACGGCACCGCCAGGCCAGCAATGTGGTTGCAGGACTACAGCGAATCGATCCACATTGCAGGGGAAACCCCAATGTCGCCGTCAAGTACCTCCCACTCATGTTGACCGGCATCGCCCAACAATGGATCGACGACTTACCAGAGAAATCAATATGTAATTGGTTGGACATGCATGATCCGTTCACCAAGAATTTCGAGGGTACGTACAAATATCCCTGCACTACTGGAGACCTACAGCGGTGTGTGCAAGAAAACGACGAAACATCCCGTGCCTACCTCTCTCGCTGGCTGGATATGAAAAATTCCTACGCAGGGGTGCACGAACGGACCGCTATGGCCGCCTTCATCGATGGTCTGGAAAAGGGAACTTTGCTCTGGCACACGTTGAAGCGCAAGCAAGACAACAATGACCTCAACCTCAACGCAATGATCGCCATGGTTAGCGAGTTCTCTGCTGCTGATGATAACGCACGTGGATCGTTGCTGGAGATAGCAATCCCTACCCAGGCTAAGAAGAACAACAATAAGAAGCGAAAGAATCTGCCCGAAGATCAGCAAGTAGCCGACATGGTCGCCGCAACATTCACTGGTAGAGGCAATGGCGGAGAGCATGGACATGGTCGGGAAGCTAGCAGTGGCCAGCAGAGGAGTGACACTACACCCTCAGCGCCCCGCGTCTCCCAAACGTATGAAGAGTACCACGATAT
This sequence comes from Avena eriantha, assembly GCA_910589775.1. Taxonomy (NCBI): domain Eukaryota; kingdom Viridiplantae; phylum Streptophyta; class Magnoliopsida; order Poales; family Poaceae; genus Avena; species Avena eriantha. Next base: position 525,734,201 of record OU342745.1, read on the forward strand.
GTCGTGTTTCGTCCATCTCGACGCCAATGGCAAATCCACCCACACCAATCGCCAGTGCAAGTTTGTCAATGATCTCAAGGAGGACCCTGAGTCCGGCTACAAGCAAAGTCAAAAAACAGACCCCATGCAAAAGGCAATGCGAAGAAGGAGGAAGAACCTAAGGAATCAAGTGATATGGACGAGGACGTGGACCCAAAAATCTTTCGACATGGGAGAGGATAAAGGGAAAAATCCCTTTGAAAAGAAGGCTCCATGTTACCACACCTTCCTTGGCACCCCAACCGTCCGGGCCCAGAAAACCTCTCTGAGGATACTGATGGCTACCCTCCCTCTGGTTCCCCAGTACGTCAGGTGGTCGGAAGTTCCGATTACTTGGGATAGGAAAGATCATCCAGAACTTATCCCAACAAAGAACCAGTATGCCATGGTCATCAACCCTTTGATTAACAGCACGGAGTTCACCAAGTGCCTCGTGGACAGTGGAAGCAGCATCAAGATCATGTACCTAGATACACTGCACAAGATGAACTTGACGGAGACCCAGCTAAGGAAGAGCAATACCATTTTCCATGGGGTTTTCCCTGGCCGACAAGCAAATTCCCTAGGCTGCATCACCCTTCCGGTCGCTTTTGGCGATGTAAACAATTACCGCTCAGAACGCTTTACCTTTAAAGTGGTGGCTTTCAAGAGCGTGTACCACGTAATCCTTGGACTCGACTTCTTCCACTCCTTCCTCACAAGGTCATGCTTTGTCTACAACAAACTCAAGATTCCTAGACCAAATGGCGTCATCACCGTTGACGGAAGCTTCACCAAGGCACGAGAGTGCGAGCTCAGTGAAGCCTCCTTCGTCGAAGCAGTCCTCTATGGTGAGGAGTTCAAGGAGATCCAGAACCAGGTCGATGCCTCGGAGATGCCGACTTCAAAGAAGCAGATCACTGCTACCGAACCCGCCTTCAAGGCCGCCATCAAGACGAAGCTGGTGGAGCTTGTCAAAGGTAATTCCTCCAAGACCACCGCCATTGGCACAGACCTGGATCCCAAATAGGAAAGCGCGCTCGTCGAGTTCCTCTGTGAGAATAGGGACATCTTTGCCTGGCAACCTGCCGACATGAAAGATGTACCTAGGGAACTTGCCGAGCACAGCTTGAATATTGATCCTAATTCCAAACCGGTGAAACGACCTCTGCGACGCTTTGGTGATGGAAGATGAATGACTATAGGCAAAGAAATAGCTAGGTTACTTAAGGCTAGCTTTATCCGAGAAGTTATTCACACCCACTGGTTGGAAAATCATGTACTTGTCCCCAAAAAGGGAACCAATTTATTAAGAATGTGCGTTGATTACACTGTCTTCAACAAAGCATGTCCGAAGGATCCGTTTGCTTTGCCTCGCATTGACCAAGTCATTGATTTGACGGCTGGCTCGGAACTTCTGTGTTTTCTTGATGCCTATTCAGGATACCACTAGATCCGGATGCGAAAGAGGACCAATTGGCCACTTCGTTCACCACACCCTACGACACGTATTGCTACGTCATGATGCCCTTTGGGTTAAAAAACCTGGTGCTACGTAACAACGGACGATGCAACGTTGCGTGCACGACCAGATAGGTCGCAACGTACACGCTTATGTGGACGACATCGCGGTAATGTCAAAGAAATAAAATGATCTTATCGCTGACTTGCAGGAAACCTTCGACAATCTCTAGAAATACAACATGATGCTGAACCCAAAGAAGTGCGTCTTCGCGGTACCATCCGGCAAACTGTTGGGCTTCATCGTTTCGCATCACGGAATCGAGGTGAACCTAGGGAAAATTAAGTCCATACTCGACATCAAATGCCCGACATGCCTGAAGGACATACAAAGGCTCACATGATGCGTTGTAGCAGTAAGCCGGTTCATCAGCCGACTTGGTGAGAAGGCTATGCCGCTCTACAAGTTGCTCAAGAAGGCGAAAACATTCACATGGACGGACGAAGCTGACGCAACACTTCAGGAGTTGAAGAGAATACTCTCCTCCCTACCTATACTTGCAGCACCGGTACCAAGGGAGCCTATGTTAGTGTACATGGCGACAACCAACCGAGTAATCAGCATCGTCATCATGGTGGAGCGCAAGGAACCAACGCACGAATACAGAGTTCAGCGACCCGTTTACTATGTAAGCGAGGTCTTGACAGAATCCAAGTAGGGTTACCCGCACTACCAGAAGATAGCTTATGGAGTTTTCCTTGCTTCACGTAAGCTAAGGCATTATTTCTAGGAGCACCCCATCACAGTAGTGAGCAAAGCACCACTGTCCGACATCATCAACAACAACGACGCTGCAGGGAGAGTGGCAAAGTGGGGGATTGAACTTGCCGCCTTCGACATCACCTATAAGCGACGCGATGCTATCAAATCACAAGCATTGGCGGATTTTCTTGCAGATTGGACAGAACTACCAAAAGACACTCCTATACCAGAGCCAGAGATTGGATCATGCACTTTGACAGATCGAAGTTACTCAATGGCTCGGGGGCTAGTGTATTATTGCAATCACCAACAGGAGAGAAGTTGCAACACGTCATGCAGATCCATTTCAACGCTACCAATAACATGGCGGAGTATGAGACTCTCATTCATGGACTTCGTGTAGCCAAGGATATTGGCATCAAGTGCATAGTTTGCTGTGGAGATTCCGACATGGTTGCCCAGCAAGTAGCTGGCACCTAGAATGCGCGAAACCCTATGATGGCGGCATATCGAGACAAACTAGACGAAATAGCCAAGTGCTTAGACGGCTACGAAGTCAAGTACATCAAAAGGAAGATAATGAGGCGGCAGATCTGCTGTCAAAGCTTGGATCAGCTCGCCCACCAATTCCGCCAGGCGTTTTCCTGGAGCATTTACGGACTCCATCCGTGAAGGCAGCGGACCCCGACAACCCGGATAGAGTGGACTCTTTTGTTAACATAGTGACAGTGACCTCTCCGGCTTGGACGAAGTCGTTCATGGATTATCTACAAGACGGAACTTTGCTCGCCGACGAAGTCGAAAGCCGGCAAATAGTATGTAGAGAAAAATTCTACATCATCATTGACGGCCAGCTATACAAAAGAAGTACCACAGGAGTCTTCCTACGATGCGTCTCCCAGCAGTAAGGTATTGAAATCCTTAGAGAAATACATCTTGGAGATTGCGGGCATCACGCCACTCCCCGATCGTTGGTGGTTGATACGTCCATTTTGCATCACTATTCTATGTCTTAATTCACTATTATTCATTGATACATTTTGTATTGATAGGTGATACTTATGTTATTTCATCTGTTTTTGCATGGTTGATGACGTTTGGACTATGGACCGTTGAAGTCATGATTCTGATGGAAAAGGTGCTGTTTGGAGGCAAAATTCGTGAAGATCAGAAAATCCGAGAAAATATACAGAAAATCCTATTTTTCCAGAAGACTAAGGATGCCAGAAGATGGAGTGGGGGTGGGCCATAGGGGGCCCACACCACCCCATGGCGCGGACAGGCCTAGGCCGCGCCTGGAGGTGGTGTGGCCACCCTGGCCCACTCCAGCCTCTCCCCTCTGGCGTATATCATCCTCCCGAAACCCTAAGACTCGGGGGGCGACCATAGAAAGATTCCGCCGCCTCTGCGGGGCGGAAAACACCAAGAGAGAAAGATCTCTCCGGCAGACAGATTTCTGCCTGGGGAATTCTTTCCCGGAGAGGGGAGATCGTCGCCATCAACACCACCATCAAGCTGGACTTCATCGGGATCATCATCATCATCACCACCATCAGCACCCTCATCATCACCACCATCAGCACCCTCATCACCATCTCGATATTGCAGTAACAATTGGTTGAATCTTGCTATAGTTCATAGGGGAAACTTTCCCGGTGTTGATTACTCTATGTAGTTGATGCTATTGAGTGAACCATTGAATTATTGTTTATGTTCAGATTGTTATACATCATTATTCCATCTCTGATGATGATCCATATGATGTCTTGTGAGTAGTTCGTTTTGTTCTTGAGGACATGGGAGAAGTCTTGTTGTTAGTAGTGGAGTTACGTTGAGAAAGATTCAATAGATTGTTATTTAAGTTGTGGTGTACTTCTTCTAGTGGTGTCATGTGAACGTCGACTACATGACACTTCACCTATATGGGGCTAGGGGAATGCATTGTGTATTTGGCTACTAATCGTAGGGGTTGCCAGAGTGACAGAAACCTGAACCCCCGTTAGGAAACCATTGCACAAGGGACGTAAGGGTCTTAGAGTTTAAAGCTATGGTTAGGTTTCTACCTTAATTACTTTCTTGTACTTACGGATGTTTGCAAGGGGTATAATCACAAGTATGTATTAGTCTTGGATGGGGCGGTACATTAGCACAGGTTAACCCACACAACACTTAGCAAGCTAAAGAAGATTAATCGACTATATGAAGCGAAAGCACTTGACAGTCTTCCCATGTGTCCTCGAGAACGTTTGGTCATCTTAAGTAATACCACCGGCTTGTCCTTTGCTGCATAAAGGATTGGGACACTTGCTGCATTTATTCCTACTGTCTTTTATTTACTCATACTTTGTTTACTTGCTTTATCAAAAACCCCTAAAAATCCGTTTGCTAAGTATTTGCAGAGAATTCCTGATCCATACCACTAGCCAGCACCTTCTGCTCCTCGTTGGGTTCGACACTCTTACTTATCGAAAATACTGTGATACACCCCCTATACTTGTGGGTCATCAAGACTATTTTCTGGCGCCGTGCCGGGGAGTGAAGCGCTATTGGAGAGTGGAACTGGTAAAGGAAACTTTTACTGTGAGTATTGTTTACTTCTACTAGTTGCTTTGTTTTCGTTATGGATAATTCGCCGAGTCTCTTATTTGGTGATGTTACTATCCCTGCCGAGGTAGTAGATAAGCCACCACCTACTGAGAATGATGATTTCAAAATGCCTACAAGAATTATTGATCGTGTTATGGATAACTACTATGTTGGGGATGGAACTGTCCATCCCGGTGATCATTTGCTCTTTATAGACGAATTATGCGGGTTGTTCAAGTGTGCAGGTATTACTTCAGATCAAGTTAAGAAGAAGTTATTCTCATTATCACTAAAAGGAAGAGCTGAGGAATGGTATAAGCTGCTGAAGAATGGTCAAGCTCTGGAATGGGAGGAAATAGTGCCTCTCTTTTATTCAAAGTTTTATCCTCCTAGTGAGATTCATAAAGATCGGAATCAAATATACAACTTGTGGCCTCTTGATGGAGAGAGTACAGCTCAAGCTTGGGGGAGATTGAAGTCACTAATGCTCAAATGTCCCATTCATGAGCTCCCCAACAATATTATTATCAATAACTTTTATGCAAGGCTCCCTCTACATGATAAAGATTTATTGGATGCTTCTTGCGCTGGATCATTCACTCGCATGGAAGAAGAAGCTAAAAGGGACCTTCTAGACCGTATTCAAGACAATGCTGAAGCTTGGGAGAATGACAAAGGTAGAAAGTCAGGTATAAATTATGATTATGAATGCATTGAATCTTTTATGGGAACTGATGACTTTCAAAATATTAAAAATGCTTATGGTCTAGACTCTCAAGCTATTGCTTCTTACTTTAAGGTTTTTGCTTCCTACATTGAAGTGCCTAAAAAGAAGTGGAATAAGTATCATGAACCTTATAAAGATATTGCTAAGAGTGTTCCTGCAAGAAATACTGAAGTTTATACTACTAATCATGTCTTACCCAAACCTTACATTGAGAAAATGCCTTTCCAAGTTAAGATAAAGGAACATTCTATGATAGCTAGTATGGTTAATGAAAGTATGAATAAGGCTGTTGAACCTGATAAACAGATGGTTGATGAACCTATGGTAGCAAGTGTGAAAGAATTTGTCACTAAGTATGAAAAAGAGGGACACACTATCCTTTGTAAGGATACCTCTACTATGGTTTCACAAAGTAGTGTTATGAGAGCTAGTATTCCCGTGTTTTCTGTTAGAATAAGTGATCATTGCTATGATGGTCCTTGTGATAGCTATATTGTTAAGTTTACGCATGATACTGAAAGCTACTATGAGAGAGGGAAAAGTGTTCTTATGCATCTCAATAATATCAAGTTTCCCTGTTCTATGCTGAAAGTTTTTATATTGCGTTTATTTTGCCTTCTTATGCAAGTTGCCTTTGGTTTCAATAACTTGTTTGTTTACAAAATCCCCTTGCATAGGAAGTGGGTTAGACTTAAATGTGTGTGTTTTTTCTTCTTAATGCTCTCTCTTTCACTTCAATTCATATCCCTATGAGAGCTTCTTCAAAATTATCATGCCCATCTTAATGGCTATAAAGAAAGAGCTTTATGGGAGATAACCCAATTGATTTTTGCTTTCAGTTTGTTTTTGTTTCTTTGAGTCTTAGAAGTTATTACTTCGGTACTAACCGCTCCTTATCCGTTTTGTTTGGTTTTTGTATCAAGATCAACCTCTGATGAGAGAGAAGTAAGATTTGGGGAAGTTGCTGTCCCAAAACAGATTTTGGTGCTTTACCGTAAACATTCGTGAGAGATCTCTGTATGTCGGATTGAGCTGTAATTTTGTGTGCTTTTGCCCCAGGTTGTTATTTGACTTTCGTTAGTTTTGCACTTTTTTATTTGAGCAACAGAAGATTTTCGAAAAAATTGATCTTTACCTGCTGGTCTGTTTTGATAGATTTAGCCAATCTTGCATTTGCTTCTTTATTCGATTTCCTTTTTGAATTCTTTTTGGGTTTTCAGAAGGAGTTGCTACAGTATCTTTTGTTTTGTTTGTTTTTCAATTGAAGTTGGACTCAAAAGGTTTTATCACTTCACTTATACTAATGTTGCTAATGAGAATTGTGTGAAATTTTGTGTGAAAGAAATTTCCAGGAAGTGGAGACAATGGTGTAATAAGGAAGAGAAAGGTTTCATGACTCAAGTAATAAGTATATGGAGATGAAGATATTGATGTTATTCAAGTGATGACTCTGGAAGAATCACAAGAGCTGGGATCCACAAACTGAAATGATCATGAGCCGTATTGAGCAAAACTCACAGCTGATTCGTAATCTCACCTTCGAGATTGAGGATTTGGGGAAATTTATCAGAGAGCTCATCAAAAGGATACCACCACCACCTAAGGAGTAATTTGTCATCAGGTTTGGCATCCCCTTGGTTTGTTCCAAGCTTGGGGGAGTGCCGCGGTATCACATCACTATCTTCTATCTTTTTACCTTATTAGTAGAGTCATATCATGAATAGAGGAGTTATTATGTAGTATGGTTTGCATTATGGAAGTGTCCCCTCTCTCTTTAGATATATATCCCTTGGTGTGAGTTTCTGTTATGGAATATTAATGATAAGTTCTATCATTTACTCTTTTGCATAGCTTATATTAGTTTTCAATTCGTGGTTATATGATTGATCTTGTTCTTAGTATCGGTATCACTTTGGGATCATTGAGTTAATTTAGTTGGTTTTGGCAAAACTGGCTTGGTTAGTAGCACACCTTTTTGAGAGTTGAAAAGAAAAAGATAGAAGTACTCTAAAGAAAAATAATTTCATCATCTTTCTTTCTTGATTTGCTCATAAGTCTAGTATTCTCTAGTTAAGATCTTTTGTGCTTCCAAGGAAGATTGCATGTTTGTCTTTATCACTTGTATGTTTGGTTGTTTCCTTCAACTCTTATACTTGCTACCAAGCCTTGCTAGCCAGAAGCCTGTACTGAGAGGGTATTCTTCTCGTGCATCCACCTCCTTTAAACCAAAACCTTTGCCATTTGTGTCCACCATACCTACCTAGTAGCATTATTGCTATTCCAAGTAAATTCTTGTTTTGTCTACCTTCCAAATTAAACTTGTTATGTGAAAATTAGTGATTAAAGCTCTCACGAACTTGATGGCACACTTTAGTTTCTTGCATTTAATAAACTTGAACAATTGGGTCCTTCTTTGTTGCGTATATGCTTGCGCTTTATGAGTTGAAGTTACCAGAACCATGTATCATGGGGAACGCTTTCAACACTGCATTGGTACTTTGTACCTAGTTGATATCATGTTCTTTTACTTATGGATCCCGGCGGTGTGAAATAAAGGTGGAACTTGTAAGATCATGGAGTTCATATGTGTGTTAGAGAAACGCCTGGGCCGCTAGCCTAAGCCATGCCTAATCATGGTGGAAACTTGCAGCATAACTATAATGAGCATTCTATGAAGCATCCTCAATAAAAACCTATGCAAATAGCAAATAAAAAGATCGCTGAGATGCTCACTGTCTGCTTTCCTTGTCATTTTGATGATGGGATAGCTCCTGTGTCATGTGCAAGGGGTACCCCGTTGGTTCTCAACGATACGCATGTATTTATAATGACAAGAGCTTGCTCGTGACTGAAGTTGAGTAGCATGAGGTTCGGTACTCATAAGTAAGGGGCATCGGACTTCAATTTATAACTTTTCAAGCATATCCTCTTAGTTGCATCACTTTAACCTTAATCACCTAAAGATGCCTATGATAGGGGCAATGAGAGCTGAAATCTAGTAAGTATCATAATTTTTGGGAGATCTTTATGAGACTTGCAATCCCTGCTTCCCTCTTTGAAGGGCCTTTCTTTTACTTTGTAGTTGAGTCAGTAAACCTATTCCTTTCTATCTCAGCAAGTATTTTGAGTTGATGTGTTTCATTCATTCATATGATGATTTATTCACTCATGTTTCTTATGTTACTTGTTTTGCACATTGCTCTTATCTTGATGTTTTACTACTTTGAAAGCTATCATTGAAAAACCAGCTATTTGTGAACTCTAGCAAATTATCAACTATTCTTCGACCGAGAGCTAAGTTTGCCATTACCAATTATGATTCACTTTATGTATCTTTATTGTGTTTCCTTTACTCATTGCAAGTTGAGTTATATAATAGTGGGTTGTCTTCTATTATGATCTATGTATTTGATGAATGTGTTGCTTCTTGTCCGTATTCTTTTATCCACTCTTCACTCCATAAACCTGAGGCCATGTTTATTGAGCTCAATTTCGCTTGGGGACAAGCGAAGTCTAAGCTTGGGGGAGTTGATACGTCCATTTTGCATCACTACTCTATGTCTTAATTCACTATTATTCATTGATATATTTCGTATTGAGAGGTGATACTTATGTTATTTCATCTGTTTTTGCATGGTTGATGACTTTTGGAGTATGGACCGCTGCAGTCAGGATTCTGATGGAAAAGGTGCTGTTTGGAGGCAAAATTCGCGAAGATCAGAAAATCCGGGAAAATATACGGAAAATCCTATTTTTCCAGAAGACTAAGGATGCCAGAAGATGGAGTGGAGGTGGGCCACAGGGGGCCCACACCACCCCATGGCGCGGGCAGTCCTAGGCCGCGCTTGGAGGTGGTGTGGCCACCCTGGCCCACTCCAGCCTCTCCCCTCTGGCGTATATCATCCTCCCGAAACCCTAAGACTCGGGGGGTGACCACAGAAAGATTCCGCCGCCTCTGCGGGGCGGAAAACACCGAGAGAGAAAGATCTCTCCCGTAGACAGATTTCTGCCGGGGGAATTCCCTCCCGGAGAGGGGAGATCGTCGCCATCAACACCGCCATCAAGCTGGACTTCATCGGCATCATCATCATCATCACCACCATCAGCACCCTCATCACCATCTCCATATTGCTGTAACAATTGGTTGAATCTTGCTATAGTTCATAGGGGAAACTTTCCCGGTGTTGATTACTCTTTGTAGTTGATGCTATTCAGTGAACCATTGAATTATTGTTTATGTTCAGATTGTTATACATCATTATTCCATCTCTGATCATGATCCATATGATGTCTTGTGAGTAGTTTGTTTTGTTCTTGAGGACATGGGAGAAGTCTTGTTATTAGTAGTGGAGTTGCATTGAGAAAGATTCAATAGATTGTTATTTAAGTTGTGGTGTACTTCTTCTAGTGGTGTCATGTGAACATCGACTACATGACACTTCACCTATATGGTCCTAGGGGAATGCATTGTGTATTTGGCTACTAATCGTAGGGGTTGCCGGAGTGACAGAAACCTGAACCCCCGTTAGGAAACCATTGCACAAGGGACGTAAGGGTCTTAGAGTTTAAAGCTATGGTTAGGTTTCTACCTTAATTACTTTCTTGTACTTACGGATGTTTGCAAGGGGTATAATCACAAGTATGTATTAGTCTTGGATGGGGCGGTACATTAGCACAGGTTCACCCACACAACACTTAGCAAGCTAAAGAAGATTAATTGACTATATGAAGCGAAAGCACTTGACAGTCTTCCCATGTGTCCTCGAGAACGTTTGGTCATCTTAAGTAATACCACCGGCTTGTCCTTTGCTGCATAAAGGATTGGGCCACTTTCTGCATTTATTCGTATTGTCTTTTATTTACTCGTACTTTGTTTACTTGCTTTATCAAAACCCCCTAAAAATCCGTTTGCTAAGTATTTGTAGAGAATTCCTGATCTATACCACTAGCCAACACCTTCTGCTCCTTGTTGGGTTCGACACTCTTACTTATCGAAAATACTGCGATACACCCCCTATACTTGTGGGTCATCAGTGGCCAAGGCCTTCCGACAAGGATTCTACTGGATAACTGCCAAGGCGGACACCGACAAGTTGGTACAAACATGCCTTTGGGTGTCAGTTTTATGCAAGACAACCAAATGTTCTAGCTGAAGAATTACAACAAATACCAATAACTTGGCCGTTTGCACTCTAGGGGCTGGACATGGTGGGACCTTTGCAGACAGCACCCTATCGATTCACACACTTGCTAGTAGCAGTGGACAAATTTAGGAAATGGATTGAAGCTAAACCCATTAGAAAGCTTGATGGGACAACAATCATAAAGTGTATCCGGGATCTAGTGGTGAGATTTGGTCTGGCACATAGCACCATCACCGACAATGGCAGAAATTTATCTCTCGAAGAAGTTGAGGAGTACTATCATGAGAAATGCATCCGCCTTGACCTAGCATCTGTGGCACATCCACAGTCAAATGGGCAAGTTGAAAGAGCCAATGAACTGATTCTACATGGAATCAAGCCACGCTTAGAGGCACCGCTACGTAGAGCAGCTGGAGCCTGGGTGGAGGAATTACCATCTGTCTTGTGGATTTTATGAACAACACCTAACAGATCCACCGGCTTGACTCCTTTCTTCATGGTTTATGGAGCAGAACCAGTTCTCCCATCCGACATCCTCCACAACACACCAAGAGTTTCAGCCTACAAGGAGGATGATGCTAAAGAATCCAGACGACTATCTGTGGGCCTACTTGAAGAAGAGCACGTGCTGGCATGCCAGACATCTTCCATCTACCAGTAGAAGCTACGTGGCAACCATAGTCGCCATGTAAAGCATTGCTCGTTTAAAGAAGGGAATCTAGTGCTTAGACTCAAGTAAAAGAAATCACACAAATTATCCCTGCCTTGGGGAGGACAGTTCGTCATAAGCAACGCATTTCTCAATGGTTCCTATTACCTCGTCGATATTCGCGAGTTGAAAGATAGGCCAAAAAATCGCAAGCGCAAGCAACGTGACTCTGATGATGATTACTCGGAGACAGATCGACCATGGAACATAGCACAGCTATGTCCCTTTTACACTTAGCACATTTATATTATGTAATAGGTTTTTTATATGATCTATGAAAGAAAGCATCTGGTTCACTCATATTCTCCGAGTCTTTTACCTCCTTTAGTTGTTCATTTTTGGATCATATAAACCCTTTATGCGCAAGGTTGCATTTGCCCTTGTGAAAATTCCGCCTACGGGCATTAGCTTAAGTTTTCTGGTCTATACGTTTTCTGAAGTTTTTATGTGGATTCTGGAGTAGTGACTTTTCGGCACTCAAAGCCGGCAATTTTGTTCTTAGGTTCTTGACGGTGTTATTAAGCATCATCGCCTGAGAGCATAGTTCTGTGCTGCGAGACTTCCGACTCACAAAACTTCAAGCATATGAACAGAATAATGGATAAGCCAACACTTGCTTAAAAAATATATACACATGCTGGAAGCAGATAAGTTACAGGAAGCTTGATTACAAGTTTTTTCGCCTTTGACAAACATAAGTTTTTTCCGCATACATTTTGCAGAGATACATTTACTATAGACATTGTTTTTCATGGCTCGGCTGTAGGAGGCTTCATGGTGGCATCATCAGCAGAGCTAGGCCGGGAGAGCTCGTCAAACTCTGAAGGAGAGGGGCTAGACTCAGAAGAGTCCATATCGTCATCCAGGATCTCGGCAGGCACGAAGACATTAGCCTTGACCATGTTAGCAACCCTGGTATCGAAGCCGGCAAGAGAGTTCCAAATAGCATCGTTATCGATCTCTTGTCCTTCCTCGTCTAGCTTGGGCATGCCGGAGGTCACCAAGTCGATGTCGGCATTGTCATAGTGAGACTTGACCAAGGACAGGGTCATCCTAGTACCATCCCGGATGCAAGAGACTTTCCAGTCTTTGATTTTCTTGGGGGATTGGTCTAGTATTTCCGCATACTTGGCCGCTGAGTCTGCCGCCTTGATATTGATGCCCAGAGGTTGAGCTATCTCCTTGGCTTGGGCGATGGCGGTGCTGACGAAGTTGCCAGCAAGAATCATGCGTTCCTTGGGACTTGGAGCACCCTCAACCAAGTTGGCTAAGCCAATGGGAGTTGTGGTTTACACAAACATACAAGGACCATGAGTATAAACAAATCAAATGGTTGTCCAACTTACAGAAAAATGCCAAGATGGAGAAAGGTTACCCAAGATGCTCGTTTCCGCTTGCTTGCATGTCTCCACCAAGTCATCGCGCTCCTTCTGGACTGACTTGAACATCTTAAGACTCCTAGCATTGTGCTCTTTGGCAGCTTGGTTCTGGTCTTTGAGCTATGCGATCTCATCCTTCAGGCGCTGCATCTCGACATCCACATACTCTTGCATAGCCTTCATCGTCGCCTCATGGCCCTTGATGACCTCGGCCAAGTCTTTCTTTCGAATTTTGTTTTCATCATCGAGCTCCTGAATATGCTTGTATTGCTCGACGATGCTCTTGCCTTGTCAATGTATTCTATAAGATGGAAATCAGGAAGTGCTAACATAAGACGGAAGAAATGATTCAATGAGAAAAGCAAGGAGTTGTTGTAGGAAACAGACTCTGGCTATTTTTGATCTGTTCCTTCAGGAATTTGGTTTTACCATGTTCAAGGCCCATCTCCTTCCGAAGAGCAGCAAACCTCTCATTGGAAACTATCCTCCGTTTATTCTCATTCTGCACAATATGTAAACATGCTTAGTTTCTCTAGAGCATCTAGTCGGAACTATTCAATTTCAACTGAATGCTCGGGGGCTACAGTACATGATTTTAAAGTAAACTAGTTTCTCTAGAGCATCTAGTCGGAACTATCCAGTTTCAACTAAACGCTCAGGGGCTACACGAACAAGTTCTACGCTTAGTTCTTTGGAGCACTCAGGCCAATAACTATTGATTTATCCGCCTAAGCCCCTGGGGGCTATAGTGGGATATAATACACAAAGTAAAGCAAGTGAAGTTCAAAAAACATACGATGGCAATGATCCTGAGATTGTTGGCCAGATGAGCATAGGAATCATGGAAGGTCCATGCATTCTTATAGATTGCGTCGGCCTGCTTGATGAGGTCATCCAGGCTCAACGTCAGAGGAGTCCCAGCCAATGGAGAAGTCGAAGCCGGAGGCATGGATGAAGCCCTATCCGCCTCCTGCACCTTCAAGGAAGTTTATGGCTCGGAGGCTCCCGCCTCGATCGCAGCTTCCATGTCCACCTCTTCCACCACTTGGTTCCCTTTCTCGGTGGCATCCTTAGCCGGAGCTTCATCCACTTTATAGGAGGTGCTCTCCTACGTCGCTGGCCGCTAGGAGCAACATCTTCCTCGACAGAGCCTAAGACATCAAGAATTGGATTGCTATCTGTCTCCATGGCGGAGGTCTCAGGGATGACAGGGGATGAAAGCCTAGCGGGACCAGAAGAGGGTTTGGCGGCAGGAGTAGGGGGGAGCGGTGGCGGGAGAGGACTTGGCGGACAAATCCTTGGTCACCATATCACGAATGTTTTTTGACCCTCCAACATCTTTGTAGGATCACTTCAAACTAACACCGGCTTTCCTCCTGAAACATACAAAGTATAAGTACAAGAGTTGAAAAATGGTATGAGCTAAAAAATACAAGCTGAAGAATGAAAGTACTTACTCCATGGAAGGAGCCTTGGTGAGGGGAATGCCGGTGGACTTCTTCTTCTTCTCCGCCTCTAAGGCGGTAGTGGAACATTTGGAGACTCCACATTCTGATTTCTTCTTCTTGGCCTCAGCAACATCGTTAGACGTGGAGCTCTTCTGCTTTCACGCTGCCTGAGCTGGTTGATCCTTGGGTGCGTCGTCGTCGGACACCACCTGGATATCCTTTAGCTTTGGATCATAGAACTGGGAGGCCATTTGATCCCAGCCAAGTTCGCCAGCTAGGATAAAGAGGAGTGTTGGATGGACAACTTCAAAGTCGGAAAAACCTTAGAGTATATAACGAGCAACAAAGGAAACAAAAGCTACCTCTGGGCATGTACCGCAGTAGAACATGTCGAAGGTGATCTGGAAGCCACGCTTCTTGTCCTTAACCTTGACGATGTCCTTTCGCCGGAGCTTGACGGAGTCAGTAGAGAAGTTATCCTGCAAAATTCGCATGGGATCCCTCCTGTCTTGGCTATACTTGCACATTAGCTCGGCGCAGTGCTATAGAGGCTGGATCCGCCTAACGTACCGGCACATGGCAAGGTCCAAGCCCGCAAGACCTCCGTCTACGAGCCATTCGATCCGCCTTAAGGCATGATTGGCTTCATCGTCGGAAGGAAGAGAGGCTGGGGTCCGCCATGTGGGCACTTCAGTGGTAGCTCCATCGATGAAGTGAGGGTAGGTCTCAAGACGGTCTGGCAGAGGGACATTTGGCCCGTAGAAATACGTGCGCTGCCAGTTCTTGCAAGACTCGTGCCCTACGATGTCGGGGAAGCATCGGCTAGGCCGGATATTAAAGCTAATGGTTCTGCAGATCCACAGTTCGTCCTTGGACTCCATAGACTCTCTCTTGACTGTAAAAAAGTATACAAACAGATCTAATCTAGGCTTAATACCTAGATATCCTTCGCACAGAGCTACGAAGTTGCTAAGGACTAGAATGCTGTTGGGAGAGAGATTCTAGGGGAGTACCCGGAAGTGCCGGAGGACATCCAGGAATAAGTCAGAGACTAGCAAGCTTATGCCAGGTACTAACTGAGATTTGAGGTACACCTTCTCTCCGGCTTGGGGAGAAGGGACCACCTCGCCGGCCGGCGCCGCCCGCTAGACGAACTTCTCCACCCTAGGGAGATACCCCTCGTCGATCATCCCTTGGAGATCTTCGGTTGAGAGATTAGAGCCTCTCCACATCCTCTTGTGGGAGTCGCTTTCTTCTTTAGCAACTTTGGGCGCCGCTTGTTCTTGGTCATCGTAGGCGGATTCTATCACGGTGGAGATGGGAACGACCACCCCCTCTGGAGGAACGATCACTCCCTGGGATGGCTCTGTCGTAGCCTCGGGAATCGCCGATGTGGAAGGATCAGAGCTGCTGGAGGCCATTACGAAGAGGAGAGTGTGGAAGAAGAAAGGGCTCTGGTTAGGGTTTTCGCAGGAGAGCTCGAACGGTCGTGCGGCTGGAGGAAGACGAAGACTGAGAAGCGAATGCGGGTAAATAGAAATAAATTAACCGCGGTGGAAATATATAAGCCTCGCGTCAAGATTCGTGCAAAAGGATCTGATGAATGGAACATATCCGACGTGGAAGTTAATGTACGCGGTAATTTTGCCACGTCCTCCGTCTTTTGCCGCTCCACCATTTCGGATTCCACGCGCGTGAAAATAGCTAATGATTAATTCTTTGCTTTTGTGAGTTTCAAGGTAGCATAGGATGTACCCTACGTCATCCTCCTGACAGTTGTAGTGAAGGGTCACGTCCAAAGATTCCATCGAAGATGGAGATCATTTGACTCTGGAAACAAAGACTCAAGGAATCTCCGGTTACCTTGCGAAGCCAGAGAGGATTACAGGGTTCTTTGGGATACCTTTGAGATATTGCTTGACGAATTGATGTCATTACTTAGACGGGATATTCAGAGATCAACGAGCAAGACGGCGCAAGATTTCAAAGTCCTCTGGGGGCTACTGTTGGGGATATGCTATATGGGTATCCTCATAGCATGTCACCAATCCGCCTAACCCGGGTGGCCCATAGTTGGTAGCAAGGCCTATGGCCTGCTAGGCGCCCAGTTAGACAGATCCTGAAGGGAGGCCCATGCCGGATAAAGGAAGGCTATGCAGGAGTCACTGACATACTCGGAGCCTTGGAGTACAAGACACGGAAGACTAGTTCGTGTAGGTGTAGGACTCTTTACCTTGTTTAGCAAGGACCTTTCCCTGTAAACCCTAGGTCTTGGCGCCTTTATAAGCCGGCCTGTGGGAGCCTTTAGGGCACAACTTTTCAGATTGCAGCGTACAACGCGTAGCACCTTGCATAGCGAACCTATCTCTTTAACTCAGCATATTGCCATTATAGTGATTTATAGCAGGAGTAGAGTTCCGCCACCATTGTGGGAGTTGAACCTGGGTAAGATGTGTTACCTCGTACCCGCAAACTCTCCGCCTTACCCCACGTCTCTAAACACGCACTGTGAGGACCCCTCCCTAGCATACTCGTCAGCAATACCACGACAATCCAGGATATTGAGGAACATCCTAATGATTTGTAGCTTACGAGTACCAAAAATATAGCAAACAGGCAAGAGAAATTACTGCTGCGCGGCGAGGACGAGTGGGATGGGCAAGAGGGCGGCGGGGGCAGCGGCTCCGAATTTCGGGGTCAGCAACGAATTATTCAGTGAAGCGGCCCCGGTAGGGTAGACGACGACGTTGGTGAAGCAGATCCGGAGCAGCAAGGGAGTCGGTGAAATAGTTCCGGTGAAGAGCGCCTGCAGTGGAAGAGCTCCGGTGTGGAAGAGAGGGCTGGCGGTGAAGCAACTGGAGGAAGGTCGAGGTTGGAGGGGTGTGGGTGGGGAAGATACGATGGGGGGAATATAGGTGGGATGACGCACATTTACCACCTATACCCCTATATTATTGCAGTACTCACATGGTCCTTGTTTTCAGAGCAGGGATAGAACAAGAATTTTGCATTTACAAAAAGCGGGGCGAGATATTTGGATAGATGTGTGTGGGATGTTTCGGTGCCATGCGGAAATTTTGAGGTTGAAGCTTCTGACGTACGCTACTCCGATGCGGCCGCTCTCACGTCTTGGCCCCGTCTAGACCCACACGCCAGCGACAGTATGCTTACCAACATATAAATGAGTTTCCACACATTTGCCAAAATTAATAAAGAATATATTTTGAAGGCTTTCATACAAGATGACCAAGGTCACGACCATATCTCTATTATAGTTTATAATAGCGTGTCCATATCTGGTAGATCGCTTTATCTTGGCATTTCAAAAGAAGATTCTATATTTGATGGACAATACCCAACTTTCATGAATTTCCAAACTTTCTAGCTAAATTTATGCAATAAAATGAATTTTTGACAATCTGAAGTAAGTATGTCTAATTTCGAACTAGAAAGTGTGTCATATACCTTGCTCTTGACGTTTTCAAATAACTCAAAGATACCAAGTAGTCAAATATTGGAGAACCACTGAGAGTTTCACAAAATTCAACTTTTTGATATGAATGGTAATGACACCTTATGGCTCTAAAATATAACCATCTCCGTCCACATTTAAACTGGATATTATTCATATCTTTTATGAAATATCTCTCTAAACCCTGCCACTAATGCCTAATATTCAAAGGGGTATGCATTCCTTTATTTCTATTTTTTCCTACGTAGATAATGTCATTTGAAGATAGGAATCACTACATTAAAGTCAAAGATACGAGAATTCCAACAACCAGAAGAAACTAGGAGACGTGAAGTGGAGGCAGACGCTTTAATGACCAATTATATGACTAGAACAAAATTCTAGCCATATAGTTCCGGTCGTATAGTTGACACCACCACCGTTAGGTCAAATAGAACAACTTTCGTGAAGGGATCCCTATATAAAGATGCCTCGGGCGATGAGAAAAAGGGCCGGCCTTGTCAAAAAGTCTCTCCCCCAGATCATCAGCTGCCTACAGATATCAAAACCCTTCTCCATCTCCATAGCCATATTCCACCACTTGTAATAGTAGATCTCTTCTTTGATTGGCGATATTGTAAGACTATTGCTATCAATCTTATGATTTCATTACAATGTTTGTGATTGTTGATCCCATCTCTATGTGTGAGTAATTCTCCAGGGGCTAAGGGCTTCGGCCTAGCCATGTACACTTTGTGCATGTTATTTATCATAGCTGGGATCATGTATTAGTTTGTATGACATGATGATTATTGTATCCTATCTTGCCTCATTCTAATGACTTGTTAGGTACCCAAGACCCCGAGGGTTGAGCCAGGTATATGGAGTATGAGTAATGACTGATCTGCAG
This sequence comes from Avena eriantha, assembly GCA_910589775.1. NCBI lineage: Eukaryota > Viridiplantae > Streptophyta > Magnoliopsida > Poales > Poaceae > Avena > Avena eriantha. The sequence goes on from OU342745.1 coordinate 525,752,797, forward strand.
GTTGGGAACCCCAGTGATAGATGGGGTAGTACGACCGTATGTGAGGGATTTACTTGGGATTAACGGTGACATCACTATGCATATCATTAGTTCTCTTTCTTCTATGCATGAGACTAGTAAGTTATTGCTATAAGAGGTTGTGGAAGCAATAGCAGTTATGGATGCATTGCCCACATATAAATTATCTTGCTCTAACAGTTACATGCATACTTTATCTTTAACTTTACCCAACAGATATTTTGCACAGCTACAGGTGAAATCGAACCCCTAGGCCCTCTCTCTCCATCATCACGAACAACAAAAATACGCAAATTCCTGGTCCAATAAAAACACAAAAGGAATTCTAAAACTCCTGAAGGTCCGTTAAAGTAACTTCACTATGCATTTGCTTCCGGATGTTAGGTAATCACGTGCCCGATACCGGCAAGACGTCGTATACATGTGGTATACTTGCATGCGTATACGTATATTTTCTGGTGCTACTGTTGTGTCCGGCTAGGATGCAGCTTCCAGGTTTAGCTTAGTAAACCAACTATGACTAGTTCTCAGGCCTATGCGTGTATATAAGTGCACCCAAGGCTGTGTAATCTTGTACGACATCGTGAAGATTAATACAAGGTTGGAGCAGGTCCGAGACGGGCCTGCAGCAATCAAATCGAGTTATGTGCGTGCGTGCTAGCTTGGCTATTTAGCTGGTTCAAACGTGTGCACCGCGGAGGAAGTACGTGCGTGTATGGCCAGATCATCTCGTCGGATCTTCGTCGTTGGTGTCGTCGGAAAGTAGTCGGTGGCAAGGGGTTGTGCTAACAATTGGTATCAGAGCCTCGTGAAGGATCTCCTCGTAACGGGAGGTCACAGCGACGATGGATGTGGGCGAGTATTCCGGTGCGGCTAAAGGATTTGCTGCGCAGGTGATGACACAGTACCCGCGGTACAACCGCGACAACTACACGATGTGGGCGACCTAGATGGAGTGGACGCTAGAGTCCAACGATCTATGGGAGGCTGTCGATCCTGGCGGCGACGAGTTCAAGAAGGGCGCGTCGAAGTACCGCAAGGACCGGCATGCACTCACGGCCATCGGCTTGGTGATGCCGGCGGACATGATGCAGCACCTGATCTCGAAGAAATCTGCAAAGGAGGCATGGGAGGCGCTCAAGACGTTAAATCTTGGGCACGAGCGTGTCCGTGAGGCGACCCTACAAACCTTGCAGAAGAAGTACGAGAATCTAGAGATGGGAGGAGATGAGACGCTGGACGCGTTTGCCTCGAGGGTAGCCACTTTGGTCAATGGGATTCGCGCGCTCGGCGAGAAGCTCGAAGAGATCTCAGTCGTTCGACGTTTCCTTCGCGCGGCTCCGCCGCGTTACTTGTCCGTTGTGTCGGCGATCGAGCAGTGCGTTGATCTAAAGACTCTCACGACGGATGATCTGGTTGGACGATTGAAGGCTCATGAGGAGCGGATGAAGATCACCTACGGTGATGCAGTACCGGAAGAGCACGTGATGCTTACCCGTGTCCAGTGGCAGGCGGTGGTCGCCAAAGAAAAGGCCGATCAAGGATCCGGAAGCAGGAGTGATAAAGAAGTTTCTCGCCGAGCGAAAAAGTATATCGCAGGGGAGGACGAGGACGACGCTCCGCCGCGGAGGAAGTTTGACATTAAGAAAGTAAGATGTCATAACTGCGGCGAGCTTGGTCACTTCAAGAAGGATTGCAAGAAACCGTTGAAGGAGAGGGCTCTCATCGCCCAGGAAGGAGATGATAGACCGATGATGCTGATGCTTGAAGTAACTGAGCTGAAGGATGAGGAGGATCCTCCATCACCGGCTACGGAGATTGTGGAAAAAGTGGATCACGATCTACCATGTGTGGATCACGAGGAACGGAGTGCCCCGTTGCCACGTGAAGCCATGGTTCAGGCAAGTGAAGCTTTGGGACTCGTTCATGGCGGTGTATGCGGTCCAATTTCACCCGTAACCCCGTCCGGCAATGAATTCTTCATGCTTGTGGTGGATGATCATAGTCAATACATGTGGATTGTGTTGCTGAAAAATAAGGATCAAGGTCTACATGCATTCGAGAAGATCAAGGGAGCTGGAGAGGTCGAGGCGGAGGGGAAGCAAAAATCCCTACGCACAGCTTGGGGTGGTGAATATAAAACCGTGGTGGCCTTGGCGAGGAGCATGATGAAGAGCAAAGGTTTGCCAGAAAAGTTCTGGGGTGAGGCAGTCAACACGGCAGTCTATTTGCTGAATAGGGCACCGGCCAGGAGTATGCTTGGTATGACTCCGTACGAAGCATGGTATTGCAGAAAGCCCTCGGTTGATCATCTTCGCACTTTTGGATGCGTGGCACATGTCAAGACGGAGTCCGGCCATAAAAGCAATTTGGCGGATCAGAGTACTCCAATGATCATGATAGGCTATGAAAGCTTAAAGACATACCGCTTGTGCAATCCTTATACCAATAAGGTGATTGTCAGGGACGACGTAATCTTTGAGGAAGGCGAGTCATGGAATTGGGGCTACAGTAAACCAGGATATCTAACTTTTCACGTTACTTACGGTGATGTTACCACGAGCGCGACTAGTCGATTCACTCCACGCGCGGAAAGTACTCGCACACCTGGAGAGGAACACGATGCGTCTGGTGGCAACAGCAAGTCAGACGAGCAAGGGAAACCATGCGAGGCGACCGGAAGCATGGTCGTTGGCGCGTGGCCTGGTGGGCAGCCGAGCAGGCCAGGAGGCTCGACTCTGCATGGTTGCACAAAGCAGACTCCAGGAGGACAAATCCCAGCTCGTGTTGCACCTGCGCATGTGGACCTAGAAGGAATAGGGCTCTCCAGCCCAGAAAGAAGGCCGGACGAGAGCAGTTGTAGTGCTCTTTTAACCGGGTCAGAAGACAAAGGATTTCCAGTTTGGACTGTACTAGATAAGCTGGAAGCAAAGATCCTAGCAAAAAATTCAAGGAAAGGGGAGGCACGTTATATGCCTACGGCTGATCAATCGAGTGCAGAGTTGATTGATTTAGCTATACCTGAGCTAGCTCGTACATGGGTGCATGATGGCCAAAAGAATCGGCGAGAGGTGTATCCACAAGGCAAGGAGCTAGCTAGCTTTGCTAATAGTTGCTACGTGCGCGTTTGCGTGAATCCCGGCGAGAATACTTCGACGAGATCACATAGGCGAGTCGCGAGAGAACGACATGGTACCTCAGCCAGAAAATGAAGGATCCGCAAGTGTAGAGAAAAGTGTTGTGTCGGGCGCAGAAGAGTATGTCGTGATGCCTCCGACTGCACTGAAGATGAGACGACTACGACCGACACGAGCACGCATGCGAGGCATGTTGGACTATCCCAAGAATGAACTTCGGACGGTGAATTATCCGGTGAAGATGAAGTACGAAAATTAATGCATGTTTATCGAGGGACTGGTGAAGACCGAATGCACGATCATGAATGACATTGACAAAGAGGACGCGGAAAAGAAGGACGCGGACGAGAAGGGTCGAAGTCAAGTCATGAAGACATGGAGGATGATGCCTGGAGCAGCGAAAGTACTGTTGTGGATGATGCCCGCGAGAAGTAGCTGGCGCATTTGGGATCCAGGTCGATGGAGAAAAAGACATCGTGATTAGGAGGTGATTGTTAGGTAATCACGTGCCCGATACCGGCAAGACGTCGTATACATGTGGTATACTTGCATGCGTATACGTATATTTTCCAGTGCTACTGTTGTGTCCGGCTAGGATGCAGCTTCCAGGTTTAGCTTAGTAAACCGACTATGACTAGTACTCAGGCCTATGCGTGTATATAAGTGCACCCAAGGCTGTGTAATCTTGTACCATATCGTGAAGATTAATACAAGGTTGGAGTAGGTCCGAGACGGGCCTGTAGCAATCAAATCGAGTTATGTGCGTGCGTCTAGCTTGGCTATTTAGCTGGTTCGAACGTATGCACCGCGGAGGAAGTACGTGTGTGTATTGCCAGATGGTCTCGTAAGATCTTCGTCGTTGGTGTCGTCGGAAAGTAGTCGGTGGCAAGGGGTTGTGCTAACACCGGAGTATTCGAGAAACTTAGGTCTACTAGGGAAAAAGAAGCTATACTACATCTGTAATCTGGATCGAACGTATCAACCCTTTTTCTAGCGCCATTGCCGGGAAGCAATAGCTACCCTGGTGAGGTTAGTAGGAACCTTGCTAGTTTTAATTCTTGTTTTTAATTTTTAGTTTGCTTCAGTCTTTATTTGATAAATCAAAAAAATTAGTTAGCTTTTAAATTCTTGCTTTTACTATTATAATTCTCTGTTTAAGAAAACCCAAAAACATAGGAACTATGGCTGAAAAGAAGCTTGGAGAGTTTTCTACTCCCAACAATGATTATTTGCGTACTCCTATTACACAGCAAGAAATTACTGCTGATGACTATGAAATTAAGCCCTATTATTTAAGTTTGGTTCAACAGAATCAATTTGGAGGCCCTGATGTCGAAGACGCAGGTATGCACTTGAATACTTTCACTAAAATATGTGATATGATGCATATAAAAGACGTTAACTCCGATGCAGTCAAATTGCATTTATTTCCTTTCTCTCTTAGAGGAAGAGCAAAATAATGGTTGCTAGTTTTGCCTAAAAATACTATTACATCATGGGTGGGATAAACCTCCCATCTTTTGCACCCTTGTTTGCTTAGAATAGAGGTCTAGATATTAGAGTGAAATTAAATACTTTCAGTGTCTTGTGCGCTTTTGTTGCTTGTTAATAGGAGTTCATGATCTTGGTGTCTTAATTGCATTCTTGTTTCTTGCCATGATAGTAATGCTCATGATTGATCTCAGGTTGTAGCTACTATATCAAGGTTTGATAACATCTAGGATCCCCCTAGTTTGAACCTTGGAAGCTAGAACAAAAACCCCTCTAATTTTGGCTAAGTGAAAATTAGCTTAACAAGTTCCCTTTTTGGAGGATTATTCTGAGAAACCCTAAAACCCTTTTGGCCATGCAAACACATGGGGATGTACCTTGTTATGAGCACTTAAAATCCCACCCCTAAGCCTGGTGGAAACCTAACCCTAAGCTACTTGCATGCAAGTGAATTCTCCACTAGTTGCAACATATGCAATGACCCCCTTATTTATGGCCATCTTTGGAGGTAGCTTGCAAGCATTTGGGATCGATCTAGGAAGCAACCTTGGGCTGGAACTACTCACCTTTCATCCCTCTACACCCCCAAAGCACCCCCTTGGACATTGGTGGCGCGAGCTCGATGAAATCATGCCCCAAAGTGGACACCTGAGCTCCCCTCCCCAAGATCCTCCCACACCCCTCTCTCCCTCTCCACACTCGCTGTGAGACATGCACCTGCCCTGGCACAACACAAAACACACCAGCATGCACCACTGCACCTCCCAGGTCGCCCCACACTTAGCTAGCCCCACCCAAGAGAGAGAGAGACAAGAAGATCTTGCAAGATCGGGTCTGGTCGTTCACCCAACAGTCCCGCCTCCCTTCTGCCGCGCAGGGGCCCGCGCGGCCGGCTCCAACTCCCTAGGCATCTCCCCCGACCCTCCCCTTACTTACCCGGGCGACCAGGTGACCCCCAACCCTCGGCGTCCACGTTAGCCCGACTGTGTTGGCCATGCTCACCCAACCCTCTCTCCGGTACAAAACCACCCCGCCCGAAGGAGAGACGCACGCCACCACCCTCTACACCCCTCCCCAGCCTACTCCCGAGATACAGCATAGCTGGCCGATCCCTAGACCTCCCGAGTTATTCCATCGAACAGCCTGCGTGCATCAGTGAGGTCACACCACCCCGCCCTCTCCCGAGGCCCATGGTCAGCTCCGTAGTGGAGACCGCGTCCCAGCGACGCCACGACACTAGCTGCCGCCCATCCTGACCAACACAGTGTCTCCATGCACCCCCCCTCGCTTCGTTGTGCTCTCGGTGCACCGTGGACATGCACACCGCGTTAAATAGACTCCAGCCTCGTGCGCGCATGACACCCACCCCATTTAGCCCCCAGAGCTCCCCAATACCACCCCTAGAGCGGAGACCGAGCCTCCCGCTCTCTACTCCCTGCTGTCCTCGCCACACCACCGTGGTACCGAAAGGGACAAGGAAAGGTTGTGGCCTATGCATGCCCTCTCTTTCCCCTCTCTCGGTGTTGTCCTGCATGTCTCTCTCCCGCTTGCCTAACCCTCCCCTCCTTTTTCCTAGGGTCCGCCCGGCAGCGGCGACGTTGCTAACATCCGAGCCGCTCACCACCACCCTCTCGCGCGTGAAGCATTCTGGACGAGAAGCAGGGCTTGCCGACCATCGCCGAGTTCTCCATTAAGCACCGCCTCCACCCCGGCCATCCCCGAGCCTCGCGGAACACTAGGTGAGCCACCCCGCCGCGTGTCTATCTCGCCTAGGTTTAGCTCGCGCCAGCACACGTCGAGCGAGGAAGATGAACGCGAGCAGTAGATCAAACCTAGATCCAACGGCCCCAAATCCCTGGTACCTCTTCACCCCACCCCCTTCACTACCACGCAGGACCCAGCCCGCGATTTGAATCCCCGGCTCTCCCGCGTAGGATGCCGAGCAAGTGGGTCGGCCCAGCAGCTGAGCAGGCCGCGACCCAGGCCTCTGCATCCTCCCTCTTTTAATATTTTAGCAAATTTAATTCCCAGAAAACTGTGTTGTAGCTTAAAATTCACCAAAAATCACCAGTTTAGCTTTTAGGCATGATTCAAATTTTGCATGGAAGGTTCTGTAAATCTCTATCGCATGACACTGGTAGATTGGTAAAATAAGGTCTATACATTTTCTGAGAATTTTGGTAGTGAAATAATGATGTTTACACTCTTTAATCCATAGTAATAATTCTGTAACCCAGAAAAATATGAAACAAGTTTGCAAGCCTTGTGTTTGACTTTTACCATCCACCAAAACTGGAATCGCCTAGTTAGGATCTGCCTATCTCCTGTTATTATTTTCTAGAAATTCTAGAAGCTTCTGTGTACCCCCTTTCTAGGTGAAACCATCTCCTAGAGTTGTGCCTCTGTTAGTACTACTTGTTCCGAGAAGGATAGAAATTTTGGTTTTGTGAATCTATCTTGAGAATTATTTCTCTAATGTTAACTCTATTTTTAGTATTTTAATTCCTAAAAATCAACCATACGAGCTAAAAATATGAATCCAATTGGGTTTGATTTGTCTTTCCAATATCTTCCCAGTTATATAAAATTTGGTTAATGTTCACCTACAAAACATGGTCGAGTCACTTGTTGGCTTGCTAAACTAGTGTTCACCACTTAAATCACCCTAATTGTTTAGAATGGCCTTTTTAGTTGATTCCAGTGGCATTGTTTTGATATTATCTATAGCTTCAGGTGTGTGGAATGGTTTGCTAAGTTGAGCAACCGAACTATACTGATTGCTATGTTTGCCTTGTGACTGATGTATGGTGTTGTTGTTTGTTCTGTTTCTCTTGTGACGATAGAAACGAACGAGGACGAGTACGAGGGAGGTATTTGGGAAGATTTTGAAGAAGAAGAGCAGGGACAAGCTGCTAACCAAGGCAAGCCACCTACGAGTTCATGAGACTTGTCCTATACTTTATGTTATGCCTATTGTCTTAACTACTTTTATGCATGCTTTGTTTTACTTCCCATATCCTGAATTTGCGTATTGGTTTGGCTCCTCCAACTATTACGCTTTTGTACTATTAAGTACAATCCCCTTGACGACACCTACTTGTCCCTAGTCTGATAGTTGGTGCATAACACCATACCCCTTTGGAGACCCCGTTTTAGCCGAAGCAAAACTAGAGGATGGGAAGACCCACGAGAAAGTTTTACAAAATATTTATGGCAAAACATTGGTGAGGTTTAACTTACCAAGAGAAGTTTGAGAAAGAAAAAGGTTTTCGTTTTACAGAAGATGCTGAAAGAAGATGGAGGAAAAATGTTTACAAAAACGCACCCGGTTCTTTGTAGCTTTAGCAATAACAAGTTAACTCGTGCAACCACACTACTCTGGAATGGCACAGGGCTGGACTTGAAGTTTTCTACTCTGGTGTAGGAATTCTCACAACTACTTACAAGGGAATAGATCCCTCGAATTCCAGTGTTCCTTTACATAAATGCTCAACTGTTAAACAGTTACCTGGAGGAATTTCGAACTTCCCTCGGGAGCAGCTGGGTCATACTATGAGCCCTTCATTGAAAGTGCCCCCTCCAGGTCTGAGTGGGGTGCTCCGGTTGGTCCGTGGATCCAGACGTCCCGGTTTTTAAGGGAACAACTCATAGGGTAGGGCCTATACTAGAGTGGCATCTGGAGAGTCTTGATCGATTTCTCGACTCACGATTGGTGAAGATCAGGGCAGGGGACCCGGATGGTGTGGGTAAAGTGTACAACCTCTATAGAGTATAAATCTATTCGAATAGCCGTGTCCGCGGTTATAGACGGGGTTGACAAACTACTGTAGAGCGGTGTGGTTTTGGTTTTCTAAAGATGTTTTCAACATGTTTTGACCGTGGGATGGTCGGAGTTGTAAGGAGGTGTTGGTCATTAGATGACCAGAATGAAGAAACAAATGGTTGACCCAGTCCTAGTGTTTTCCAAAACTTTCAAAAAGGTTTCCAAAATGTTTTACAAACGTTTCCAACAAAGATATGTAGATGTTATATCTACAAGAGAAACTATATGAGAAAATAACCCCCTTTGGAGCCATCCTACCCTCAGCCGAAATTCATATCCTTCTTGTTATACTCTTGTTATGGTGGTTTGCGAGTACATTTAAAAGAACTCACGGGCATTGTCCCTGGCTATCTACTTGGCCAGACTATGAGCAGGATGATGGAGGTTTCGATGACGATGTCGCGAACTAGGGCGTTACTCCGAGTCAGGCACCTGTTGGGCTATGGCTTGACTTGGGTCCTCTGCGTTTAGATGTTCTGCTGCTACTATCTATTTGTGCCCATTGTGGCAGTTATGTAAGACTATCTATGTAATACTTGTTGTAATGGATGTGTACTTTGATACGATGTCGGTTATGCTCCATGATGCACTGCTCCTGGGATCGTGGTGGTTTGCATAATGAGTAATCTCGGATGATAAATCCGGGGTCACCACATGGGATGTATTTCTTTATTTATGACTAAATTTTCCCACCTTCAAAGACTATGCAACTAAGATCTAATATTGTTTGTTTTAGACAGGAAGAGCATGAGCCACTAGCGCTTGCATGGGAGAGGATGAAAGAATGCATGAGCAACTTTCCTAGTCATGGGATGGAAGATTGGTTAATTCTCCATTTATTTTATAATGCTCTTAACCCTGTGTCTAAGTCCATGCTTGATACTGCAGCTGGAGGAACATTTATGGGTAAACATATTACCGAAGCAAAGCTTCTTCTAGACAATATGCAAGACAACCATGCTCAATGGCATGTGGATAGATCAAACACGAAGAAGATGAACTCCGTCTCACCACAAGAAAATGAAGAACTCAATGCTAAATTGGGTGAGCTCATACTAGCCGTGAAAGGTAAGGAAACCTAGGTAAGAGCTATCTCTAAAACAAATATAGAAGAAATAGACTTCATAGCTCGTAATGATTATAACCCTGCTTGGAAGAAGAATTATAATCCTAATTTTCAGAAACACTATTCTAGTCATGCAGGTAATTCTAATAATAATATGGGAACTAGTAAGGGTAGTCTCCAAGAAACACTTAAGTATTTTATAGACTCACAAAATGAACAAAACAATATTCTTGTTCAAATAATGGAGAACCATGATGCTATGCTTGGTAAATTATCTAACCAAGCCGTAAGTTTGAGAAACGATTTGCAGGCCCTCCAAGAAAGAACGAGGATCGTTGAGGCACAGCTAGGTAAGATAACCGAGAGTCAAACTCTCATTGTAGCTAAATTTGCAGGTAAAGTTGAGCCCAATCCTATTGAAGACCTCAAGATGATGAGAATCCAAAGGGAGGAGCCGTAAGAACTTGATTATAGTAATGCCCCTTCACGAAGTTATACCATTTAAGATCTCGTAAAAAGGATCAACGTTAAGATTCCGATAAGTGAAGGTAGTGAGGAAGCTATGTACCAACACTTCATTAATCAGGTAGTAATAAAGGTACGTGATCTTGAGGAATAATATAAGAAAATTGCTGAAAATATACCTGTGAAGCTTGATGACATATTTGTGCCTATTATAAAGAATAAAATTGGGACCAACGAGATATCTGCACTTTGTGATCTAGGTGCAAGTGTCTCAACAATTCCAAAGAGCCTTTTTAACAAGTTAAATATTGGCTCTGTTGAGATCGCCAAGTTAAAATTGCATCTAGCAGATTCTAACTACAAACAAGCTATAGGAATTAAGGAGAATACTTTAGTATACATTAAACGCTATCCTGCTCTTATTGATTTTGTTATTGTTGACATGCCTGAAGATGCTACTACTCCTATTATATTAGGACCTCCTTTCTTAATAACTATTTAGGTTTTGATTAATCTACATGAAGGGAAAGTGAAGCTTCAATTGCCTTCATAGGATCCTTTTGTTATTCATTTCCCCAGGAAGAAGAAAACCAAGCATGATGAAAAGGAGGCCATCCCTTTGAAGGCCAACTATTTTGGAGTCGGTGTTGCACTCATCTGGCCTAAGTAATCAACATTGAGGTCAAGCTATTGACCATAAAAGAGCGCTTCATGGGAGGCAACCCATGGGAAATAAAGGTTTGAGTTAAGTTTTAAGTTTTAGTTTAAGTTTATGTTTAATAAAGAGTGCTAGAGAACTCCAATTGAGGGGAAGAAGTTCAGTAGTAATAAAAATCCTGCTTTATACATGTTGTTATTGGTCAACAATTTTTACTGTCAATTTTCTATGAAAAACAAGGTATATCACTAAGTTACAGGATAAGAAATAATTTTTGAATAAACAGTTTTTTATGCATACAGAGAGTTTAACGACCAACTATACGGTGGGAATAAAAATTCCGGCTGGATAGTTCCGGTCATATAGATATCTTTGCCATCGACAATTTCCCTTTCATATGTACTGAGAGCTTAACGACCACCTATGCGGCAGGAAAAAAATTTCCAGCTGTATAGCTCTGGTCCTATAGATACGGTGCCTCCATACAAATTCTTTTCAAATGTACTGACAGTTTAACGACAAACTATACGGCGGGAATAAAACATCTGGCCGTATAGTTCCTGTCGTATAGATATCGATGCCTTTGTATAATTTCGTCTCCTAGGTACAGACGGTTTGACGACCAACTATACGGCGGGAACATATTGTTCCGGCCGTATAGTTACGGCCGTATAGCTACGCCGCGAGTGGAAACCCTAAAATATTGACATAACGACCAACTATACGGCGGGAATGCATTGTTCCGACGATATAGTTGCGCCCGTATAGTTGTGCTCGACAAAAAAATCGCATGGGAAGGTACCTCCAACTCCAAAACTTCAATCCTTTTTCTCTCTTCTACCTACAAACTCTCTCAAAACGTCAAGGGATCTTCATCTTAACTCAATTTCGTTTGATTTCCTCGCACACAAGTGATCTACGGTATGTTTCTTCTCCAATCTTCCAATTACTTTTTGCAAATTTATCTTTGATCTATTATCATTATCAATCTAGGGTGAGACCTCCTATGAACCAATTGCCATGATTATCTTGCCTAGATTATTATTTTGAGGAGATTCTTTAGTGTGCTATGATGAGGAATATGTTATACTTACTGTTGTTGGATCAATAAGTTTTATTTTTGTCTTTCCTGAATGTTTTAGATGATGAACACAAGGAGCCAAACTCGTTATCAGGCTATCACTCAAGAACGCATGGGGATACGGTTCAGGGAAGAGCCCCAACGTGATCGCTTCAACAAGATCAAGAACCACGAAGTGAAGGCCACCAAGTGGGCTTGCCCCATTATATTGAACCAACTCGGTATTTCTGATGACTTCAATTTACTTTGCAATAGAGCTGGCCTGCAATACTTTATGTACAATGATGTGCCTACTTATCACCGTTAACTAGTGAATTCATAACTTCGTTGCAAAGCACCGTTAAACAATGGCAAGGAGAGGACACTATTTCTTTCAGACTTATGAACAACAACTACACTTTAACTTTAGATGAATGGTACGCATGTTTTAATTTGCCAAACAACGATGATAATGCTTTACGCGCATCTATACTAATTTAGACCCTTCCCCTAAACAAGATTATTATAGAATGAGTTTCACTACTAGAGTGGGCAAGGGGAAGAATATTCAACATCCTGTAGTCCGCTATTTTTTCTATGTTATTGCTAACACCTTGTAGGCATGTAATGAGTTCACGAGACTCAACGAGGAGGACATATTAGTCCTTGCAAAGGCTTCTTACATCAACCGCGGCTTGTCACTCAACTTGGGCGCCATCCTCGTGCGCTACTTGGAGCACCAATCCTCCCAAAGCCAAGGACAAATCATAGGTGGAGGCGTCATCACCGTGCTTGCCACTACCCTAGGCATCGACCTAGGTGAGTTGCAACCTGTGCTAGGTGAGCGACGTGTTGGTTTCTCCACTTTGAAAGCTTGTGGAATGCTCACTAGGAGAGGTGGTGTTTATTACCTGCATATTACTGGAGTTGGGTGTCTCTGCCCCGCTCCTATGCCTAATGGTCTTTTCTCTATCGATGAAGGACGTTTGCTATATGACTTGCAAGTTGAGCAACACCAACCCGAGGAGGAGACTCTGGAGGCAGATGAGGACCAAGAGGAGGAGCAAGAAGTTCCTTATCAAGAGGAGCAGCCATCAACCCGGTTCACTACATACCAAGACTTCCAAGAACTTGGAAGGACTATGGAGAGGATGCAAAGCCTCTGTTTGAGCCTCCGAGGAACAACTAGTAACCTCTCAACTCAATTTGCCAACTGGAGTAACGACTTTTTCCCACCACCACAATGATTTGAAGAGCTTGCAAAAGCCTAAGCTTGGGGAAGTTTCCTCATGTATCTTTATTTGGCATTCATTTGCTTTTATTTATTTCGAGGTTGTGTTTTTAATTTGAGTTTATATGCACTCGTGTCGGTTTCCCCAACACTTTATTTTTTAGTTCTTTCTATTTGCTTTCGAGATTTTCAAGCCAAGCTTTGCCGCCAATTTTCTATTCTTTAAAATTTCCTCTCTTAAAACCAACTAAAAGATTTCTCCTTTTTTATTTATTCTCCCTCTTTCTTTTGTCTTCGCCTCGAGGTTCATATGTTTACAGGAGAATGCTCGACTTTGAGTTTTCAAGAAACAAATATAAAAGGAAGAGATAAGTGGACCCAAACATGAGAGGTATGCCTTATGACTCCCCACTTTTGAAGTTTGAGAAACCCATGCTAGTTAGTAGTAAATGTTGAGATGTTATATTGGTAGAGTGAGTCTGAGTATTGTAGTAAGATTTTTGTTTGCATGGGTATTTTGTTGGGTACATTTTGTTCTAGCTCTCATAATTAATCAAGTCTTTCCTAAAAATTGCTAAACAATTGTAATAAGAAAAAGTCTCACAATTGAAGGCTTGGGTGTTGTAGTGCTTAGTCTTGAAGGCTTATTTCTAGAGACACTCAACACCACTAAAAACGTTGATTGACTTGATAGCTCTCTTTAAAAGGATTTGTTCGATTGAATTAATGTTTAGCGGTTTTTGTGAGCATGCCAAAGTTTGACTTGTTAATCATAAGAATGATATCGCTTTATGCGTGTCAAACTTCATGGGATGCCCACAACTCTACTGGCCTACGAACGATCTTCATGGAGGAAACTCCTAGATTTTAGCTATGAGTTGATTAAACACATGCATCAGCAATGCTATAGTGGGTAAGATTCTTGGCACTCTCGAGTAGCTGTAATCATGATGGAATCACTCCTCTAGCTGTTATGAGTAATCATTATGCAACGAACAAAAACCTTAGTTATGCCACGAGTGTCCATCACATCCCGATAAATTAATAATTTTTTTGGCATGGTCTCAATTACTTAAGAACTGAAATTCTTGAAGGACAATGAATCGAAAAGTAGTGCTTGCAATGTCTTGATTTATTGATGTGGGAGAATTAAGATACTCTAGTGTATATGCTTTTCATGACAACTCTCACACTCTCAATTTACATGAATATACTTTGTTCAAAGGCAAGCCTATGAGTTCATTACATGACATGGAATAAAGTTTACTCATTTAAATCATCCATGTTAATAATAATTTTGATGCGCTATAAGGATGCATAAAACCTGTATGATATGCTTGCCATTACTCTATTTATGCTAAAGTTTGTTAGATTTATGAAGTGGAGGAAACATGAGACTACCAATCATGAGTAATATCACCATCTCGTTATTTGAGTTTAAATGCTGAGTTCCTTTTTGATTTTGGTTTTCTTGCTCAGGGATAATCAAGTTTAAGCTTGGGGAGGTTGATGGCTCTGAAATATAGCCATCTCCTTCAACATTTAAACTGGATATTATTCATATTTTTGATGAAATATCTCTATTTTTGATGGCTCTGAAATGCCTAATATTCAAAGGGGTACGCAATCCTTTCTTTCTATTTTTTCCTGCGCGGATAATGTTGTTTGTAGATGGGAATCACTACATTAAAGTCAAAGATACAAGATTTCCAACAACCAAAAGAAACCAAGAGTCGTGAAGCGCAGGCAGACAATTTAACGACCAACTATACGACCAGAATAAAATTCCGGACATATAGTTCTGGTCGTATAGTTAGCACCACCACCGTTAGGTCAAAGAGAACAACTTTCGTGAAGGTGCCCCTATATAAAGAATCCTCAAGCGACGAGAAAAAGAGCTGGCCTCGTCCAAAATTCTCTGCCTCAGATCATCAGCCGCCTACAGATCTCAAAACCCTTCTCCATCTCCATCTCCATAGCCATATTCCACCACTTGTAATAGTAGATCTCTTCTTTGATTGGCGACATTGTAAGACTATTGCTATCAATCTTATGATTTTCATTACAATGTTTGTGATTGTTGATCCCATCTCTATGTGTGAGTAATTCTCCAGGGGCTAAGGGCTTCGGCCTAGCCATGTAGACTTTGTGCATGTTATTTATCATAGATGGGATCATGTATTAATTTGTATGACATGATGATTATTGTATCCTCCCTTGCCTCATTCTAAGGACTTGTCAGGTACCCAAGACCCGGAGGGTTGAGCCAGGTATATGGAGTATGAGTAATGACTGATCTGCAGGTTGGGAACGCCAGTGATAGAAGGGGTAGTACGACCGTATGTGAGGGATTTACTTGGGATTAACGATGACATCACTATGCATATCATTAGTTCTCTTTCTTCTATGGATGAGACTAGAGGTTATTGCTATAAGCGGTTACGGAGGCAACATAAATTATGGATGCATTGCCCACATATAATTCATCCTGCTCTAACAATTACATGCATACTTTATCTTTATCTTTTATTCCCATAAGATGTTTTGCACAGCTACAGGTGAAACCGAACACCCTAGGCCTTCTCTCTCCATCATCGCCAACAACAAAAAGACGCAAAATCTTGGTCTAGTAAAAACAAAAAAGGAATTCTAAAACTCCTGAAGGTCCGTTAAAGTAACTTCACTACGCATCTGCTTCCCGAGGATCCGATAAACCTAGGTCTACCAGGGAAAAAGAAGCTATACTACATCCATAATCGGATCGAAGGTATCAACACCTAATTTCGGCCATTTTCAAAAATACAAAGAAACAAAATATAAAATCAAATACATCCATTATTTTCTCTCTTTGTGTCTCACTATGTGCACTAGTGAATTTCCATGGAAAAATATAATCTTAAAATTTGATAACTTTTGAGAAAAATTGTATCACAATATATGGAGTACCATGTAAGAATATGCATGGCTTTCAAACCAGATGACCAAGTTCATGGCCATATCTTTTCTATAATTTATAATAACCTATCCATATTTGGTAGTTGGTGCATACTGGCATTTAAAATATTATTTACAAAGGAAGCGTCTGAATTGGAAGTTAGTTCAATTTTCCAAGGCACAACAATGGCTTTTGTCATGAAGCTACTACAAAATATGGCTTAAGATCCCACTGCCCTAGTTTTCACTCAAATTATATATAGCCTAGGTTTAACTTTAGGATTTGGTGTTTTATTTTGGGTTGAGCGTTTAAGGGTTCATAGTTTATGGTTTAGGATTTTAGGGTTTAGGTTTTTAGGGTTTATGGGTTTAGGGTTCATGATTTAGGGTTTAGGGTTGTTTAGGGTTTTAGGGTTTATGATTTTTTAGGTTTTAGGGTTTAGGGAATTTTCAATAATAATGTTCAAGCTTTATATGTATGGTTATATTCATGGAATAGAATGGCGTTATCGCAATTTAATAAAAGTATTTCGGATTT
This sequence comes from Avena eriantha, assembly GCA_910589775.1. Lineage (NCBI taxonomy): Eukaryota > Viridiplantae > Streptophyta > Magnoliopsida > Poales > Poaceae > Avena > Avena eriantha. Next base: position 525,769,218 of record OU342745.1, read on the forward strand.
TGATCTATAAGTGCATTATACCTCCTTGGTAAGGGTTTAGGGTTCTAAGGTTAGGAAGTTAGGTTTTTAGGGTTAGGAGGTTATTAGGGTTTACGGTTAAGGGTTTTTGATTTTCAATAATGTTCAAGCTTTATGCTTACATTCTTGGAATAGAATGGCATTACCGCAATTTAATGAAAGTACCTCAAATTTTGATCTATAAGTGCATGGTACCTGCTTGGTTTAGGGTTTATCAGTTGAGGATTTAGGGATTTACGGTTTAGGTTTTATGGGTTGTTTAGGGTTTAGGGATTAGCGATTTTTCAATAATGCTCAAAGATTTATGCTTATATTTGTCGAATAGAATGGCGTTACCTTCTGTAATGAAAGTATCTCAGATGTTGATCTATAAGTGCATGATACCTGGTTGGTTAGGGTTTATGGGTCGAGGGTTTTGGGTTTTAGGGTTTTACAGTTTTGGTTTTATGGTTTTATAGGGTTTAGGGTTTAGCGAATTTAGAATAATGCTCAAGCCTTAGGGTTATATTCATCGAATAGAATGGTGTTACCTAATTTATTGGAAGTATCTCAAATTTTGATCTATAAAGTGCATGATACCTTCTTGGTTAGTGTTTATGGGTTGAGGGTTTGGGGTTTTAGGGTTTAGGTTTTAAAAAGGCGTTACCAAATTAAACGAAAGTATATCAAATTTTGATCTATAAGTGCATGCTACGTGCTTGGTAAGGGTTTAGGGTTTTGGGTTTTAGGGGTTTTAGGTTTCAGGAATTTTCAATAATGTTCAAGTTGCTTTATGCTTATATTCGTGGAATAGAATGGCATTACATAAATTTGTTGAAAGTATCTCAATTTTTGATGTATAAGTGCACGATACCTCCTGTGGTTAGGGTTTATGGGTCGAGGGTTTAGGGTTTAGGGTTATAGGTTTTTACGGTTTAGTTTTGTGGGTTGTTTAGGGTTTAGCAAATTTTCAATAATGCTCAAGATTTATGCTTATCTCGTAGAACAGAATGGTGTTAGCTGATTTGATGAAAGTATCTCAAATTTTGATCAATGTGTGCATGACACCTACTTGGTTAGGGTTTATGGCTGAGGGTTTAGGGCTTTAGGGTTTAAGTTTTAGGGGTTGTTTAGGATTTAGGTAATTTATGATATTGCTCAGGATTTATGCTTATGTTCGTCAAATAGAATGGCATTACCCACTTTAACCAAATTACCTTAAATTTTGATCTATAAGTGCATGCTACGTGCTTGGTGAGGGTTCAGGGTTAGGGGTTTAGGGTGTCGGGAATTTTCAATAATGTTCAAGCTTTATGCTTAGATTCGTGGAATAGAATGGTGTTACCCAATTTAACGAATGTATCTCAAATTTTGATCTATAGTTGCATGATACCTGCTTGGTCAGGGTTTAGGGGTTTTGATGTTATGGTTTAGAATTCCATGAATTCTCAATAATATGTTCAAACTTTATGGTATATATATTTGTGGAATAGAATGGTGTTACCGCAATTTAATGAAAGTATCTCAAAAATTGATCTACAAGTCAATGATACCCTGCTTGGTCATATTTTTTGTTAAATCAAATTGAAGGTACGCAAGTACTAAAACAAGGGAGAAACACCAAGAGTTCCTTGAGATTTAGGTGTTTTTTGGTTGGGCTCTAATTTTAGCTTTTGATTTTTGGCTTATAAAGCTAGGAACGTGTTTTTGGCTTTTTTTTTTAGCTTTTACTCTGACATAGTGGAATGATAGTATAAGCCAGGCTGGATGATTTTAATGATTTTATCTCAGTTTAGCGAAAAATGTTCGAATTTTGAACAACAACCGATGGGAATCTCTACTTCCCGTAATTCTGGCTCACTCACATGTGGGTCACTTTCATAGTGGGTCCAAAAAGTTAGTGCAGGTCGGAGTGGGCAGGCAAGTAAATATTTGAGAAGGGTTGGGAAATGTTGATGGGGTGATGCACTTGGGAGAACGCAAATTTACCACCTATATCCCTCTATTATTGTAGTGCTCCCTCGGAGTCTTGTTTCCGGAGCAGGGATAGAAGAGGAATTTTGCATTCTAGAAAGAGGTGAACCATGTTTGAATAGATGCGCGGGATATTTTTAATGGATGGGTGTGATGTTTGGGCACCATAGAAAATTTTGAGGTCGAAGCTTCTAGCATATGCTACTCCTGCATGGGGCCTCTCAGATGCGCTATCATCGTCTAGACCCACACGCCAAGGGGAGTTGCTTCCGAGCATTTAAATGTTTCTAGGCATTTACAGAAATTTTTGAACAATTTAAGGCTTTCAAGAAGATGACCATCGTCCAAAAAAAGGTGACCAAGGTCATGGAAATATTTTATGATGACGTGTCCATATTTGGTAGATCGGTGCATCTTTGCAAATCAACTAATATGTCTGGTTCCAAATTTGAAGTTTGCTTTCGAATTTCCAAGTAACAACAATGTGTTTTGTTGTGAAGCAACTACAAAGATGATGGCTCCAAATGCCACCGCCCCCTTTTTCACACAATGTATAACACACTTTCAAGCTTCTAGGCCAAATTTGTGCAATAAAATAATTTTTGGGGCTGGATGGGCGAGATGTTTGACTGGGTGGGCGTGATATTTCAGCGCTCTGCCAAAATTTTGAAGTTGAAGCTTCTAAGGTACGTTGCTCCCACTTGGGATGTTTTCCCCGTCAAACAGACCCATGATACGTCCATTTTGCATCACTATTCTATGTCATAATTCACTGTTATTCATTGATATATTTCGTATTGAGAGGTGATACGTATGTTATTTCATCTGTTTTTGCATGGTTGATGACTTTTGGAGCATGGACCGCTGCAGTCAGGATTCTGATGGAAAAGGTGCTTTTTCGAGGCAAAATTCGCGAAGATCAGAAAACCCGGGAAAATATACGGAAAATCCTATTTTTCTAGAAGACGAAGGAAGCCAGAAGGGGGGCTGGAGATGGGCCACAGGGGGCCCACACCACCCCCTGGCGTTGGGCCAGCCTTGGCCGCGCCACCAGTTGGTGTGGCCACCCTGGTCCACCCCTGGCACTCCCCTCTAGCGTATATTATCCTCCCGAAACCCTAAGTCTCGGGGAGCGACCACAGAAAGATTCTGCCGCCTCTGCGGGGCGGAAAACACCGAGAGAGAAAGATCTCTCTGGCAGACAGATTTCTGCCGGGGGAATTCCTTCCCGGAGAGGGGAGATCATCGCCATCAACACCACCATCAAGCTAGACTTCATCGGGATCATCATCACCACCATCATCACTATCAGCACCCTCATCACCATCTCCATATTGCTGTAACAATTGGGTTGAATCTTGCATTAGTTCATAGGGGAAACTTTCTCGGTGTTGATTACTCTTTGTAGTTGATGCTATTGAGTGAACCATTGAATTATTGTTTATGTTCAGATTGTTATACATCATTATTCCATCTCTGATCATGATCCATATGATGTCTTGTGAGTAGTTTGTTTTGTTCTTGAGGACATGGGAGAAGTCATGTTGTTAGTAGTTGAGTTGTGTTGAAAAAGATTCAATAGTTTGATATTTAAGTTGTGGTGTACTTCTTCTAGTGGTGTCATGTGAACGTCGACTACATGACACTTCACCTATATGGGCCTAGGGGAATGCATTGTGTATTTGGCTACTAATCGTAGGGGTTGCCAGAGTGACAGAAACCTGAACCCCCGTTAGGAAACCATTGCACAAGGGACGTTAGGTTTCTACCTTAATTACTTTCTTGTACTTACAGATGTTTGCAAGGGGTATAATCACAAGTATGTATTAGTCCTAGGAAGGTCGGTACATTAGCACAGGTTCACCCACACAATACTTAGCAAGCTAATGAAGATTAATCAACTATATGAAGCGAAAGCACTTGACAGTCTTCCCATGTGTGCTCGAGAACGTTTGGTCATCTTAAGTAATACAACCGGCTTGTCCTTTGCTGCATAAAGGATTGGGCCACTTGCTGCATTTATTCCTACTTTCTTTTATTTACTCGTACTTTGTTTACTTGCTTTAAAAAAAACCCTAAAAATCTGTTTGCTAAGTATTTGCCGAGAATTCCTGATCCATACCACTAGCCAGCACCTTCTTATCCTCATTGGGTTCGACACTCTTACTTATCGAAAATACTGCGATACACCCCCTATACTTGTGGGTGATCAACCCACAGGTCTGTATGCTTTCTAGCATTTAATGAGTTTATAGACATCTACCAAAATTAATGAACATTAATTCAAGGCTTTCAAACAATAGGAACAAGGTCACAACCATAGTTTCTGTACCTTTTTCATGTTTTGTACTACTCCATACATTGAAGCATCTTCGCCAACCAAGCTTACAAACATGTCCATATTCGGTAGATCGGTGCATCTTGGCATTTCAAGCAATTTTTTACAAAGGAGATTCCAGATTTGATGGATAATCCCTACTTTCATGAGTTTCCAAGCTTCCTAGCTAAAGATGTGCAATAAAATGAATTTTTGACAATTGAAAGCAAGTATGTCTATTATGAACTACAATGCGTGTGATATAGCTCGCTCTTGACTTTTTAAAAATAGTTTAAAGGTACCGAATTAGTCAAATATTGGAGAACCACCGAGAGTTTTGCAAGATTTCAATTTTTTGATATGAATAGTAATGACACCAAATTTGGGCCATTTTTATAAAAAAATAAAGAAACAAAATATAAAATGGAATAAAACCATTCATTTCTCCATTGGTGTCTCACTATGTGCATTAGCTAATTTAGATGAAAAATATATAAAATTTGATAACTATTGAAAAACTCGTTTCACAATATGGCGTACCATGTTTGAACATTCATGGCTTTCAAAAACTAGATGACCAATGTCAAGGCCATATGTGTTACCATACTTTATGATAATGTAACCATGTTTGGTAGATTGGTGCATATTGGTATTTCAACATTGTTTACAAAAAGAGTTTCATATTTTGGGTTATTTTAAAAGCCCCAATCGATAATAATGGATTTAATTTTGTCATACGATATATGGCGTACCATGTATGAATATGCATGGCTTTCAAACCAGATGACCAATGTCATGGCCGTATCTTTGCTATAGTTTATAACATGTTTGTATTTGGTAGATTGTTCCGTATTATTGGCATTTCAAATATTATTTACAAAGTAAGCTTCTAAATTTGAAGTTATTTTTAGTTTATCAAGCGATGACAATGGATTTTGTCGTTAAGAAACTACAAATAAGTATGGCTCAAAATCCCACTGCCCTAGTTTCCACACAAGATATATATAGCCTAGAGTTTAGGGTTCGTGTTTTTTGGGTTGAGGGTTTAGGGGTTTAGGGTTTATGGTATATGATTTAGGATTTTAGGGTTTAGGGCTTAGGAGTTTAAGGTTGGTATTTAGGTTTTAGGGTTTTAGAGTTTAGGGTTTTCTAGGTTTTAGGGTTAATGAATTTTCAATAATAATGTTCAAGGTTTATATATATATGCTTATATATATTCGTGGAATAGACTGGTGTTATCGCAATTTAATGAAAGTGAAAGGGAAGCAGACGTCGCATAGAGGGGGGTGAATAGGCGATTTAAAATTATTACGGTTTAGGCTCTAATAAATGCGAAATAAGACTTAACGTTTAATTTATCAAGCCAAAACCTATATTCACTAGGTTCACTAAGTGCACCAACAACCTATGCTAAACAAGATAAGCAACAAGGTGATAGCAAGATATAATACTTCAAGCATGATGGCTATCACAAAGTAAATTGCATAAGTAAAGGGCTCGGTTGAGAGATAACCGAAGGATGCGGAGACGATGACTTGTTTCCCGAAGTTCACTTCCAAAGAAGCTACGTCTCCATTGGAGAGGTGCGCGCGTGCAATGTACTTCGAATGCCACAAGTGGCTCACCTCGAGGTATGGTGGCTCAATGCTCACCCAACGCCACACAAGGCCTCACCCCAAGATGCGAAGTCACACAACTAACCGCGACGCCACAAAAGGCTCAACCTATTCTCCCATGAGCTCGCCATAGAGGCCTACTCACGTTCTACTATGGGACACTTGAGGGTAGTCACCAAACCTATACAAGGCTTGGGGCAAACTCCACAACTCAATTGGAGGGCTCCCAAGAAATGCCACAAAGGCTCCACAATTCCACAATAGGCCAACAAGCTTGGGGAACATCCACAACTCAATTGGAGGCCCCAAGAACACACCACAAATCCACACAACCATCTAGGGTTCCAAGAACTCAAGAGAAACAAGACCAAGGGCTTGAACTCGTTGAATCTCCAAGGAGAACACAAACCTATGCACCAAATGCAAGAGGAAAGTCCTTCACTCTCAAATTCCACCAAAGCTACAAAATCTATTGGGGGAATAAGAGAGGAAGAACACAAGAGGAGAACACAAAACTCTCCAAGAACTATATCCCAATGATTCCTTCACAAAGAAGGGATTTGGTTTGGTGGGGTTATAGATCTAGATATCCTCTCTCAAATCCCTCAAAATGATGCAAGAAACATAGGAGGGGGAAGGGGAGAGGGCAAGCTCTTCAAGGTCAACAAAGGAGGAGAGAGAGAGAAGGGCAAAAACCAAGAAGAACAAGTGAAGCCCGAAGGGGAGAGGGGAGCTCCTTTTAAAAGGGCTCCTAGATCTGCCCGTTACTCACAGACACACGCATGGCCGGTATCATCAAGGGAGAAAATACCATGAATATATATGTGAGATACCTCCCAAGGTGTGGAGCCAGAAAACCCGCAAGATCAAAAACACACTAAGATATGCAAGGGAAATTTGTTTTTGACGAACTAGAGCTTGTTATGAAGATAACCACAAGCTCTAGATCCTCACATGGATAGGAACCAAACAACAACCAAGAACGATGATACTATGTATGCAAAGGTTTGAGCTCTCTCCGAAAGATACGAACGAGTCACCCACTTGAGATCCCCTCTTGATAGTACGGCTATCTATCCTAAACTCGGTCTCCCAACACTACAAGAGACCGGTAAAATAGAAACCCTATCAATATCATACCTTTGCCTTGAGCATCCCACTTGAGCTTGATGTAGAATATCTTGTCACCTTCAAGATGGAACACCTTTCTTGATCGCCCTTGCTTGATGAAGACTTGAGAATAGCTCCCCCATACTCCATAGGGAAACCTCTTCTTTAAAGTTGTCTTCATCGCTCCATGAATGCCGAGGATGGCAAGCTTCAATTATGATATCTTCTAGAGATGGCACACCTTGAGCTTACCCTTCATTTCTTGATGATGTCTTTAAGATAGCCTTGAGGAACTCAATATTCTTCTTCATCAATACATACTTGATCTACTTGATTCCAATAGGCACAAAGCCCTTGGATATTTGTTCTTATTTTTCAACCTTGAGACCAACACATGGTCCAAGCGCAACCTTGAGACCAACACATGGTCCAAGCGATGCCAATGGACAAACCTACAAGTGAAACTCAATTTTCACATTAGTCCATAGGGATTGTCATTAATTACCAAAACCACACATGGGGGCATACATGCCCTTTCAATATCCCCCATTTTGGTAATTGATGACAATCCCTTTTCAGAGGGTTTAAATATGGAATTTAACAAACAAAATAGTTGCCCCAACATCAAATACTACACAAGTATGTGATGTTGGTAAAACCACAATATATAGAGCAAACTCCCCCACAATCTATGCATGTGTGATGAACTTGAATTTCATTGCATAGATTGCCAACCATTATTGGTGGTTGAGTTTCCTCTCTCTATATTAAACATGCAAAGCAACAACAAAGATGCAATCTCATGCAAGGCTAATGCTTAAGAACCAACTCAAAGCATAAACCAACTTACCTTAAACCCTCCAAAACTTCTCCCCCATTGGCGTCGATTGCCAAAATGGGTTAAAAGTTCTAGACGGCCAATATAGTGAGAATTCCTCCATAGGTTTGCATATGCACATATCCAATGATGAATCCTTGTGAGGAAGTAAAAACTATATTGAGGACCCAGAGATTGCAAAAACAAAATAAAAATAAAGAAGCTTCAATAAATGAAGCGAGCAACCAAAAGATCCAAAAATACCAATTGACAATAACATTTGATACCAAAATAAAAACACAAGATATTATGATACAAACAAATGAGTGTTTAGATGTAATAGGGAAGCTCCCCAATCTTTGTGCACAAAATAGAATCATTGATTTGAATACATCATGCACAAATATGGAATCCTCACTCCCCATAGACATTTAAGCCTCAAACAAGGATAAAGGCAAATCAGCATTCTTAAGTGAGTTAGAGAAGCTCCCCAAGGATTATGCACAAATTATAATAATTATATTTGGAAACAAAGTGCACAATCATGGAATCCTCACTCCTACAAACTCATTTAACAATACAAGGCAAGAGAGATCAAATTATGAGTGTCCAGAGATGCAAACAAATGGGACAAGCACTCATAGGAAAATAAATTTGGAATCCACCGAAGAATCAAAAAAGAAATAAAGAGTGGTCTCCAAGGAAAACAAAAACAACCAAAGATTTATCTTCTCTTGTGTGTATAATTTTCTAGGTGGATAATATCACAAATGCCTATGCCCACAAAGAAACATGCACACACAAAATAGATACTCAAGAAAGCACATGAAAAACAAAAGGAATTCTTAGAATATACCAATAAGATTGTTTCTTGAAACCATGGCCAAAGGCTCAAATTTATCTTATTGTACATCAATGAACTTCAAACACCAACACACTACATACATTCAACTATTACCAAGGGAAAAAGGAATAGTTAGAATATATGAACAAAGGCAAGAAGAATCACAAACAGAAATCAACTTTGCAAAATACTCACTATTTCACATGAGAGAGAATTGATGAAAGGATAGGCAATATTATTGCTAGATTCACATATTTGGGATACGTGAATCATCCTCATGATTTTTGTATAGTTCCCATTATATGCACTCATCTCAACATACTCATATTTGAAATAAATAGAACTCGTAAAAACCAAACAAATAATCATTAAAAACACACAAATTCATGCCAACAAGCAACCCAGAAAAGGTTGGAAACAAGATAAGTATGCATGTGAGAGATACTTGTTACCGAGATATAGTTGGTAGGATGTATAGGATATGAATTAGTCGATCATCCTAGCTTGCATCCAATTGACATGTAGCCACCACTTCTTCCTTGTTCAAGATACAAGCACCCAATATATCTCCAGTGTACCTAAAACACAATTAAGTACAATATGTTCCCAAATAAATTGGGTCCATGGTTAGTCCAACTACAATACATAGGAGATCCTCCACATTAATATGTGCATATTGATATGAAATTGAATTTCATGCACATCTTAGGTGGAGAAACCCCTATATATTGGATCAAGAAAGCAAGCATGCCATAATATAAACATGTAGTAAATATGCATGCACAAGACTCTCAAGAACCAAAAGTGCAATACAATTTGAACTAAAACACCAAGTAAACCGAGAAGTCGCACACAAGAGTGTGACACGACAAAAGGGTGTTCAAATTGCCTCAAGAGAAAACTCAGCACATGAAAGGACACAAATTCAACAAATGAACAAGGCAAAGGCCAAAGAGCAAAAGATAGACAAAAACACCAATGCTCAAGGTTTTACCTCATTCTAAAAGATCAAAACAAGAAACAAGAATGAGACAAAGCCAACTCCCAAATAGAGCAAGGTTCCAACACATAAACCAAACTCTCTACACTTTTTATTAAGGGACAAAGTACCAAAAGAAAAGATCAAACTTCCAAGCACGAAAAAACATGATATGGATCAACACAAGAAGCATAAAATGAGTATTCTAGATAATATAGGAGAGCTCCCCCATGAATGGTGCATTATATTGAATTTTGATTGTGAATGCAAAATGCACATAATGAGATCATCACTACTACCTACATTAAATAAAACACAAGAGAATACAAAAATAAACTAAAATGATCCACGAGAGGCAAGGAAGACATTGGAGAAAGGGAAAACATTTTCATGGCCTAATATAGGGCAAAACTAAACAAAGGAAAAAGTGAATATGATCAACAAATTCTACCACATGTGGTGTATTGTCCAATGACAAGAATTATAGGGCAATTTTTCCTGAGGTAGTTTGCAAGAATATCTAGGATCATATTCACAAAAGGAAGCATAAGACAAAAAATAAGAATTAAGCTTGATGCTTAGATAGAGATTTCTTGATAGCTCCAAATAGTTAGACGATCACTAGTGATTAGAGTAACTTGAAGAAAATGGTTTCCACGTAGGATATGGAGGTCCAAATGTGAGGAAATACATATCAAGAAAAACTCGCACACACAAGATCCAAAAGAAGAGCAATAAAAGCAATTCAAGGGAATTGGAACTTGTTTGAGCTACATGTGCCACTTAGGAGCTAGATAAATATCAATTCTAAGTGACACTACCTCAAATGTCCACATTTTCTAGGTTTGTAATATGCACAAAGCATATGACTCCCCCATAATGTGATAAAACAAGAACTGTCAACAAGAGGTCAAAACATCCAAATAGAGATGATTAATGGACATTATGGAACTTGAATTTCTCATGAGAAAGACATACCACATAGAGACTAGATAAAATTGCAATAAACATACCAAGTGGTATTCCTCATGTACACACATTTTAGGATTGTGGAATACCCAAGCATAACACTGCCCCCAAAATGGGATAGTCCATTAATCTCTCGCAAGAGCACAAAAAGATACCAAATGAATTCAACAAAGGATCCAAACCAAGAACACAAATACATGATGTGCCAACCAACATACACAAATATACTTGATAACTCAATATAAGTACGAGGGAAGCTCAGCATATACAAACACATGCAAGGTACAAAACCACACATGCACAAGGGAGCAAGTAACTTTCAATGTAAAGAGTTGCGCACATGTTACGGCAAGGAGAAAATTGGATATAAGATAGAAGCAAGCTAATCCAATTGGCTTGACTTGAAAAAAAAGATGAAGATCCCTCAATTCTTCATAATGTAGCCAAGCCTCCAATGCCCTCCAACCAACACCTATTGATCAAGTTGTATCTTGTTGGTCTCCAACCAAGTTGGGTCCTAAGAAATTAGTCACAATAGGCTTGGCAACCCAAATGGTTCTTTTCTTGACACCATGTTGGGCACCAACATATCTGGCAAACACATTGATCACCTCATCCTTACGAAGAGAATATACAGCATCAATCAAGATAGGCTTGTATGAGGAGTTACCCATGGTGCATGAGGAAGAAAGGTGCCCCTTCCCGCGGCATATGTAGCAAGTTCTTCTCTTGCTATCTTTCTTCTTGGAAGATGCCACCCTTTGAGGAAGAGCTTGAGTTTTGGGAAGAGGCCCGCATCTAGCTTGAGGTGGAGCTTGAGGCCACTTCCCTTGATGCTTCTTCTTCAATGGGTAACATCTCACATGATGGCCTTCTTCCTTTCACTTGAAGCACACGATGTTGGCCAGATTCTTCACTTAACCTTGGTCATTCTTCTTGTTGCCCTCGTGCTTCAACATGTTGGTGGGCTTGTCCTTGATGTTGGAGTTGAATCCAAGCCCACTCTTTTCATGGGGGATATTCGCATGTCAACACCCGGATTTTTAATCCCAGAGGCCTGTTATGCCATACCTCGCAATCCCAGGATTACCATTTTTGCGAGACATAACAAAATTGGTACTACAGTACATCATCCATTACAAACCATAGTAAAGGTCTTACAAATAAAGGATCTCATGATCCAGTCTTAATACAATCAAAGCAGCGCAAAGTAAACGCAGTAGGGGCTCCATCTTCAGGGTCACAGGCAATGCTAACGAAAGATGATCCTAGTTGTCATAGACCTCCTGCTGTCCATCTTCCTAGTAGTCCTCCTCATAGTCTGGCCACGGGAATAGCTAGGGACAAAGCCATGAGTACTCTTTAAGTACTCGCAAACTATCACTAACAAGTAAGGTAGTTCTAGTAGGAATCTTAAGCTCTAGGTTTATTTGCAAAAAGCTAGGTTTATTTCATAAGGAGTTCAAAGTAAAGAACCTAATTTAATTTTCTACATCACCTAAGTGGGAACCTAGTTTTCATGTCCGCAACCCTGTTGTGGTCAAGTTAATGTCATAGTTCAGTTCACAAGTCATTTTGGAAAACGTCGGACAACAGAACAGTATGGCCACTCCAACTGTGCATAACCGCGGACGCGGCTATTCGAATAGTTTGACACTCTACAGAGGTGGTACACTTTCACCACAAAATTCTATACATCCGCCAGGGATAACCTTGAATCATCATACTTGGTATGCGGATAATCAATCCTAACCTTTCAATTACACACTCTAGTATAGGCACCTCCCCTATGAGCTTGGCCTTCCAGCCATGGCCATCTGCCATCCTGGGCACTACATAGGTGGACATTCACATTCACGAGGTAGCTGCAGCTCAACCTTTTTCCGCTAGGGAACCCATACTAAGGCATATAAACTTCTAGTTAATCCCTAACCAATTCAGGTATTGTGGTTGTATGGTAAAATTGGAATGGTATCGCATTCGAACCCAACCATCAGTTTTTATCAAAACTAAGGCTCATGCCTCAAGAAGTTTCATCATCAAATCATTTTGTGTTCATAACACATGTCAAAACATTTCAATAGAATGAACCATCATTCCAAGGTTTTCATAATCATTTTCTCCAAGTATTCCCATCTAAGTGATCAATAGTAGTTTAACACTAGCAACTAGTAATGAGGGTGTCACTAAGAAGGGGTGCTAATCAAGTGTAACTATCCAAATCTAGTTTTTATGTTTTATAATGGCATCTAAGTATAACTACTTCTGCCTAGTTTTATGCACTCTATGGTATCTATCCTATTTTTCCAATACTCACAATTTACTAACTAAAGGTAAAGAACTTTGGTAAAAGTAAAAGAATAAAGCATGCAAGTAAAGCTTGGGATTGGTATAATCAAGGTTGCATAACCAAAGCATGACTAATGCATCTTGCATAGGTTATGTTGCATAGTTAACCCGTAGTGTTAGGCTTGCATAATTAAGCTTCCAAGTATTAGCTTGCAATGATAGCTTGCCTTGAGTAGAGCAGTGGTTGAAGTTCTCTTCTTCTTCATAGTACTCCTCCTCCTCATATCTCGGGTCAATACTACTGTCTATAAATGAATAAGAGGTACACAATCACCAAACAATACTTAACTACTTCTATTTAGCACACTAAGGCTCACACTTGATGATCTAGCATTATTACGATCATCACATGAAATAAAGACCTAGTCTTATTTATCTTATTTTGGAAAAGTAATTTCTACTCATTGAAAATACTTAAGATTTACTATTCTCCAATTAAAAGATGGGATCATGTTGACACTTGTCATCACCACATATTCTAATACTTGGGAATGTGATTTAAAGTGGTAGTCACATTTTATAAAGTTTAATATTACTATTTAATAACATTAAGTTGACTAGAAATGCCTAAATAGCATTCTTTTAGTACTAGTCCAAGATCACTACATGTAAACCTAAATATTTTTTACATATTCAGATAGATCTTGTCAAATGTGATTTTTGAGAGTTGTAATCAACTCAAAAGCATTTATGGTTGATTTTTGAAAAATGTTTGAAGTGGCAAAAGCCACTGTCTTGTTATTTTTGGTATAGGTGATCTATAATTTCAAATGGTTTTAGTCCAACGGGCTTGGATAGATATTTTGAATACCTTTCTAACAAAATTGGAATCATGCAATTTGGTTTAGTGAATCTCTTTGAATTGATTTTTGAATCTACTGACAGAGTCTAGTTTTAATTAAAATGGAAAAAGTCTATTTGAATCGACTGGCTCTGAGCGGGAAACTAATTGGGCCAGCCCAGCTACGCGGCACGCGCGCAGCAGGCCGTTGAAATGCGGGTCCTACTCGTCAGTGACTCAACTAACACGAAGAGGTAAGTTTCAATCTGGGTCGTGTGATTAGAGCGCGATCGACGGTTGAGCATCGTCGTCTCCGTCGCATAGCTCCGGTGATACTGAACCCTAATCGCGACGGTGGGGTACATGGGGGCTCACCTGGGCTCCAGATAAGGTCGGCGATGGGGGCGAATGTTGTTATCATGGACGGCGAGTCGAATGGTGGTTGCGGCGGCTCCTGGGGCGGCTCCTAGCTCCGGTTCCTCTTCTCCTCTGCAGCGGCGGGCTCCGGTGAAATTCCGGTGGGCTGGTGCTCGTCTTGCTCCGGGGAGAGGTGTGGGAGGTTTCTGAGAGAGAGGGGAGTGAGATGGTGTGGCGAATTGGGGCTGGGGTGGCCTCTATTTATACATGGGCGAGAGGGGTAGAGCATCATGGCTCGGGCTCATCGGCGACATCGTTACAGGGGAATAACGGCATGGCTGAGGGTAGGTGTCGACGCGGTGCTTCAGGGCGGTTGTCCTGCAAGTGATGGCATAGCAAGGGGTGGTTGGGAGCGGTCTTTGCTGTGTGCGGGAACGGCGGCGTTCGAGATGGCACACAGTGGCTATGGTCCGCGCGGCGGCGCACGGGTGTGTCTGGGGGTAACTAGGGTCATGGTGAGTGTGTGCATGCACGGCAAGGGCGAGGCGCGGCGTGTGTGCGCGTGTTGGCTGCGGCGCTCTGGCGTGCTCTCGGCATGGCAGACAGAGAAGTGGGCGCAGCGATCACGGCTGGTCCACGGCTTGCATGTGGTCGAGTGGTGGACAGAGGGTGGCGGTGGTGTGGCGCCTATCTCCTGGGCATCATGGGAGAGGGCGGCGCTGGCTGTGGCGCTAGGTTCCCTTTTGGTAGGCACGGCGAGCTCGGGCCGCGCGGCACCGGCGCAATCCAACAAGTGGGGGTTGCTCTCCTGCACTGCTAGGTGCTGGGGTGAGAGAGGGGGATGCAGAGGGGACAAAGGGGTGATCAATTACTGCTCAAAATAGTAGAAGTTAAGCAGTCGTTAATTGTGTCTGCCAGGTGCTCGACCAAATGGCCACATGAATTCAAAATGTGAATTTTTGGATGAAATTTGGTGAGTGTTATGAGTACTTGTTTGATAGTCTAAGGTTTCTTGGTTTGCCAAGGTGAATTGATTTGAGTGGTTTTTGAAAAATGGTGATCTTATCATATGAACTTGATTCAATTTTGCAATGTCCTTTAAATAGATTTGGAATTTGTTTATGTTAGTTTGTAAGGTGGGCTTGGGTTCACATTTACTTGTTCTAGCAAGGGGTGAAAAGAATTGGAATTATTTTTGTTGAAAATACTTTACTAGGAACACTCAAAGTGGTCTAGTGGATAATTTTGGTCAAACTGACCATTTGCTTATATGATTCATATTTGAATTTCTTTCCTTTCGGTTTTGTTTGTAAATGGCCTAGATGATGTAGTATTCATCTTTAAACCATTCCTTATCATTTGTAGCAATCAAACATGGCAATTGCACTCATTCATACACTAATGAAATTCACACATACACTCATATTATATTTAATAAGAAAAGTTTTTGTTAACCCTAAACTTGGGTGATTAGAACTTGATAAACTTGTTTAATATTTTTGGGGTGTTACAAATCTTCCCTCCTTAAACAAAATGTCGTACCGAGATTTAAGGAAAACTAGGAACTAAAGAGATTTGGAAACGCAGTCCTAATGTAATCTTCTCGCTCCCAGGTAGCTTCTTCTTTAGTATGGTTTCTCCACTGGATCTTGAGAAACTTGATACTCCGGGTCCTGGTGGTTCTAAAGGATTCTTACAAAATAAGAATGGGTACTTAATGGTAGGTTAGATCCTTGTTGATATCTATGGCTCGGTGATCGATGTTCTTGAACACTTTGGTCTTCTCCGGAACTTCTAAGCATTTGCGAAGTAACAAGATATGGAACACATCATGTATGGATGACATCTCCTCTAGCAGTTCCAGTTGATATGATACTTCTCCTTGGCGAATCAAAATCTTGATGGGTCCAATATATCTGGGGCTAACTTCCCTTTTAGTTGAAAATGTTGAATTCCTTTCAAGGGTGATACTTTGAGATATACAAAATCTCCGACATTGAAGGTCAGGTCTCGACCTCTTTTGTCAACATAACTCTTCTGTCTCGATTGGGTGGTCTTGAGGTGTTCACGGACTTTGTGAACCTTCTCTTCGGCTTCTCATAGGATGTCGGGTCTGAAAATATCACTCTCTCCTACTTGTGACCAATTCAAGGGGGTACGACACTTCCTTCCATACAGAAATTCAAAGGGGGCCATTTGCAAACTATCTTGATAACTATTTGTTGGGTCCGCAGCATAGAAAATAAAAAAATTCCTACGATGAGAACTACACGCCAAGATCTATCTACTAGGCACAGAGCAACGGGTGGACATACATCCAACGAGAGCTTACCCTCGAAGACAACGAGTTTTGTTAACGAGTAGGAACTCGTGGTTGATGTAGTCATACACTTGCCGATCTCAAGATCGAGTGGAAGTCCGAGCGCCGCAACTCGGCAGCGCATCCGTACTCGCACACACGTTCAAGCCACCGGATAACCTCCACCTCCTCGCTCCAGCGATCCAGCAGAAGCAACAACTCTTTCCAGACGAAATGCCACCGGGAACATGTATCTCGCTAATCTGAGACCATGGGGAATATTTCTAGAGGGGGAGAGAGATCCTTCACAAGGAGGTGTGAGGAAGAAGGAGGAAGAGGGTGGCCTTTATAGGAGGAGGGGGTGCCCCTCCTTCATGGCCGGCACATGGGGGGTGACTCCTCACCTCCCCCATTCATGTGGTGGTAACCCCTCCACATTAAAATGCCTCTTCACATTCCCCATTAAGTCCCTACTTTAAATGCATTAAAATTCTCCAAGTTTAATGCTCTCTCATTTAATAAAACTTTTTTATTAAATTTATTCAGAATTTTGTTAATTACTTTAATTAACATACATTCACATATAACCCCTTGCAATATTTCAATATCACATGCAGAACCACTTTCTGGATTTTCACCCGAAACAATTTCCGATTTCTATCGAAAAAATTCCTGCGCTTTGCAATTCTTTCATCTGAAACATATGTGCTCCAAAATGGTGTCCGCTAACTCTTAAGTGTGTCAACCTACGGTTCGCGAATAATGCAGGCATGATTGAGACTCCTCTCAGATCAATAATCAGAAGCGGGACCTGGAGATCCATACTGACTCCTGCATATTCAACGATGACTTCTATGATCATGAGAACCTTTAACGCTTGTAACTAAATCCCTTTGTCTCGCGATATATTACATGTCCGAGATTCGATCATCGGTATCTCCATACCTAGTTTGATCTCGTTGCCGACATGCACTCTTTTCTCGTTCCCGTGATATAACATTCTGGTGATCGCGTCACTTGCTTGCAAGCTATTTCAATGTGATATCACCGAGAGGGCCCAGAGTATATCTATCCGTCATCGGGATTGACAAATTCCATTCTTGATCCATGAGCCTCAACCTAACACCTTCGTAGCACTGAACCCATCTTTATAGTCACCCTGTTACGGTGTGACGTTTGATGTTATCAAGATACTCTTCCGGTGTTAGCAATTAACATGATCTCATGGTCTAAGGATAAAGATTACTTCGTATGATGTTATAGCAATATAAAAATAATGACCTATACTTCGGATGAATGTTCATCACATCATTCAACTAATGTTGTGACCTTGTTATTAACAACATCCAATGTCTATGATCAGGAAACCTTGGTCATCTTGTTAATCAACAAGCTAGTCTATAAGAGAGGCATAACTAGGAATCCTTTTTGTTTATTAAACACACATGTATTGATGTTTCCGATGAATACAATTATAGCATGAAAAATAAATATTTATCATAAACATGGAATAAGATAATAACCACTTTATTATTGCCTCTCGGGGATATTCCCTTCAGTCTCCCACTTGCACTAGAGTCAATAATCTAGTTTGAAAAACTTTGCGTATGGAACACCTATGGCTTTCTAGTGTTGCATAGACGCGATTGCTAGTGGTTAACATAATCTCCGGATCTGACAGTTTCAGGTCCGTGTGTATTTGCATGTCTTTGCGTCTCTACGCATCACTCATTCTCAAATGAGATGGCATTGTATAAATTTGGTCCTTTGGTGAGACCTTTAGTTCGTTCGGGTTAAAATATGTTGATATTATTGTCACACAATATATCTTCATAGTATTAGCCCACTTTTAACCACACCTAGTTTGATAACAAACTACTTAACACAAATGTCCTCCTTTGCTGCTACTATAGTAGTTATATACTTAGCCTTTTGTTGTAGTATCCGTCACAATGTCTCAACTTTGGAACTCATCCAAATCCATCATGGAACATCCTTTCCATTACATTGTGCCACCCATAGTCTAAATTGAGATAAATTTAATTTGTATCTTGTGACAAAAATAGTATCAATGTAACACTTTACAATGAACTACCTTTAACTATTTGTCACTTATACATGATATATTCTTAGTTCTTCCAAAGCTCATAAGAATATCTTTACTATCAGCCAATGATCATCTTATGAATCATTCTGGTATGTGTTCATAACATTTAGAGCATAGGACATTTTGGATATATATATATCATGGTATAATCGATCAAAATCTTCATGTGATTTTACTCACTTAGTGTTGAAACACTTGAATCTTGATACAATTCTTTCCATGCAGCAAGAACCTTTCTTGTTGTTTCCATATTGAACCCTTTCAATATCTCATATATGTATGTCTGGCACAACCATATTAGCGCCTTAATCTATCCATATAGATATTGATGCCAAATATTCTGGGTTTGCCCAAGTCTCTCATCGAAATCTTATTTTAATGAAATTCTTAACTTGTGTCAATACAAGATACATCATTTCCAATCAACAATATGTCCTCTACATAATGTATTAGAAATATGTCTCAGTGCTCCCACTTAATTTCTTGCAAATGCAAGCATCTTCATCATTTCCAATGAATTTAAAATCTTTTAACAGTTTCATCATGGTGAAGATTCCAACTCCGCTATGCTTACTTCAACTATTGAAGTTTGCATGCCCTTTTAGCACCCTTTGAATTAACAAAACCCTTCGGACCATGTCATGTACACATCCTAGGTAACCGTTCTATTATAAGAACCTTGTTTTGTTTATTCAACTACCATATACCAAATTATATGTAGTGGTTGCTACATTAATCTGTCAAGACTATATATCGCTATGAAAGATCAAATCTTGTCATAGTCAACTCCTTGAACATTGCCGTAAACTTCTTTCCGACATGTCGACTATTTCATAGATGTTAAACATCCATGTCTATTTCTTTATAGATCCAAACACAACCGATAGGCTTCATGCCTTTCCGGAGGGTCTTCCAAGTTCAGAAACTTGATTTCTTGTGTATGGATACTATCACGGATTCTATGACTTCTAGTATTTTTATGGAGTCAGGGCCCATCATCGCTTCTTTGCACGTAGTCGGTTCATCATTGTCAAAAACATAACGACTTGCTTATCAAATCTTACTATTTGATTCTTACCGACCCACACGGTTCAATAGGAACTCTAATCTCCGAGATCACACCCTTTGTAATCACGGGAGCCATGAGCATTGTGGCTGCCACCGGGACACTTTCCGGTGCTGCGCTACTTAGCACATATAGCTAAGGTTCACCAACCTTATCAAAGTTCTATTGTCCTCCCACTTAAGTTTTCACGAAAAAATCCTTCTCAAGAAACTTGACGTTCCAAGTAACAAACTCTTTTGTCCTTGGTGTTATGGAGAAATTCCCAACAAATTCTTTGGGATAACCTACAAAGACGTGCTTATCCGACTTTGGTTGTAAACATTTTACTTATGCATAGTATACCAAAATTTAAGAAAAGACAATTCGGGTTTTATCCCAAACCATAACTCATATGGTGTCATTTCAACGGATCACGATGGTGCTCTTTTCAGTGTAAAAGCGGTAGTCTCTAAAGCTTTAATCCTTAAAACATAATGGCAGTTTTATAAATGACACCTTTGATCTTACCATGTCAAACATGGTTTGATTTCATCTCTCGAATATGCCATACTCCTATGGTTTATCGGGAAACACAAATTATGGAACAATTCCTCAAATCTTAGCTGTTTTGCTAAACCTATAACTCAAATATCTTCCTTTATGATCAAATCATAAACTCTTTATTTTCTTGCTACAATGATTTTCCACTTCATCTTGAAAGTCTTTGAACAATTTTCAAATGTTTCATACTTCTTCCTTATTAAGTAAATATATAGATATATTCACTCAAAATTCTGGAGAAAGCATATGAAGCAAAAATATCCATCGCATATGGCTACATATAATGGACTATATACATCAATATGTATAATATCCAATAAGTTAGTCATCCGTTCCTCTTTGGCCTATGGACAAAGTTTCAATTATCTCGAGGAAAGTTTCACAAGTGTCAATTGATCAAAATCAAAGACTCCAAAAATCCATCAACATGGAGCTTCTTCATGTTTTCTTTCAAATATAATTTAAACATCGATGTCACTTCATAAGTGATCTTTCATTCATTTGTCTTGTGACATTTTAGCAATAGTATTTATGGATGTGATTTCTCCCACTAGACTTGTAAAAGTTCATCCATCCTTTATGGAATACGGTAATTATTTGAACAACCATTATTCTCGTAATACCAGAACAAAATAACAATTATTAAAACAAACCCTGAAGGCTAGGTTTGACGACAATGAAAAACACAATAACACTTTATTTGTTTTCGATGAACATCATCACTTATTCTCTTGCTAGTTACTTAGGCCATTGCAGTTCATGAATTGCGTTGTCCTGTATGACACTTCATACCAACCAATTCGGTATCCAATACCGGTATCCAATACCTAAGACCCACATTGTTTAACAAGCAAGGAATACAGCCATAACATGTATATCTTCTATATTCCTAAGTTGGACATCTCCAACTTTTTATTTTCTGCCAAATATTTTAGAGATTCTCTTTCAACAATTCATTTTATTTTTAAAAGAATCTATCAACATCAATAGTGGTCGCATTCACATGACACAAGGTACAAAGCTTGTACATAGTCAAATACTAATACCTTTGGACTTGCACTTTGAAGTGGATCACCATCATCAAATGTTTAGTGTTCTTTCAAAAATCCATTCTTTAGTAATCTATTAGTGTAGTAAACATTTTACTTACATCTTCTATTCATCCTTATCATGACAACTTTCATCATCAAGCTACTATAGCGTATAAGGAAGAATCGCGAGTATAATGTTAATTCCTAAAACCTTTTTGGGAGATCTGGATGCCTAGCATCCCCATCCTTCACAAATTCTCATACAATATGAGAACATGTATTTTGCTAAATTATACTCTATCACAATGCAACCAAAAACATTGTTTCAGATATCACAATATCTTTCACACATGATGGTTTCTGAAACAATTTTCAGCTCCTATATAATCTTGATATTAAAACAACTTTTGAATATCAATAATCATGGAGGCAAACATGATACTTTAGATACTAACATTGGAATTCTTACTCTTGATTTAATACTACTTATTAAACTTCATGGAGTAAATAGAGTTTGTTGAAAGTTTGAATAGGACTTATAAACTTTAAATTGACATCCAAAACAATACGATACCATTTCATAAAGTAAATATCCAGAATTCTATAGTTCTATTATCTCAATTAAAACTAAGCATAAGGTAGTAAACAGACGCCAATGACTACAACAAATTATGCAAATTCACTTCGATTTAGTTTATGACAAATTGAGTTCGACTAATCCAAATTAGAAATGAACTCCCACTCAAAAACGACATCCCTCATTCCTTTTTGGTGATTACATGAACCAAATCCACTACACCAAATACGATCATCACGGGAGTCGGTCTAGCTTCAAAGGCGAGCATCAATATGGGAATCATATCAACTATATGACTCATGCTTAACCTTTTGGTCCGTGTTCCGAGGCCATGTCTGTACATGTTAGGCTCGCCAAGTAAGAACCTTAGTACTCGCGTGTGTAAAACTGTCTTACACCCGTTGTATGAAAGCGTAGAGTCGAGTACACCCGATCATCACGTGATGTCTCGAAACACGATCCATAGAACGGTGCATACTTAAGGAAGAACACATTTTATCTTGATATCTAAATGAGGGATCATCTTACAATGCTACCAAAAGCGCAAAACTAGCAGTATAAGATGCTAACATCTAATGTGTAAAGTGAGATGATATGGTCCATGCATTTGATCTCTATCATTTGCATCGTGGTATGATCTCTATCATTCCTTTGTGTGTAAGGCCAAGGTCTATGGAACTTACACGTTAGGTGTGTTGTAAGAGTATCAACTATACATCTACTTACAACAATACCATATCAAGACACTAGCCCAGCAACGATCTAAACTAGACGCCTCTAATTTATCAATTGCAAGTTTTACGTGGCTTAGGGCTTTCAGAGATAGAACCGTTCTTACCTACAAACATAAACCACAACGAGGATAACCAAGTTATTAGCAACTCGTTGTAAATCAGATATTGATTATAGTAGGAGAGACATACACCCGCCAGCCACTTATGCAAAACAAGTTGCATGTTAGTCGTGGAACCGGTCTCATGTATGATGACATGTAAGGTTGGTCCGAGCCGCTTCATCCCACTATGCCACCAATATACAAAATACATAGAAGATGCAATAACATGATCATCATCGCCCACATATAAACATATGTGTACTACCCGTGCAAAGCACCTACGCATAGATCAGGCTATGATACCACTGTTGGGTTCGCAGCATAGAAAACAAAAAATTTCCTACGATGAGAACTACACGCCAAGATCTATCTACTAGGCACAAAGAAAAGGGTGGACATACATCCAACGAGAACTTACCCTCGAAGACAACGAGTTTTTTTAACGAGTAGGAACTCGTGGTTGATGTAGTCGTACACTTGCCGATCTCAAGATCGAGTGGAAGTCCGAGCGCCGCAACTCAGCAGCGCATCCGTACTCGCACAAACGTTCAAGCCACCAGATAACCTCCACCTCCTCGCTCTAGCGATCCAGCGGAAGCAGCAACTCTTTCCAGACGAAATGCCACCGGGAACATGTATCTCGCTAATCTGAGACCATGGGGAATATTTTTAGAGGGGGAGAGAGATCCTTCACAAGGAGGTGTGAGGAAGAAGGAGGAAGAGGGTGGCCTTTATAGGAGGAGGGGGTGCCCCTCCTTCATGGCCGGCACATGGGGGTGACTCCTCACCTCCCCAATTCATGTGGTGGTAACCCCTCCACATTAAAATGCCTCTTCACATTCCCCATTAAGGTCCCTACTTTAAATGCATTAAAATTCTCCAAGTTTAATGCTCTCTCATTTAATAAAACTTTTTTATTAAATTTATTCAGAATTTTGTTAATTACTTTAATTAACAAATATTCACATATAACCCCTTGCAATATTTCAATATCACATGCAGAACCACTTTCTGCAATTTCACCCGAAACAATTTCCGGTGTCTATCGAAACAATTCCTGCGCTTTGCAATTCTTTCGTCTGAAACATATGTGCTCCAAAATGGTGTCCGGTAACTCTTAAGTGTGTCACCCTACGGTTCGCGAATAATGCAGACATGATTGAGACTCCTGTCAGATCAATAATCAAAAGCGGGACCTGGAGATCCATACTGACTCCTGCATATTCAACGATGACTCTCAGATAAAGATTACTTTGTATATGCATATTCGCTTGTAACTAAATCCTTTTGTCTCGCGATATATTACATGTCCGAGATTCGATCATCGGTATCTCCATACCTAGTTTGATCTCGTTGCTGACATGCACACTTTTCTCGTTCCCCTGATATAACATTCTATTGATCACATCACTTGCTTGCAAGCTATTTCAATGTGATATCACCGAGAGGGCCCAGAGTATATCTATCCGTCATCGGGATTGACAAATTCCACTCTTGATCCATGAGCCTCAACATAACACCTTCGTAGCATTGAACCCATCTTTATAGTCACCGTGTTACGGTGTGACGTTTGATGTTATCAAGATACTCTTCTGGTGTTAGCAATTAACATGATCTCATGGTCTAAGGATAAAGATTACTTTGTATGATGTTATAGCAATATAAACATAATGACTTTGATCGTAATGCTATACTTCCGATGAATGTTCATCACATCATTCAACTAATGTTGTGACATTGTTATTAACAACATCCATTGTCTATGATCAGGAAACCTTGATCATCTTGTTAATCAACAAGCTAGTCTATAAGAGAGGCATAACTAGGAGCCCTTTTTGTTTATTAAACACACATGTATTGATGTTTCCAATCAATACAATTATAGCATGCAAAATAAACATTTATCATAAACATGGAATAAGATAATAACCACTTTATTATTGCCTCTCGGGCATATTCCCTTCACTATTGTTGTATGAGAATTCTGCGAAAGGCAGACAATCTTCCCATTTTGATCCATATTCTAGCACACAAGCTCACAACATATCTTCTAAGATTTGGTTGACTCTTTCAGTTTGTCCATCTATTTGCGGGTGATAGGTTGTGCTGAAGTTCAGCTTGGTTCCTAATCCTTCTTGGACTTTCTACCAAAATCTTGAGGTAAACTGGGTTGCTCGATCCAATACTATGGTCTTAGAGGTTCCATGCAAACTGGCGATTCTAGCAATGTACAGCTCGGCTAGCTTTGAACTTTGGTAGGTTGTCTTGACAGGTATAAATAGGGCTATCTTGGACAGTCTATCCACTATGACCCAAATAGAGTCATTTCCCCTACTAGATGTAGGCAAACCGGTGATAAAATCCATTCCGACAGAATCCCATTTCCATTCTGGAATCTGCAATGGTTGCAAAAGTCCTGCGGGTCGCTGATGTTCCGCTTTGACTCTCTGATAGATATCACACTTGGCTATGTAGCTTTCGATTTCTCTCTTTATCTTGTGCCACCGAAATTGCTCCTTCAAATCATGATACATCTTTGTTCCTCCGGGATGGATATAGAGTATCATGAGCTTCTTGCATGATGACTTGTTTCAACTTGGAATCTGCTGGTACACAGATACGTCCTTTGTACCACAAAACTCCTTCTTCATCTTCGTTGAATCCGGCTACCATTCCTATACCGATACGACGCTTGATTCCGTCGATACTTGCATTTCCTTTCTGGGCTTCCTTGATCTGACTGATCAAAGTGGGTTGAAGTTCAATGCTAGCTAAAAATCCTCTGCTAACTAGCTCTGTTCTAAACTGCTCCAACTCTTCATGCAAATTTTGCTATGCTTCTTTAATCATGGTGTTTAATCTACATGGCAATCTGCTAAGAGCATCCGCTACCACATTGGCTTTGCCGGGGTGATAGTGAATGTCAAGGTCATAATACTTGATTAACTCTATCCATCTCCTTTGCCTCATATTCAGCTCCTTCTGGGTGAAGATATACTTTAGACTCTTGTGATCCGAATAACTCTCACATCGGTTACCCATAAGGTAATGACGCCAGGTCTTCAAAGCTAAAACTACGGCTGCTAGTTCTAAGTCATGGGTAGGGTAGTTCTGCTCATGTTGCTTGAGTTGTCTAGATAGATATGATATGACTTTTCCTTCTTGCATCAACACATATCCGATACCAATCTTGGATGCATCACAATAGACCTCAAAAGGCTTCTTAATATCTAGCATAATCAGAATTGGGGTTGAAATCAATCTCTTCTTGAGCTCTTGAAAACTTGCTTCACATTTGTCCGTCCATTCAAACTTCTAATCTTTCTTCAATAGCTAGGTCAGCGGTCTTGCTATGCTTGAAAATCCTTCTACGAACTTTCGGTAATATCCCGCTAATACGAGAAATGCACGGACTTGGGTTTGAGTGGTTGGGGCTTTCCATTCTTCAACATCTTTAATCTTGGTGGGATCGACAACAATTCCTCCTGCTGACACGATATGCCCTAGGAATCCTACTTCCTTTGACCAGAACACACATGTGCTAAACTTGGCATACAACTGATGCTCGCTAAGGGGTTTCAAGGATGGTTCTCAGATGTAGCTCATGGTCTTCTTCTGACTTGGAATAGATCAGAATATCATCGATAAAAACAACGACAAACTTATCTAGGAAGTTCATAAAAATCTTATTCATGAGATTCATGAAACAATAAGGGGCATTGGTTAATCCAAAAGACAAGACCGTGTACTCATACAATCCATATCTGGTGGTAAAGGCGGTCTTTGGGATATCCGTTGCACGAATCTTGAGTTGATGATAACCAGTTCTAAGATCAATCTTAGAAAACACTCTGGCACTAGTCAACTGGTCAAACAAATCTTCTATCTTCGGTAGCGGGTACTTGTTCTTGAATCAGACCTTTCTCCAGCATAGCATCAAGTTGCTTCTTCAGCTCCACTAATTCCGATGGATTCATACTATAAGGTCTCCGAGCTATGGGTCCAGTTCCAGGAACTACTTCAATCATGAACTCTATATCTCAATCTGGGGGCATACCAGGCAATTCATCTAGGAACACGTCAGGGTATTCACAAACTACTCTGACCTGGTCTAGGGTTGGTTGGGCTAGACTCTTGTTGCATTTGAATTGACGTGGCAATGTCTCAGATACATGCTCTACTGATACTCTAGTGCTATTGGTCATGGTTATGGCTTTCTTAGCACAGTCGATTAATCCTTTATGTTTTGACATCCAATCCATTCCTAGTACTACTTCCAAACCTTTGGTTCCAAGTACTATTAGATTAGCATAAAAATCTATTCCATGGATTCTGATAGGTATGGCCTTGCAATTTTTTCTAGCTTTGGTGGTTGAACCAGGTATTTGAACTATCATAACATGCTTCAATTTTGTTGGTTGAATCTTACTAGTGCATGCAAATTCTTCTGTAACAAATAAGTGCGATGCTCCAGAATCAAACAACACTCTTGCAAGTACTGAGTTAACAGAAAACATACCCAACACGACATCTGGCCCTTCCTGAGCTTCTTGAGCATTCATGTGGAACAGACGGCCATTGCGGTTGAGCGAGTTCCCTGGGGCAAATCTCCTTCCAGGTTGAACACGATGTTGCTGTTGAGCGGGTGCATTCACATTGGTGGCTGCTGCAAGCTTCTTAGGGCACTCGTTGGAGTAGTGACCCTTGACTCCGCATTCAAAGCAAGTAATCAGGGACTTGTCTTTTCCTGCAATAGGCACAACATTGCTTCCAGTCCTTGGGGCAGTATTATTGTTGTTGGTGTTATTGTTGTTGGACTTGGGTGTTGCACGGTTGAAGTTATTGTGAGTTGTCGGGGTTATTGTTATGGTTTCCTCTAGGCCTTGGGTTTCCTCCTCCACGATTGGGATAGTTTGGACGGGACATCGGGGGTTTGTTATTTCTTGGGGCATATCCTGCAGACGGGTTGGGGCAATACTTCTGTGTATGGTGGGATCCAGGCTGGCACATCATCCTACGCTTGCGATTGTCATTTGCTTGGTTGATCTTCCCTTCCATCTGAATGGCGAAATCCAGCAAACCTTCAATATCATTAAAGGGAATGTTGACTAGCACAGTTTGCATTTCATCATACAGTCCATTCAGGAATCTCTCTTTCTTCTTTGCTTCTGTGTCAATCTCATCAGGGGCATATCTAGCTAGTGACAGAAATTTGTCACGGTACTCAACCATAGTCATCCTTCCTTGCTTAAATTCCATGAACTCATCCCTCATCCTCTTAATCAGACCTGGGGGCACATGAGTCCGACTGAACTTGATTTTGAACTCATCCCAAGTCATCATCTGACCTCCGTTCATGGTACAGGTGCTATTCCACAAGGTTCTTGCATCACCTGCCAGATAATGGGTGGCAAACAGTACTTTTTCATTAGCCTCAACTCCTGCGACCTCCAAGTTGTTCTCCATGGTTTGTAGCCAGTCATCAGCATCTAAGGGCTCTTCAGACTTATTAAATATAGGGGGATTGGTGTTTTGAAAGTTCTTGAGCTTGGACCCATAGTTATCCTGGTTTCCGTGGCCTTGATTATTGTGGGCCATCTGAGCTATCTGTTGAAGAGTGGCTAAAATGGCTTGACGTTTGGATCTACTAGCTTCACGGTTAGAAACTAGCATTTGCAGAATCTGCAGCATTGGGTCCTGAGATGAACTTCTTCCACCAGGGTTTCCACGAGTCATCTGAAGATTGAGATTGATAGTGAGATAAGAGGGAAACCTCTAAGGTTTATGGGTTTGTTTTATATACTTTAAACTTGGAGTTTGACTCAGTTTTTGAAAACTAACAACTTCCTCTCATTCATTCATTCATTCATTCAGTCCAAGCACATAATACAAACACACACCACAACACAACTAGAAATCAGATGGTTTTAAGAACCATTCTGTGAAACTACGATACAGTGGGACCGGGTATAACTCATTCCTACGGTAGTGCTCAAGTGCATCTAATCATCATCAATGAAAGCGGCATCACCTTCATCAGTGTGATCCTCCATGGCCTCGTCCTCCAGGTAGTCGTCATCATCACTGAGGTAAGAGTAGAGATCTCCACGGATATCTTAACCTTCCTCCTCCTTCGCTTCAAGCTAGATCTCCTGTTCACGGATGGTCTTCTCGAGAGTGGCCAACTTCTTCTGAAGACGGTCGATGATGCGATCCTTCATGTCACGCTGACGACGAAGTGAATGTTGCTCCTTGGCGAGGATGGCGAGGGTCTGATCCTTCCTGATTGTAAAGGCCTTGTTATGGTTGGCGTAGGCACAGGCATTGTACAGCTCCATCTGTCCATCATACAACATGAAGTCAAGATTATCCACCTAGTGCTTCAGCTCCGGGTGTCCTGGCATCTCCAAGGGCATTCCCATAGAATCACGCCTTGCATAGTGAGAAAAGTGAGGTCCATTGATCTGGTTGATGTTTTGTCCACACAGACAGGCAAGAGCTTCTTGCATAGCCCTGGCTAGTCCATCTAGCCAGTTATTCTCCCTCAAGCTGAATTAGATCTTCTCCGAGGTGGGTGCTTCCATCTTGCCTCTGAGATCTACAATAATCAGCCACTGTAGCTCTCCTCCTACATGATCGTTGAGTTGTGCCCCGAAGAACTCCGGGTGCAGGCGCTCAAGATACTTTGCGAGTGCATCTAGATCCCTCTCAAAGATCAGGTGGCCTCCGTTGCCCAGCTGGTAGAACTTGCTATACTTGACCTCCATCTATAAGAATTTAGGGTGAGCAAGTTAGTGGTGTGATCAAGTGTGTCAAATTTTATGTAGGATTGCAAGAATTTTTGAGGAACATGAATTTTTTCTGAAAGAATCTCAAGGATAATAGGGGGAATAGGTTTTCATAAATAGTCACTTCTTTTGTTTCTGAAACTAAGTTTTTGTTCAGATGTCCATTCTAAGTAGGGTCTCCTATGGTCAAGATGGCTCTGATACCAAGTTGTCAACACCCAGATTTTTAATCCCAGATGCCTATTATGCCATACCTTGCAATCCCAGGATTACCATTTTTGCGAGACATAACAGAATTGGTACCATAGTACATCATCCATTACAAACCATAATAAAGGTCTTACAAATAAAGGATCTCATGATCTAGTCTTAATACAATCAAAGCAGTGGAAAGTAAACGTAGTAGGGGCTCCATCTTCAGGGTCACAGGCAATGCTAACGATGGGATATGATCCTAGTTGTCATAGACCTCCTGTTGTCCATCTTCCTAGTAGTCCTCCTCATAGTCTGGCCACGGGAATAGCCAGGGACAAATCCATGAGTATTCTTTAAGTACTCGCAAACTATCACTAACAAGTAAGGTAGTTCTAGTAGGAATCTTAAGCTCTAGGTTTATTTGCAAAAAGCCAGGTTTAGTTCAAAAGGAGTTCAAAGTAAAGAACCTAATTTAATTTTCTACATCACCTAAGTGGGAACCTAGTTTTCATGTCCGCAACCCCGTTGTGGTCAAGTCAATGTCATAGTTCAATTCACAAGTCATTTTGCAAAAACATCTAACAACAGAACAGTATGGCCACTCCAACTGTGCATAACCGTGGACGCGGCTATTCGAATAGTTTGACACTCTGTAGAGGTGGTACACTTTCACCACAAAATTCGATACATCCGTCAGGGATAACCCTGAACCCTCATACTTGGTATGCGGATAATCAATCCTAGCCTTTCAATTACACACTCTAGTATATGCACCTCCCCTATGAGCTTGGCCACCCAGCCATGGCCATCTGCCATCCTGGGCACTGCATAGGTGGACATTCACATTCACGAGGTAGCCACAGCTCAACCTCTTTCCGCGAGGGAACCCATACTAAGGCATATAAACTTCCAGTTAAGCCCTACCCAATTCGGGTATTGTGGTTGTACGGTAAAATTGGAATGGTATCGCATACGAACCCAACCATCAGTTTTTATCAAAACTATGGCTCATGCCTCAAGAAGTTTCATCATCAAATCATTTTGTGTTCATAACACATGTCAAAACATTTCAATAGAATGAACCATCATTCCAAGGTTTTCATAATCATTTTCTCCAAGTATTCCCATCTAAGTGATCAATAGTTGTTT
Organism: Avena eriantha; assembly: GCA_910589775.1. Taxonomy (NCBI): domain Eukaryota; kingdom Viridiplantae; phylum Streptophyta; class Magnoliopsida; order Poales; family Poaceae; genus Avena; species Avena eriantha. The sequence goes on from OU342745.1 coordinate 525,799,915, forward strand.
AGCACTAGCAACTAGTTATGAGGGTGTCACTAAGAAGGGGTGCTAATCAAGTGTAACTATCCAAATCTAGTTTTTATGTTTTATAATGGCATCTAAGTATAACTACTTATGCCTAGTTTTATACACTTTATGGTATCTATCCTATTTTTCCAATACTCACAATTTACTAACTAAAGGTAAAGAACTTTGGTAAAAGTAAAAGAATAAAGCTTGCAAGTAAAACTTGGGATTGGTATAATCAAGGTTGCATAACCAAAGCATGCCTAATGCATCTTGCATAGGTTTTCTTGCACAGTTAACTTGTAGTGTTAGGCTTGCATAATTAAGCTTGCAAGTATTAGCTTGCACTGATAGCTTTCCTTGAGTAGAGTAGTGGTTGAAGTTCTCTTCTTCTTCTTCTTCTTCTTCTTCTTCTTCTTCGTACTCCTCCTCCTCGTATCCCGGGTCAGTACTAGCGTCTATAAATGAATACGATGTACACAATCACCAAACAATACTTAACTGCTTCTATTTAGCACACTAAGGCTCACACTTTATGATCTAGCATTATTACAATCATCACATGAAATAAAGACCTAGTCTCATTTATCTTATTTTGGAAAAGTAATTTCTACTCATTCAAAATACCTAAGATTTACTATTCTCCAATTAAAATATGGGATCATGTTTACACATGTCATCACCACATATTCTAATACTTGGGAATGTGATTTAAAGTGGTAGTCACATTTTATAAAGTTTAATATTACTATTTAATAACATTAAAGTGACTAGAAATGCCTAAATAGCATTCTTTTAGTACTAGTCCAAGATCACTACATGTAAACCTAAATATTTTTATATATTTAGATAGATCTTGTCAAATGTGATTTTTGAGAGTTGGAATGAACTCAAAAACATTTATGGTTGATATTTGAAAAATGTTTGAAGTGGCAAAAGCCTCTGTCTTGTTATTTTTGGTATAGGTGATCTATAATTTCAAATGGTTTGAATCCAATGGGCTTGGATAGATATTTTGAATACCTTTCTAACAAAATTGGAACCATCCAATTTGGTTTAGGGAATCTCTTTGAATTGATTTTTGAATCTACTGACAGAGTCTAGTTTTATTTAAAATGGAAAAAGTCTATTTGAATCGACGGGCTCTACGCGGGAAACTAATTGGGCCAGCCCAGCTATGCGGAGCGCGCGCAGCGGGCTGCTGACAGGCAGGTCCTACTCGTTAACGACTCAGCTAACGCGAAGCGGTAAGTTTCAATCTGGGTCGTGCGATTAGAGCGAGATCGACGGCTGAGCATCGTCGTCTCCACGCACAGCTCCGGCGAGACTGAAACCTAATCACGACGGTGGGATTACGTGGGGGCTCACCTGGGCTCCAGTTAAGGTTGGCGATGGGGGCGAATGAGGTTGTCGTGCATGGCGAGTCGAATGGTGGTCGCAGCGGCTCCTGGGGCGGCTCCTAGCTCCAGTTCCTCTTCTCCTCTGCAGCGGCAGGCTCCGGTGAAATTCCGGCGGACTGGTACTCGTCTTGCTCCGGGGAGAGGTGTGGGAGGTTTCTGAGAGAGAGGGGAGTGAGATGGTGTGGCAAATTGGGGCTGGGGTGGACTCTATTTATACACGGGCGTGAGGGGCAGAGCGGCATGGCTCGGACTCGTCAGCGACATTGTTACAGGGGGCTAGCGGCATGGCTGAGGGTAGGGGTCGACGCGGTGCTTCGGGGCGATTGTCCTGCGAGTGATGGTGCGGCAAGGGGCAGTCGAGAACGGTCGGGAGCAGTCTGTCCTTTGTGCGGGAATGGCGGCGTTCGAGACGGCGCACGGTGGCTATGGTCCGCACGGCGGAGAATGGGCATGTATGGGGGGTAGCTAGGGTCACGGTGAGTGTGTGCACCCGCGGCAAGGGCAAGGCGCGGCGTGTGTGCACGTGTCGGCTGCGGTGCTCTGGCGCGCTCTTGGCATGGCAGTCAAAGAAGTGGGCGCGGCAATCACGGCAGGTCCACGGCTTGCATGCGGTCGAGGGGTGGACAGAGGGTGGCAGTGGTGTGGCGCCTGTCTCCTGGGCTTCGTGGGATAGGGTGGCACTGGCTGTGGCGCTGGGTTCCCTTCCGGCCGGCACGGCGAGCTCAGGCGACGCGGCACTGGCGCAATCCAACAAGTTGGGGTTGCTCTCCTGCGTTTCTAGGCACTGGCGTGAGTTAGGGGATGCAGAGGGGACAAAGGGGTGATCAATTACTGCTCAAAACAGTAGAAGTTAGGAAGTGGTTAATTGTGTCTGCCAGGTGCTCGACCAAATGGCCGCATGAATTCAAAATGTGAATTTTTGGATGAAATTTGGTGAGTGTTCTAAGTACTTGCTTGATAGTCTAAGGTTGCTTGGGTTTGCCAAGGTGAATTGATTTGAGTGGTTTTTGAAAAATGGTGATCTTATCAGATGAACTTGATTCAATATTGCAATGTCCTTTAAATAGATTTGGAATTTGTTTCTGTCAGTTTGTAAGGTGGGCTTGGGTTCACTTTTACTTGGTCTAGCGAGGAGTGAAAAGAATTGGAATTGTTTCTGTAGGAACACTCAAAGTGGTCTAGTGAATAATTTTGGTCAAACTGACCATTTGCTTATATGATTCATACTAGCACAAATACCCGTGCGTTGCTACGGGTTTGATTTTTATTATTCGACTACCTTACATAACCCAAGGTCGAATACAGTTGTAGGTACACCCTTATCTTCCATGGCGACTATCGCTATATGTTCTCTTTTCAAAAGTTTTTTTGTTTACTTCAACGCAGCAAAGTCACGCGACAAGAAACTCTTTTTCTTTTATTATTAGCTAACATATATGGTGGACTTTTTTTATCTCACATTATATATTCCACAAGTATATATTTTATTAGTTTTTTTACCAATCAAATCCACATAACACGACAGTCCGCATATAAAATTATTAACTAAAACCTATTTATGTTAGCGAATAATCAACTACTCCATCAGCTACAAATTAACTGTCGCAACTTTATCCAGATACATTTTGTGTGGGCAGATACATGCGCTAACAAAGTTGCTTCAATTAAGTGGGAACGGAGGGGCTAACACATAAGTGGGCTACACTCGATAATAAATGAACTAAGAAATTCCCCGTACATCTCCCCATTGCACTGAACTATACAAAAGACAAAGAATGGACGTCCATATACATACGCTACTTTTGAAATTATCATCTCATGGAACGTACTCGGCAAAAAAAATCTCATGAAATGCACCAGACAAATGCATGTTTCAGCGGCCATGCATTCCTCATGAAGTTTCATGTACTTGTCAAGCTCTGTAAACATATTGATATGTAACTACTTTTGGAAACAGTGTTATGCTCGCGCCACATAGGCAATATCACAAACACGTGACCTGCACGGAGCTGAATTGCTTATTTGCTGAGACCCTGGCTGTGCCGCGTACTGCAGGTCATCGGTTCTGCTTCTTTTGTGCCGCATCATTATTCTTTCCCTCGACAGCTCAATTCGCATTTGAGAGCACCGATTAAAGCTACAAACAATCAACACTTCATTGATTCAGCAGTCATGGAAACAGTGGCCGACGGACGCAAACCTGTTATTCTAGGCTTCCTCAAGACCAACCGTGCCTCCCCCCAAGGACGCTGCCAACGGAGCTGCCCCCGTCCGGCGTGGCCTTCGGCGATACGAGTTACAACGTGGAGGGCATTCTAGTGCACCGCTGCACTTTGCCGTGTGTTTCTGTCGCATCGCTGCACTTTGCCTTGTGTTTCTGCTGCGCCGCCACCGACAAGCCTCGGACCATGAGTACACACGTACATGCCGGATGCTCCGGACTTGAAGCAAACTGTACGTGGGCATGACCAGGAGCTGCACATTGGCATCAAAGACGCCCAGCTGCACATGCGTGGCGGGTGTGCGGTTCTTCATCGCGTGTTACATGAATTAGTCATTGAGTCCTGGCGTGGCATACCGCCCACCACCGGTGCAGGATATGGGAGAGGGTAATTCGTGCGAGGACTCCTGCATGACCAGGATGCCAGCCTGCTCTAGGAGCACGTCCCCATGACCGCCCATCTTTGTAGGGAGATCCTGTCCTTCCCTTCGCCAGCACGGAGGACTTCGTCAGGGAATGCACCCCCGCTCATATCTTCCTGTTCGTTAGGCGGCCGCCTCGCCGTGATTTCTGGGGCTGGAGTATCAGGGGAGATCGGGTCAGATCTCCCCACCGCAAGCTCGGGCCGAGGCTGCGACGGGATCCCAATCTGGACGGAGGAAGCTCCACCGTCCTTTCACCAGAGAGAGGGTGTGCGGAGCTGGTCTCCGAAGGGAAAGAATGCGTGGGACGCGGCGGTCATCTGAGGAGGGTGCACAGGGGCGACGGTCGTCGGAGGGAAGGAGTGCGGCGCGGGGGGCTGTAAGAGGAACGATGGCGGAAGAAATTGGGGGAGGTCGGTTGCGAGGTTAAAAAAAAGACAAATTAAGTTTCGGTGGCACTGGTGTGTAATATGTAATTTGGTGGGAGGGCAAAATGGTCCAGAAAAAAATTGGTTGACAGAAGCGTTCCGTTCTTTATTATTAGATATAGATTTGAATTTCTTTCCTTTGGGTTTTGTTTGTAAATGGCCTAGATGATGTAGTATTCATCTTTACACCATTCCTTATCATTTGTAGCAATAAAATATGGCAATTGCACTCATTCATACACTAATGCAATTCACACATACACTCATATTATATTTAATAAGAAAGGTTTTTGTTAACCCTAAACTTGGTGATTAGAACTTGATAAACTTGTTTAATATTTTTGGGGTATTACATCGCACCCCCAAAATGTTCTTGAGTGTGGTCTTCTCTTCATGACACTTCTGCAAGTCATGCTTCAAAGAAGTGACTTGAGCCTTGAGCTTCTTGTTTTCCTCTACATGATTAGTATCAACAACAATACAAGAGGAAGTAGATGCTACAATGATAGAGCAACAAGGCAAACAAGGTAATTCATCACAAGATGTAGCAAAAGCATGATTGGATGAATTACAAGGACTAGCACACGGAAATATGACACTAGGAGTAGATGTAGTGCTTATGTCCACATGAGGCATACTACATGTTATCTTTGGCATAATGGCCTCATGATCCAACTTTAGCCTACCATGGGAAACTAGAAGATCCTCATGCGAGCTTGATAGCTTAGCATGATTTTCTTCCAACTTCCCATAGTTGCTAGTTAGCAAAGCAAGTTGAGACTTTAGCTCAGCATTCTCCTTCAAAATAGATGCTTCACAAGAAGTAGAGTTAGTAGCACAAGCATCATCAATAGTAGTAAGAGGTGAGGGAAACTTGGCAAGCTCTTTTGAATAATAAGCTTTAAGTTGCTCATGTGACTCAGTGAGTTTGATGAGCTCCCTCTTGATGAACCTAGAGCCATTTTGAGGTCCTCAAAATCCTCAAGGAGTTTAGCATAAGCAACTTCGAGCTCATCATTTTTAATTTGAAGGGCACTTTCCACCTAAAATTCTCTATCATGAGATTTCTTCACTCTAGATAGCTCTAGAGCAAAGGTCTCCTCAAGAGATTCTTTGGTGGTTTGTTCCTCTTCAAGAGCTTCATTTAGGTTTCCAATGTCATTAGCATACTCACGCTCAAGACTACTCATTTTTCAGTTGTGTCCTCATGCTCATAAATTAGTTGCTTACTTTCAATGGCTAAGTTCAAGATTTCAATGAAAGTAGAGAAAGCATTTTTATTTTTATGTAGATCACGAAGGACTAGCTCCCCCTTCTCTTTTAAAGAAGCAACATCATCATCTACTTCATCTAAGTCAACATTCACATCATCATGAGGTGCATTGGGGTCCAAAGAAGAAGTTACCTTTGATTCCTTAGCCATGAGGCATAAGTGAATGTTGGGAGAAGGTGATGATGGGGGAACACATGAAGCTCCAATAGAAACCTTGCCTTGGCCCACACATTCTTCGATTTCCTCTACATGGTTAGCAACACAAGTACTAGGGGAAATAGAAGCACATTTATCATGGCAACAAGGCAAAGCAAGCATATCATCATGAGATATATTCAATCCATTTCTACATGATATGCAAGGGCAATCAACACTAGGATGTAAATCACATATAGTCCTACAAGTGTTCATGCCCAAAGATACAATATTGCAATGAGATAGATATGGAGGATCATGAATGGCAAGCTTACTATCCACATTGCAAGTTCTATCACCACTCACCATATCATTACCTTGTGATAACTCACATGTTCGTGAAGTGGAGGAAGATGAGAACTCATCATGGCTAGAGGTGGAGGGAACACAATCATCCTCATTAAGCTTGGACACATCATATTTTGCTTGAAGCTTGGTCCAAATATCATGAGCATTCCGAAAAGGTGTGACTGAGGAAAGAACTGCAAAGCTCACAACATTAACAAGCACATTAGATGCTTGAGCTTCGAGATAAGAGTTTGTATCCTCCTCCAATGATAGATTTTGGGGATCCTTAGGAGGAGACAAGCCAATATCTAGAATTTTCTCAATATTTTGGTCAATGACCCAGAAATGACTAAGCATGCAAATACGACAAACATCATAATTTGTGCCATCAAATGTAAATGTGTGAGAGTGCACTAAAACCCTAGGAGACATCTTTATTCTCGAGGCGGTGAAGCCTAAGAAGCGAGTGATGAGTGCATATTTGCATCATGTTTTACATTATTATTTAGCATTGTAGATGTAGGATCTTGGCATTTTACGGCGTTCATGCGCAAATTTTATGTCTTTTTTCACCACGATCAGGACAAATGATGGATCCAATGGATACAATTCTTGGAGCAGTTGTACTATGGAGAAAAGGAGTCAAAAAAACATAAATGGCTTATTTGGGAAATATTAATAATACCAGAAGAAAACCAGAAGCGAATAAGGGAGGCAGAGAGTCCAACGACCAACTATACGACCGGAGAAATTTTCCGGCCGTATAGTTGGCACCGCCTTCGCCTCGTCAAATAGTTTCACCAGTGTAATTGGTTTGGGGAGACGACATACAGAACACCCAGAAATCGCAGAAACCTCACCTCCGGAAGGCATATGGAGGGGGAACTCACCCACCAGGGATCCATCTTCGCCCTGCGTAGATCGGGAGGCTAATGCATCGATCTTCATCATCCACCGCTGCATCGCCACCATCTCCATCCATCCCATCTACAGCTTGTCTAGATCTTGTTGTAATTCCTATACTTGTTGTGGATTTATACAAGTACTATTCATCTATGATTGTTTCCATTACCATTGCCATGATGTTCATTACCTCCATGTCTAAGTAGATCATTAGTTATTAGGGAGATGGAGAAACCCTAGTATGAGATTGAAATAAGATAAAGTCTTTTATGATATTCTTCGATGTGACCTTGTGTTAGATTTTCTACATCTTGATGTTGAGAGAAGTCGACCTCTCAATATTTGCCTCTCATGGGGACTTGATGGAGGAAAATACTTGTTGGTAGACGGAGGTGTGCTGGCACTTACGGTGAATATAAAGTTGTTGGCACCCCTTATGTATCAACTTGGGAAACCAAGGAAACTCACGGAATACTATCCATGCCATGGGATACGTCCTACCGGATTACGTCCCTTAATAGCGCAGTAATTTGATTGATATGGATTTCTGACTGATGTGGTTATGAGGATGTAGCACCCCAATTGTCTAACAATTGTAATGCTACTTGTCCTAGTAAGATATTGGCTACTTTATATATATTATTGTTGCATCATAATTATATCATGCTCATGTCATCATGCCACCTTGCATTTGAGCATCATATAAAACTCCTTTTTCTTTTGGTTCTTCTCTCACATGCATTATAAATTGTATTTGCCTCTTGATATTGTATTTGGTTGTTGATATATTGTCTAAATGCCCAAGTTGAGTTGGGGGCATATCTTTTATTTCCATTCCACCACCCTTCTCTTCCACCACTTTATAATTCCACCATCCCTTTAACAATGAGCTTGTCTTTCTTTCTCTTTGATATTTTAATTCTAGCTCATGTAGTTTGGGGTGGATCAATCTTCTAAATTCTTGTGCTTGGTTTTATCTCCATTTTTGGAAATGCATAAGAATAATGCCATCATATTATTATTGTTGTCACAAAATAAATAATGGCATTATTATTTTTGCATGGGCCATGCAAGCTTCTCCACCACCTTTCTCTCCATTGGTTTTTCTTTGGATTTGAGGGATTCTAACTTGGGAAATCATCTACCACTCCACCACCATCTTAGTCCCACCCATTTCTTTTTCCTCTTATTTCTATTCTCCATGCATGAATCATATGAGACCTAGCCCATAATTCTTTTCTTTTCCTTTTCTTGGAATTCTTACCACCCCACCTCATGGTCATTCTAGCCTCCTCCATGCTCCACTTGTGATGGTCTTATCCACATTCCTTTCTTTCCTTTTATTTTAATCTTTTCCTACATGTATGATCACATGAGAACCTCTCCACCTAGTTCTTTTCTCCCTTTATCTTTATTACTTGTCTCTCTTCCACATGAGGTCATGCAAGCTCAAAGCCCCTTGGATCTTCTTGTGTTGGCCTCACACTCAAAATTAAAATCTAAAACCTAATAAGACCTAACCTAACTAGTTCTCTCTCTCTCTCTAAATTTCTTCTAAACCCCCTCTCTCTCTCACTAGCTTGGCCACCTCTCCCTCTCTCTCTAACCTGCTGATGGACACCAGACCCCTCTCTCTCCCTGGCCCACCTAGCTAACCCTAACCCTAGCTAAGCCTAACCCTAACCCTAGCCATGCCCTAACCGAACCCGAGCTCACCCGAGCCCCTTCCCTCCTTTTCTCTCTGCCGTGCGGGCCTAGCTGCACTACCCCGCCGTCCCTGGCCTACTGGCAGCCTCCCATGCCCTACCTGCCCCAGCCCGGCGAGCACGTGCTCGAGGAGAAGGAGGAAAAGGTGGCACCCGAGCCACCTTTATCCTGCCGTGCCCACCGTCCTCTCCTCTCTCTCCCTCCCACTTTCCCCTCCTCCTCACGCCTCTCTGGCCTCGCCCAGATCCGCCCCAGAGCGCCCCCTCCTTCCCCTTCTTCTCCACCGTCGTCCCCACCTGCCGCCGTCTACCGCCGCCATCTCCTCGTTCCGGCCGTCAAGCTTGTCGTGGAAGTGGCCTGGCAGATCGAGGACATCCCCCTGCGTCGCCCAGTACACGCCGTCGCGGAGGAGAAGCGCCAGCATCGCCGGAAACGTCGACGCCCGACGCGAAACCCTAGCCGACGGGACGCCAGCGACCTCGCCGATCCGCCGCTCCTCGCGCCGATCCAAGCCCACCAGCGAGCCCGCGGTGAGCATCCCCTCCTCCCTGACATGGTCCGCTTTGCCGTACCGCCCTAGCGCCGCCGTTGTTTTTGTCGAGCACTCTCAGTGCGCTAGAGCTCGCCAACGTCTGCAAGTTTTCCCCGCGCCGCAGCAAGCCTATCTAGTCCCCCGCCACCCTCCTGACATCTGCCCGAGCCAGCCGCACCGGTCAGCCCCCTCCGCGCGCACTCCCGCGGCCCGGGATCGAATCCCCGCTCCGCCCGCGCACGCGCCTGCCGCCAGACGGAGGAGAACGATAAACAGTACGGGCGCGTGGTCGATTTGCAAAAAGCCCCTCCCCTTTTTGATTACTGCGACCCGCGCTCCTTTCAGCCCCACCTGTCAGCCGCGCTAGCACCTTTGCAGAGAACCCCTCGGCTTTTCCCGGCCGCAACCCGCGGTCCAGCCGGCGACCCACCTGTCAGCCCCTGTCTCCCGCTTCGCTGGCACGTGGGCCTTCCGCCGCTGGTCCCGCCTGTCAGCGTCAGCGGCTAGCCAGAGCCCGCGTGGCAAAAGTGTGTCTCGCGCGCGTGGCCCCAGTTCGCGCAGGCCCACCCGTCAGTGACTGGGTCTGAGTTTGCCTGGGTGCAAAAAGTATTTCTCCGTATCTGTTTTTATTCAAATCTTTTCCAAATTAATTTAAATTCAATTCTTTTCAGATTCAAATAATTTTTAAAATACAAATCCCAATAATACAAATAATATATGTTTTGGAATCAGAAAAATGTGAGGAATTCAAATATGCCCTTCAAATTATATTTTTGAACACTTTAAATTTCGAGTAGATTAAAATTACAAGAAAATGCCCTTTTTACTTAATTAATTAATAACTTTTGTTTTATAACTCCAAATTTGACAAATAATATGTCTAAATCGATCAGCGCGACGAGCCCGTTCTATTTATGCAATCCTTGTGCCGAATTGAAGCATGCATCATGTTGTCATCTAAAATCTGAACCGTTTAAGACAATAAAACTTGGGCAAATAAATGATAAAATGCTTTACTTCTTGTATCCACACCTCACCTTTGCCATGCTACTTCAATGCCATGTAAATTGTGCATCATTCATCATGGCATGCTTGGTTGCTTGTTGCATTTCAATTTATATGCTTGCGCACTTTATTTATGTTGGCCCTTGTTTGTTTGGTTCTTCTTCGAATAGACGCCCAGCAGGAGAATTATCAGGAATCACAGGAGTATTACCCAGATCCATCTCTCGCTTCAACTGAGCTGCCAGGCAAGCACTACCACATGCTTGCATACATACAGTACCTATTGCCTCTATCTTATTCTTGCATCATTGAGTCGCGGTTGCATAAAATTGAATCCCAAGTACTGCATAGCCTTTACTTTTAAACCACATTAAGCCTGTTCCGGTCCCATGAGCCATTACTACAGGAGTTGTTTGAGCCATGCGAGTCGTAGAAAAGCATGAGTAGGGTATGTGAGTGTCGGATGGATAACGAGGTACCTAAACAACATAACCTGAGTAGTAATGGGATAACTAAAGAAAGAGGCACCGGTGAGCAATATCTGCTATTTGGTTTTTCCTGCTCACTTGTGTCCCGTAGGACCCCGAGTACTTGATTCCTGTTCCTTGACTATTCGCACTATCCACATCCGGGAGGCCTATGGACCCCCCTGAGCCAGAGCTTGATTCAATCTTATTTCTTGGGGCCACAAGTAGTTTGGGGCTTTATTACTATTCTGTACTTATGCCATGTTACTGCTTTATTTAAGATTGTGCGTGGAGCACCTGTACTGTTTTGGATTGTGGAATGTTTTCGCGGTATCGACAAGCCCAGTCACATTTTCGGGTTCCCAGTCGTTTACAGCCATTGACACAAACCTTGGGTCCGTCTCGGAGCCGGCCAACTTCGTTGCGGGTAGCTTAATGGGGTGGCCCCCTGAAATATTTCTGAATCCTGTGATTGCTTTGTCGTGAATGCCTCGTTGGGTTTTAATTTGGTTTTTTCCGAGGTTGATCGAGTGTGTGTTGCTATTCGTGCACCCCTGCAGGGTAAATCTTTCTGAAAGCCGTGTCCGCGGTTATGGACGACTTGGAGCACAGTTTCTCGATCATAGACAAGTATAACTAAAGTACCGCTTTTAATTTGACTAAGTACTTGACTAGTGAATAGCGCAATACTCATGGAATGGATAATAAAACTGCCAACGGATGATGGGGGTTGTTCGTCCGCTTCCTCGTTGGTAAGCGAGGAGGAGGATGGATCTGTTAACTATACTGTTATAACTGTTGATCTTAATTCACGGACTTCCGTCTATCATTGGTTAGGCGGAAGGTTAGCGAGTCTCTATAGAATTGTTAGGTATTATCTTTTGCTGCAATTGCGTCACCCCAGGTTGTGTCCCCTTTAGTGGCATAAAGACTTGCTGAGTACCCCTAGGGTCTCACACGATAAATTGTTTGATTCAGATGAACAGGTGTACCCGCAAGATGGATACTGGGTGGAAGAGTCAGATGATGTTGGCAACGATCATTTGGTGTAGAGATTCCGGGAACGGGGATCCGTGTGATCTGTGGGCGGGATGTGTTTATTTATGGGGCATCTTATGCCAATTTGCTTCTTATCCGTACTCGGATCTTGTTTTCCGCTTCCGCCTGATACTCTGATGTGTGATGTATGAGGAGCTATCCTAAATTATTATATCTATCTAGGACATTTGGATCTTGCCGTATGGCGTTGCAATATTTCTATTTCTTTTAGATGGAATGGCTCTGATGTACTGTTGTATGTGGCTTGCATACATACTCATTTGTGTATGTATTTGATCCCTTCGCCTGCCGATTACGCCGCTCGTTCTTGTCCCGTTGACTGAAAGTGGTTAGGACGGCCGAAAGGTCTACCGTGAGTGGCCCTGGGCCCCACCGTACTATTTTAACCACTTTCGTTCATCCAGGCATTAACTAAGAGCGTAATTCACCGAGGTAGTTACAATTGGTATCAGAGCCATCCCGCCCTTCAGGGTCTCAGCCAAAATGGTCGTTGTCAGTCTAGCAAATATTTTGGTAGTTATGTATACTAGGGAAAAACAAACGTGAGAGTAAGATTGCTTCCATTTTTCTTCTTACCCACCCACCCACCATTTTCTGGTAAGGAAGTGTAACGTTTTCAATCCTCTTCTAAACTTCAAACTAGGATTCACGTGTTCTGGGTTCCGTAGTACCATAGGTTATGTTTGTGTGTGTGTGTGTGTGAATTCCTTGTCTATCTGTTGCATCCAAATGTTAGCACTATCTGCCTTTTGGTTATCAACTGTTGGTACATTCCCTACCGACAGTCCTTTGTAAACCGACGCGATCTATTCTGATTCGTTGTACACCGATGCGATCTATCTTACTCTTTGTTATCCGACGTTATCTTGTTGGGGTGTTCTTTTCCGTAGTTACCAATCTTTAGGTTCACCTTAAGAAGAAGTTGTTGGGATATGTGTTTTACTGATTCATGTGCGAAGTAATGATTTGAGTGCGGGATGGAGTCGCGACCATACCACTACTTTTGTCATTTGCTTTTGTATATTGAACTAGTAGAGTTGCTAATCTTGATTCGTTAAGTGGTTTTGCGCATTTAGTGGTATTTTAATGCCAAAATTTGCGGAAAATTTTTCTTTGTTAGTTTGTATACCACACTCCTTGTTCAGTCGTGTGTGTTATGCTTAATATCTTCTAGTGCCTTGAACTTTGTTGATATTTTCATATCACCTGAGTGAATTGCATTCTATAATCTTGATTAATTCCATTTTGGTACTATTTTGGATTATTATCATTCTCCATTATAGTACTGACTTGTGTTTTATATCAATCACAGGATGGCACCACCACGCCGTTCTGAGGAGGATATACCACCTGAACTTGGGGCCGCTTTGGCAAGTATTGCAAATGCTTTGGGCATTATGCAGCAGAACCAACAGCGCTTCGAGGAAAGTGTGAGGAGGAATGAGTTTGCTCCGCTACCTCCACCTCCCAAGCGAGGAGACATCAAGAGTTTTCTCAAGTTCAACCCACGCCAATTTGAGGTGTCTGATCAGCCACTTGATGCGGATGATTGGCTTCGTGAAGTGTCAAGGTTGCTCATCACTGCGGATGTTCCCGAGCAAGAATGGGTCAAGTGTGCTACTCACCTTCTGAAGGGAGATGCAGCTCTCTGGTGGGAAAATTACCTCAAGGCAGATCTTTCTGGTTTTCAGCCTACTTGGGAGCGGTTCACTGCTGCTTTCAAAGAGCAATATCTGTCAGAAATTGTCATGGAAAGGATGAAGGAAGTGTTTCTCAACCTCAAGCAGGGCACTGATAATGTCAACACCTACATCAGAAACTTCATGAACCTGTCTCGTTATGGTGGCGATGAGATCTCTGATGACAAGAAGAAGCAAAAGAGGTTTCGGCAAGGCCTCAATGCTTCCATCAAATATGCAATCACTCATGCAAGGCCAGCATCTTTCCTGGAACTTCAACACACAGCTCTGCAGGAAGAAGCAAGTAGGCAAGTGTTTGAGGAGTCAAAGAAACACAGCCGTGATACAGCAAGCTCTTCTGCTATGACAGCTCCTTCTAAGCGTCGTGTCTGGGTTCCTAACACCCCACCGTCGCTCCCTGCTCCACCAAGACCTTCAAGCTACGCACCAAGGCCACCAAACTCCTTCACTGCGGCTCCCAGGGGCTACAACCACAACTACCCTGGAGCGCCTGGCGGAGTCCCTGGCTACATTGCTCCACGTCCACCTGGTGCTTGTTATACTTGTGGAAACACTGGCCATCAGCAATGGAATTGTCCAATGAATAACAAAGCTCTTCCACCACCACCTCCAAGACCTGCGGCAAGTGCTCCTATGATTCGTGCACCTCCACCTCGGGCTCTCAACATCAACACTAAGCCGGGATCTACGGTTGCTCGTGCCAACTGTGTCAACGCCGCTCAAGCTGAGCATGCTCCTGGAGTTGTGATGGGTATGCTTCCTGTTAACTCAGTTCCTGCACGAGTTTTGTTTGATTCTGGTGCTTCACATTCTTTCGTCTCTCACAAATTTGCAAATGAGCATGAGCTTGTTATCGACCAGCTGGATAAAAAGTTAATGGTTCTTTCTCCCGGGGCAAGATTGTTATCTACTAAGATCAGCCATGGCAATCAAATTGAGATTGGTGGTTCTTCTTTTCCGGCTTCCTTAATTATTCTGGGCAATTCTGATATTGATGTTATCTTGGGCATGGATTGGTTGACAGCTAATGCAGCTGTGATTGATTGTGCTGAACGTTCGGTTTCTCTGAAAATTCCTGAAGGCCATATAGTCTATTCTCCAAGTCTGACTCCTGCAATTCAGCTTTATTCGTTGGCGGCTCTGAATGATGATGCTATGGAAGGTATTCAGAGTGTTCCGGTAGTTTGTGAGTTTTCAGATGTCTTTCCGGAAGAGTTGCCAGGTATGCCTCCGGATCGTGAGGTTGAGTTTGTGATTGAACTTGAACCTGGTACCGCTCCTATCTCCAAGCGGCCTTATAAAATGGGTCCTGCTGAGTTGGCTGAACTTAAGAGTCAGTTGGATGAACAAGAGAAGTTGGGTTTCATTCAGCACAGTACTTCTTCTTGGGGTAGTCCAACCATCTTTGTGAAGAAGCGAGACAAGACTGATAGACTTTGTGTTGACTATCGGGCACTCAATGCTAAAACAATCAAGAATAAATATCCCCTTCCGCGGATTAATGATCTCTTTGATCAGCTAGCTGGAGCTGTGGTATTCTCTAAGCTTGATTTGAGAAGTGGTTACCATCAAATCAAGATCCGCAAGGAAGATGTTCCCAAAACAGCTTTCACCACTCGCTATGGCCTGTATGAGTACACGGTCATGTCTTTCGGTCTAACCAATGCACCTGCCACCTTCTCGAGGCTTATGAACTCGGTTTTCATGGAGTATCTTGATAAGTTCGTTGTGGTCTATCTGGATGACATTCTAGTCTATTCTAAGTCAAAAGAAGAACATGAAGAACACCTTCATTGTGTCCTAAGCAAGCTTCGTGAGAACCGCCTGTATGCAAAGTTCTCCAAGTGTGAGTTTTGGCTGCCTCAAGTCACCTACCTTGGTCACGTTATCTCTGCCAAGGGCATTGCCGTCAACCCAGAAACTATTAAGACAATTATGGATTGGCTTCCACCCATAAATGTCAAAGAAGTCAGAAGTTTCCTTGGTTTGGCCAGTTACTGTCGTAGATTCGTTCAAAACTTCTCAAAAATTGCGAAGCCTCTTACCGATCTCCTCAAGAAAGGCAAGAAATATCTTTGGACTCCTGCATGTCAAGCAAGCTTTGAAACACTCAAAGAGAAGCTCACTTCCACACCAGTCTTAGTTCCTCCAGATACATCAAAGCCTTTCCAGATTTTCTGTGATGCTTCATTGCAAGGATTGGGTGCGGTCCTTATGCAAGAAAAGCAAGTTGTTGCTTACGCATCTCGTCAGTTGAAGACGCATGAGATCAACTATCCTACACATGACCTCGAACTCGCAGCAGTTGTCTTTGCTTTGAAAGTATGGAGGCATTACTTGCTGGGCAACCGTTGTGAGATCTTTTCTGATCACAAGAGTCTGAAGTATATCTTCACGCAGCCTGATCTCAACCTTCGTCAGAGGAGGTGGATCGAAACAATCAATGATTTCGATTTGACCATCAACTACACCCCGGGCAAAGCTAATGTCATGGCAGATGCTCTCAGCCGAAAAGCTTATGTCAACAACCTCATGGTGGAAGAACAACAACCTCTCTTGTGCGAGGAATTCCGCAAGCTCAACCTTGAAATTGTGGATCAAGGTTATCTTCTGAACCTTCTAGCAACACCTCTCTTGGAAGAAAAGGTCCGTTCCATTCAGCTTGGGGATCCTTACACTAAAAAGATCATCTCCAACATTCAACTTCCGAAGTATGAGTCTTTCCACGTTGATGACCAAGGCACTCTTTTCTTTGAACACCGGATGTTTGTTCCGAACTACCCGGGTTTAAGGGAGCAAGTTCTCAAGGAGGCGCATGATTCTGTTCTTTCCATCCACCCTGGCAGCACTAAGATGTACATGGACTTGAAAACACAATATTGGTGGCCTGGTTTGAAACGATATTGTGCCAAGTATGTCTCGGAGTGTGATGTCTGTCGTAGAGTTAAAGCTGTCCATCAGAAACCTTCCGGTCTTCTACAGCCATTGAAGCCTCCGGAATGGAAATGGGAGAAAGTAGAGATGGACTTCATCACTGGTTTTCCAAGGTCGCAAAAAGGCAACAATGCAATCTTTGTTGTCATTGACAGGCTTTCCAAAGTAGCTCACTTCTTTCCAGTCAAGGAAACAATTTCTGCAATTCAGTTGGCTGAGCTCTATATCAACAGAATTGTTTCTCTGTATGGAGTTCCTCTTGAGATCAGTTCAGACCGTGGAAGCATCTTCACTTCCAAATTCTGGGGAAGTTTCCAAAATGCTTTGGGAACAAAGTTAAACTTCAGCACAGCTTACCACCCTCAGTCGCAAGGACAAGTTGAAAGGATCAATCAGATTCTGGAAGATATGCTCCGTGCTTGCGTTATCTCTTTCGGCATGAAGTGGGAAGAATGTCTTCCTTATGCTGAATTCTCTTACAACAACAGTTTCCAGAAAAGTCTAAAGATGGCACCATTTGAGGCTCTCTATGGTCGCAAGTGCAGAACTCCGATTGGTTGGTCGGGCGCAGGTGAAAGATTATTGTTTGGCCCCGACATTGTAACTCAAGCGGAGGAGAAAGTTCACATCATTCTTGAAAATCTGAAGATTGCTCAAAGTCGCCAGAAGAGCAATTATGACAGAAAGCACACGGACATGGAGTATGTCCCTGGTGATCTCGTTTACCTTCGTGTCACTCCCATGAGAGGCACACACCGTTTTGGTATCAAAGGAAAGCTGGCTCCTAGATACATCGGTCCTTTCAAAATTCGTGGAAGAAGAGGAGAAGTTGCTTATGCTCTTGAGCTCCCTGAACAACTCAAAGTCCATGATGTTTTTCACATCTCTCAACTCAAGAAGTGCTTCAAGGATCCCGGCAGGACCGTGGACCATGAACTCATCAATCTCCAAGAAGACCTTTCTTATCAAGAGCACCCCACAAAAATTCTTGAAGTCGCAGAAAGAAGGACTCGCAACAAGTCCATCAAGTTCTGCAAGGTGCAGTGGTCGCACCATTCCGTTGATGAAGCAACCTGGGAACGTGAAGATGAGCTCCGTGCCAAGTATCCTACCCTCTTTGAGTCTTCTTTTTCCTAGAATCTCGGGGCGAGATTCCTGTTTAGTGGGGGAGAGTTGTAGCACCCCAATTGTCTAACAATTGTAATGCTACTTGTCCTAGTAAGATATTGGCTACTTTATATATATTATTGTTGCATCATAATTATATCATGCTCATGTCATCATGCCACCTTGCATTTGAGCATCATATAAAACTCCTTTTTCTTTTGGTTCTTCTCTCACATGCATTATAAATTGTATTTGCCTCTTGATATTGTATTTGGTTGTTGATATATTGTCTAAATGCCCAAGTTGAGTTGGGGGCATATCTTTTATTTCCATTCCACCACCCTTCTCTTCCACCACTTTATAATTCCACCATCCCTTTAACAATGAGCTTGTCTTTCTTTCTCTTTGATATTTTAATTCTAGCTCATGTAGTTTGGGGTGGATCAATCTTCTAAATTCTTGTGCTTGGTTTTATCTCCATTTTTGGAAATGCATAAGAATAATGCCATCATATTATTATTGTTGTCACAAAATAAATAATGGCATTATTATTTTTGCATGGGCCATGCAAGCTTCTCCACCACCTTTCTCTCCATTGGTTTTTCTTTGGATTTGAGGGATTCTAACTTGGGAAATCATCTACCACTCCACCACCATCTTAGTCCCACCCATTTCTTTTTCCTCTTATTTCTATTCTCCATGCATGAATCATATGAGACCTAGCCCATAATTCTTTTCTTTTCCTTTTCTTGGAATTCTTACCACCCCACCTCATGGTCATTCTAGCCTCCTCCATGCTCCACTTGTGATGGTCTTATCCACATTCCTTTCTTTCCTTTTATTTTAATCTTTTCCTACATGTATGATCACATGAGAACCTCTCCACCTAGTTCTTTTCTCCCTTTATCTTTATTACTTGTCTCTCTTCCACATGAGGTCATGCAAGCTCAAAGCCCCTTGGATCTTCTTGTGTTGGCCTCACACTCAAAAATTAAAATCTAAAACCTAATAAGACCTAACCTAACTAGTTCTCTCTCTCTCTCTAAATTTCTTCTAAACCCCCTCTCTCTCTCACTAGCTTGGCCACCTCTCCCTCTCTCTCTAACCTGCTGATGGACACCAGACCCCTCTCTCTCCCTGGCCCACCTAGCTAACCCTAACCCTAGCTAAGCCTAACCCTAACCCTAGCCATGCCCTAACCGAACCCGAGCTCACCCGAGCCCCTTCCCTCCTTTTCTCTCTGCCGTGCGGGCCTAGCTGCACTACCCCGCCGTCCCTGGCCTACTGGCAGCCTCCCATGCCCTACCTGCCCCAGCCCGGCGAGCACGTGCTCGAGGAGAAGGAGGAAAAGGTGGCACCCGAGCCACCTTTATCCTGCCGTGCCCACCGTCCTCTCCTCTCTCTCCCTCCCACTTTCCCCTCCTCCTCACGCCTCTCTGGCCTCGCCCAGATCCGCCCCAGAGCGCCCCCTCCTTCCCCTTCTTCTCCACCGTCGTCCCCACCTGCCGCCGTCTACCGCCGCCATCTCCTCGTTCCGGCCGTCAAGCTTGTCGTGGAAGTGGCCTGGCAGATCGAGGACATCCCCCTGCGTCGCCCAGTACACGCCGTCGCGGAGGAGAAGCGCCAGCATCGCCGGAAACGTCGACGCCCGACGCGAAACCCTAGCCGACGGGACGCCAGCGACCTCGCCGATCCGCCGCTCCTCGCGCCGATCCAAGCCCACCAGCGAGCCCGCGGTGAGCATCCCCTCCTCCCTGACATGGTCCGCTTTGCCGTACCGCCCTAGCGCCGCCGTTGTTTTTGTCGAGCACTCTCAGTGCGCTAGAGCTCGCCAACGTCTGCAAGTTTTCCCCGCGCCGCAGCAAGCCTATCTAGTCCCCCGCCACCCTCCTGACATCTGCCCGAGCCAGCCGCACCGGTCAGCCCCCTCCGCGCGCACTCCCGCGGCCCGGGATCGAATCCCCGCTCCGCCCGCGCACGCGCCTGCCGCCAGACGGAGGAGAACGATAAACAGTACGGGCGCGTGGTCGATTTGCAAAAAGCCCCTCCCCTTTTTGATTACTGCGACCCGCGCTCCTTTCAGCCCCACCTGTCAGCCGCGCTAGCACCTTTGCAGAGAACCCCTCGGCTTTTCCCGGCCGCAACCCGCGGTCCAGCCGGCGACCCACCTGTCAGCCCCTGTCTCCCGCTTCGCTGGCACGTGGGCCTTCCGCCGCTGGTCCCGCCTGTCAGCGTCAGCGGCTAGCCAGAGCCCGCGTGGCAAAAGTGTGTCTCGCGCGCGTGGCCCCAGTTCGCGCAGGCCCACCCGTCAGTGACTGGGTCTGAGTTTGCCTGGGTGCAAAAAGTATTTCTCCGTATCTGTTTTTATTCAAATCTTTTCCAAATTAATTTAAATTCAATTCTTTTCAGATTCAAATAATTTTTAAAATACAAATCCCAATAATACAAATAATATATGTTTTGGAATCAGAAAAATGTGAGGAATTCAAATATGCCCTTCAAATTATATTTTTGAACACTTTAAATTTCGAGTAGATTAAAATTACAAGAAAATGCCCTTTTTACTTAATTAATTAATAACTTTTGTTTTATAACTCCAAATTTGACAAATAATATGTCTAAATCGATCAGCGCGACGAGCCCGTTCTATTTATGCAATCCTTGTTCCGAATTGAAGCATGCATCATGTTGTCATCTAAAATCTGAACCGTTTAAGACAATAAAACTTGGGCAAATAAATGATAAAATGCTTTACTTCTTGTATCCACACCTCACCTTTGCCATGCTACTTCAATGCCATGTAAATTGTGCATCATTCATCATGGCATGCTTGGTTGCTTGTTGCATTTCAATTTATATGCTTGCGCACTTTATTTATGTTGGCCCTTGTTTGTTTGGTTCTTCTTCGAATAGACGCCCAGCAGGAGAATTATCAGGAATCACAGGAGTATTACCCAGATCCATCTCTCGCTTCAACTGAGCTGCCAGGCAAGCACTACCACATGCTTGCATACATACAGTACCTATTGCCTCTATCTTATTCTTGCATCATTGAGTCGCGGTTGCATAAAATTGAATCCCAAGTACTGCATAGCCTTTACTTTTAAACCACATTAAGCCTGTTCCGGTCCCATGAGCCATTACTACAGGAGTTGTTTGAGCCATGCGAGTCGTAGAAAAGCATGAGTAGGGTATGTGAGTGTCGGATGGATAACGAGGTACCTAAACAACATAACCTGAGTAGTAATGGGATAACTAAAGAAAGAGGCACCGGTGAGCAATATCTGCTATTTGGTTTTTCCTGCTCACTTGTGTCCCGTAGGACCCCGAGTACTTGATTCCTGTTCCTTGACTATTCGCACTATCCACATCCGGGAGGCCTATGGACCCCCCTGAGCCAGAGCTTGATTCAATCTTATTTCTTGGGGCCACAAGTAGTTTGGGGCTTTATTACTATTCTGTACTTATGCCATGTTACTGCTTTATTTAAGATTGTGCGTGGAGCACCTGTACTGTTTTGGATTGTGGAATGTTTTCGCGGTATCGACAAGCCCAGTCACATTTTCGGGTTCCCAGTCGTTTACAGCCATTGACACAAACCTTGGGTCCGTCTCGGAGCCGGCCAACTTCGTTGCGGGTAGCTTAATGGGGTGGCCCCCTGAAATATTTCTGAATCCTGTGATTGCTTTGTCGTGAATGCCTCGTTGGGTTTTAATTTGGTTTTTCCGAGGTTGATCGAGTGTGTGTTGCTATTCGTGCACCCCTGCAGGGTAAATCTTTCTGAAAGCCGTGTCCGCGGTTATGGACGACTTGGAGCACAGTTTCTCGATCATAGACAAGTATAACTAAAGTACCGCTTTTAATTTGACTAAGTACTTGACTAGTGAATAGCGCAATACTCATGGAATGGATAATAAAACTGCCAACGGATGATGGGGGTTGTTCGTCCGCTTCCTCGTTGGTAAGCGAGGAGGAGGATGGATCTGTTAACTATACTGTTATAACTGTTGATCTTAATTCACGGACTTCCGTCTATCATTGGTTAGGCGGAAGGTTAGCGAGTCTCTATAGAATTGTTAGGTATTATCTTTTGCTGCAATTGCGTCACCCCAGGTTGTGTCCCCTTTAGTGGCATAAAGACTTGCTGAGTACCCCTAGGGTCTCACACGATAAATTGTTTGATTCAGATGAACAGGTGTACCCGCAAGATGGATACTGGGTGGAAGAGTCAGATGATGTTGGCAACGATCATTTGGTGTAGAGATTCCGGGAACGGGGATCCGTGTGATCTGTGGGCGGGATGTGTTTATTTATGGGGCATCTTATGCCAATTTGCTTCTTATCCGTACTCGGATCTTGTTTTCCGCTTCCGCCTGATACTCTGATGTGTGATGTATGAGGAGCTATCCTAAATTATTATATCTATCTAGGACATTTGGATCTTGCCGTATGGCGTTGCAATATTTCTATTTCTTTTAGATGGAATGGCTCTGATGTACTGTTGTATGTGGCTTGCATACATACTCATTTGTGTATGTATTTGATCCCTTCGCCTGCCGATTACGCCGCTCGTTCTTGTCCCGTTGACTGAAAGTGGTTAGGACGGCCGAAAGGTCTACCGTGAGTGGCCCTGGGCCCCACCGTACTATTTTAACCACTTTCGTTCATCCAGGCATTAACTAAGAGCGTAATTCACCGAGGTAGTTACAGAGGATGATGTGAGGAGCGGTTGCTGCCTATTCGTCCAAATACGGAGTTCCTCCCACACGTACATAGTTGAGAATGTTCATGATGATAATCTTTATCTTAGATCTTTACAATACTAGTGGTGTATCCGCTACTCCCTGAGAATGCTTTTTCCCTACTACAGTTCCAATCTCTCTTACATACACGATACTTACTTTCTATACTCAGTTGATTTACTTTAATTTATTTCTCTTATACCCAAAAACACATTTTTACATAATACTCACATTTTATCTTGTCACTTAGAACTTTATCTAGCATTACTATTGTAATATTTATTTCAAAAGTTATTAGACTTCAGACTCTTGCTCCTTGTGGGATCGATATCTTTATTTCAAAACTAGCTGCAAACAATTGGTGCACTTGCAGTCATCAGCGAGAGACATCGCTCTGATACCAATTGAAAGGGAAATGGACGTCGCCTAGAGGGGGTGAATACGCGATTTAAAATTATTATGGTTTAGGCTCTAATAAATGCGGAATAAGACTTAATGTTTAATTTATCACGCCAAAACCTATATTCACTAGGTTCACTAAGTGCACTAACAATCTATGCTAAACAAGATAAGCAACAAGGTGATAGCAAGATATAATACTTCAAGCATGATGGCTATCACAGAGTAAATTGCATAAGTAAAGGGCTCGGTTGAGACATAACCGAAGGACGTGGAGACGATGATTTGTTTCCCGAAGTTCACTTCCAAAGAAGCTACGTCTCCGTTGGACAGGTGCGGGCACGCAATGTACTTCGAACGCCACAAGTGGCTCACCTCGAGGTGTGGTGGCTCAATGCTCACCCAATGCCACACAAGGCCTCGCCCCAAGATGCAAAGGCACGCAACTCACTGACGCCACAAAAGGCTCACCCTATTCTCCTGTGAGCTCGCTACAAAGGCCTAATCATGTTCCACTATGGGACATTTGAGCTCCGTCACCGAACCCGTGCAAGGCTTGGGGTAAACTCCACAACTGAATTGGAGGGCTCCCAAGAAATGCCACAAAGGCTCCACAATTCCACAATAGGCCAACAAGCTTGGGGAATCTCCACAACTCAATTGGAGGCCCAAAGAACACACCACAACTCCACACAACCGTCTAGGGTTCCAAGAACCCAAGATAAACAAGCCCAAGGGCGTGAACTCGCCGAATCTCTAAGGATAACTCAAACCAATGGACCAAATTCAAGAGGCAAGTCCTTCACTCTCAAATTCCACCAAAGTTACAAAAGCTATTGGGGGAGTAAGAGAGGAAGAACACAAGAGGAGAACACAAAACTCTCCAAGATCTAGATCCCAAGGATTCCTTCACAAAGAAGGGATTTGGTTTGGTGGGGTTGTACATCTAGATCTCCTCTCTCAAATCCCTCAAAAAGATGCAAGAAACATTGAGGGGGAAGGGGAGAGGGAAAGCTCTTCAAGGTCAATAAAGGAGGAGAGAGAAGAGAAAAAACCAAGAAGAACAAGTGAAGCCTGAAGGGGAAAGGGGAGCTCCTTTTAAAAGGGCTCCCAGATCTGCCCGTTACTCACGGACACACGCATGGAAGGTATCACCAAGGGAGAAAATACCATGAATATATATGTGAGATACCTCCCAAGGTGTGGAGTCGGAAAACCCGCAAGATCAAAAATGCACTAAGATATGCAAGGGAAATCTGTTTTTCACGAACTAGAGCTTGTTATGAAGATAACCACTAGCTCTAGATCCTCACATGGATAGGAACCAAACAACAACCAAGAACGATGATACTATGTATGCAAAGGTTTGAGCTCTCTCCGAAAGATAAAAACGAGTTACCCACTCGAGAGCCCCTCTTGATAGTACGACTATCTATCCTAAACCTGGTCTCCCAACACTACAAGAGACCGGTAAAACAGAAACCCTATCAAGGTCATACCTTTTCCTTGAGCATCCCACTTGAGCTTGATGTCGACTATCTTGTCACCTTCAAGATGGAACACCTTTCTTGATCGCCCTTGCTCGCTCTTGCTTGATGAAGACTTGCGAATAGCTCCCCCATACTCCATGGTGAAACCTCTTCTTTGAACTTGTCTTCATCGCTCCATCAACGCCGAGGATGGCAAGCTTCAAGCATGGGATGTTCTAGAGATGGCGCACCTTGAGCTTGCCCTTCATTTCTTGATGATGCCTTGAAGATATCCTTGAGGAACTGCATCTTCTTCTTCAAGACATACTTGATCTTCTTCTTCTACTACTTGATTCCAATATGCACAAAGCCCTTGGATATTGCTTCTTATTTTTCATCCTTGAGACCAACACATGGTCCAAGCACAACCTTGAGACCAACACATGGTCCAAGCAATGCCAATGGACAAACCTACACGTGAAACTCAATTTGGACATTAGTCCATAGGGACTGTCATTAATTACCAAAACCACACATGGGGGCATACATGCCCTTTCAGAAAGTATCTCGGATTTTGATCTATAAGTGCATGATACCTGCTTGGTAAGGGGTTGAGGGGATGAGGGTTTATGGTTTATGGTTTTTGGTGTTTAGGGGTCTAGGTTTTAGGTTTTTTTGGAATTTTCGATAATGTTCAAGCTTCTTTATATATGCTTATATTCGTGGAATTGAATGGCGTTAGCACAATTTGAGGAAAGTTTATCTGAAATTTTGATCTACAAGTGCATGTGATACCTCATTTGCCAAGGTCGTTTAGGCGGGGTTGAGGGTTTAGGGTTTTAGGGTTTAGGGTTTAGGGTTTAGGTCATTTTCAATAATGTTCAAACTTTATTGTTACACTCGTGGAATAGAATGGCGTTACCGCAATTTAATGAAAGAATCTCAAATTTTGATCTATAAGTCCATGGTACCACCTGGTTAGAGTTTATATGGGTCGAGGGTTTAGGGTTTTACGGTTTAGGTTTTATGGACTGAATAGGGTTTATGGGTTTAGCGAATTTTCAATAATTCTCAAGCTTTATGCTTATATTCGTTGAATAGAATATGGCGTTACCTAACTCATTGAAAGAATCTCAAAATTTGATCTATAAGTGCATGATACCTTCTTGGTTAGGGTTTATGGGTTGAGGGTTTGGGGTTTTAGGTTTAGGTTTTAGGTGTTGTTTAGGGTTTAGGGTTTTTTTGATAATGCTCGAGATTTATGCTTATATTCATCAAATAGAATGGCATTACCAATTTAATGAAAATATATCAAATTTTGATCTATAAGTGCATGCTACGTGTTTGGTAACGATTTAGGGTTTAGCGTTTAGGTTTTAGGGTTTTGGGAAGTTTAAATAATGTTCAAGTTTTATGCTTATATTCGTGGAATAGACTGGCGTTACCGCAATTTAATGAAAGTATCTCAAATTTTGATATATAATGCACGGTACCTGCTTGGTTAGGGTTTATGGGTCGAGGGTTTAGGGTTTTACAGTTTAGTTTTATTGGTTGTTTCCGGTTTAGGGTTTAGAGAATTTTTGGTAATGCTCAGGATGTATTCTTATATTCCTCTAATGGAATGGCGTTACCTGATTTAATGAAAGTATCTCAAATTTTGAACTATGAGTGCATGACACCTGCTTGGTTAGGGTTTTGGAGCTGAGGGTTTTACGGTTTAGGGTTTAGGAAATTTTTGATAATGCTCAAGATTTATGCCTATATTCGTCAAATAGAATGGCTTTACCCAATTTAACGAAAGTATCTCAAATTTTGATCTATAAGTGCATGCTATGTGCTTGGTCAGGTTTTGGAGTATAAGGGTTTAGGGTTTGGGTTTTAGGGGTTTAGCTAGGGATCAGGCTTTCAGGAATTTTCAATATTGTTCAAGCTTTATGCTTATATTCGTGGAATAGAATGGTGTTACCCAATTTAGCGAATGTATCTCAAATTTTGATCTATAGTTGCATGATACCTGCTTGGTCAGGGTTTAGGGGTTTAGATTTTATGGTTTAGGATTCCGTGAATTCTCAATAATATGTTCAAACTTTATGGTTATATATATTCATGGAATAGAATGGTGCTACCGCAATTTAATGAAAGTATCACACAAATTAATCTACAAGTCGATGATACCCTGCTTGGTCATATTTTTTCTTAAACAAAATTGAAGGTACCCAAGTACTAAAACAAGGGAGAAACACCAAGAGTTCCTTGAGATTTAGGTGTTGTTTGGTTGGGCTCTAATTCTGGCTTTTGATTTTTGGCTTATAAAGCCAGAAACGTGTCTTTTGCTTTGTTTTTTTAGCTTTTACTCTGACATTAGTGGAATGATAGTATAAGCCAGGTTAGATGATTTTAACGATTTTATCTCGGTTTAGCGAAAATGTTCGAATTTTGAACAACAAGCGATGGGAATCTCTACTTCCCAAATTCCGACTCACTAACATGTGGGTCACTTGCATAGTGGGTCCAAAAAGTCATTGTAGGTCGAAGTGGGCAGGCAGGTAAATATTGAAGAAGGTGTGGGTTATGTCGATAGGGGATGCACTTGGGAGAAAGCAAATTTACCACCTATATCCCTCTATTATTGCAGTGCTCCCTTGGATTCTTGTTTCCGGAGCAGGGATAGAAGAGGAATTTTGCATTCTAGAAAGAGGTGAAGCATGTTTGAATGGATGCGAGGGATATTTTAATGGCTGGGTGTAATGTTTGGGCGTCGTACCAAAAAAATTTAGGTTGAAGCTTCTAGCATACGCTACTCCAGCGTGGGGCCTCTCAAACGCGCTGTCACCGTCTAGACCCACACACCAGCGAGAGTTGCTTCCCAGCATTTAAATGAGTTTCTCGGCATTTGCTGAAATTTTCGAACTATTTAAGGCTTTCAAGAATATGACCATCATCCCAAAATAAGGTGACCAAGGTCATGGAAATAGTTTATGATGATGTGTCCGTATTTGGTAGATCGGTGCATCTTTGCAAATCAACCAATATGTTTGGTTCCAAATTTGAAGTTTGTTTTAGAAATTCCAAGTAACAACAATGTGTTTCTTTTAAGCAACTACAAAGATGATGGCTCAAAATGCCACTGCCCCCTTTTTACACAATGTATAATGCCCTTTCAAGCTTATAGGCTAAATTTGTGCAATAAAATAATTTTTGGGGCTGGATGTTTGAATGGATGGGTGGGATGTTTGAATGGGTGGGCGGGATATTTCGGCGCTCTGCCGAAATTTTCAAGTTGAAGATTCTAAGGTACGCTACTCCCACTTGGGATGTTGTCCCCGTTAGATAGACCCATAGGCCTGTATGATTTCCAGCATTTAATGAGTTTATAGACATCTACCGAAATTAATAAACATTAATTCAAGGCTTTCAAACGAGAATATCATTTTGCGGCACGAAAGTTTGGTCGCCCAGGCAACGCGGTACCCAAGTTCCCTAAAATCAGCCGTGATGACTATAGTTTGTGTGCCAAATACTCAGAGGGTCTTTTTTGGCACGAATTCAACTTTACGTTTCAATACAAAAAATCAGGCTAACGGCCGTCAAGTTGCCCCCCCTGTCAGTTCTCGCCGTTATGTCGCTCCCGTCGCTTAGATCTCAATTAGGCTTGCAGCGTTGGCGCCTGCATCCATTACGTGTCTTCTTCTTCCCTGGAGCGGCAATCTGTGGGGCGTCGCAGCCATGGCGCAGAGCTGGGACGTGGACGAACCTGCTCGGCCCAGCTCTCCTCCCTGTAGGCTTGCAGTGTTGGTGCATGCATCCATTACGCGTCTTCTTCTTCCCTGGAGCGGCAATCTGTGGTCGCGGCCATGACGCAGAGCTAGGATGTGACGAACCTGCTCGGCCCCCCTCTCTTCCCCATCCCGAGTCAGAGCTCGCCCTCACCATGGATGCACCCATGGCATAGTGCGGGGACAAGAATTGGTTCCCGGTGAGATCTATCACAGTGTCGACCATGCTCGGTTCTGTTTTCCTCCTATAGAATCTGAGCTCGTCGTCGCCGTGGTTGCACCCGCTCCAATTCTGCCACCTCTGCCGAGGTCTTTGTGGTAGCTCAAGTTCTGCCATGTTGGACCTGTAAGAGAATTCGGAGCTGGGCGGCGACAACCCGTTGTTGAACCTATAAGGAATTTGCTGAAGACTGTGTGACGCTCCAAGGTCTTCGGCTTCTGCCAACGTCCACCACCGATGTGAGATCATTTAGTTACTTCAATACAAAATTTCGACCAATTTAACTTGTTGATGTATTCCTTGACAATTATAATACAATCGAGCACTAGAAATTTTTTGTAGTGTGCATGAGCATGATCAGTAATATAATTGAACACTAGAAATTTTAAGGCACTCCATATAAAGGAGTAGATTAATATAGAAGGTTCACCAGAGACACCACAAATATATTGTCTTACATGCCACACACAGGTAATAATTAACTAAAACAAAATAAAAGCAGTGGCGGCAGCAGGAGGCCGGGACACGGAGACGCCTAGCAGGGCAGGGGCATTAGCAGGAGGCAGGGACAACCTAGTCGATGGGATACAGGCCATTCCTGACATAATCCGGGAGGAATTTGCCGAAGGCTGCGTGTCGCGCCAAGGTAATCGGCCTATGGTTTCTGCCTCCGCCTCTGGCAAAGCCCACTAGGGTGCTAGATCATGCTGTCGAGGTCCACATTCATGGCTCTGCCTCAGAATGGGAAAAATAGTCTCCCCCTATGGTAGAAATGGATTAGCCCACACTGTAACCGCCTCAGCACGTAGCGGCTCTTGTTGTCCCTAGATTCCTTGCTATCGTCCACTTCATCATCACCCTCCTATTGATTTTTAAGAACATAACTTAGAACTCATACATATGATTGAATTCTATTACAACTCAAGAATTAACAACATGTACATGTAAGACAATATATACATGGATATCAAAGAGAAATCATCTCAGCAATAGTTTGATCAGTTCATAGATTATTTCATCTCAACACAATGACAATTAATTGCATCAGAGTGTATGTAGAATAAATCTAGGGGCCTCATAAGTTTCTACAGGGATGGCGTAAGTGAACCAAGTAACAATTGCATAGCTTATATTGATCTTGTACATGGCCCTAGGTTCGCTAACTCATCCTTGAAAAAATGTGACACCCATGCGTCTGCCTCTCTTTGGGGAAAATTTGAATCATTGGCCACAATAAGAAATTGAATGTGTAATTGTACAAAACAATATTCAGGTATATACATAGTCAGGTACAAAAACAAGCCTAAATGTTGTAATTATAAATAAAAAAACCAAGCAATTGATCTTTAGGTACATGTTAAAAATACTTATGATCAAAACCATTCATATACATATGCATCATACGAATCATTGAAAGATCAGAAACAATTCAAGGATTATATATGTAGTTCCATATGAGAATAAATCTAGGACCTCATAATTTGTTTCAGAGATGGAGTTGGTGAACCAAAATACCAACATCACAACCTATATTGTTTGTGTGCATTGCTGCCTCAGGTTCACCAACCCATCCCTAAAACACGACACCATCCTATGTGTCTCCCCTTGAACTCCTTTGGGGAAAATTTCAATCATAGGCCTCGGTGACAAATTGAAATGTAATTCTTATACACTATGAATGCATGGAATAGATAATTCAAATATCATAGTTCTATGAATGTAGAATAAAGATTGTGGCCTCATAAGTTTCTACAGGGATGGCGTAAGCGAACCAAGTAACAATTGTACAGCTTATATTGATCTTGTACATGGCCCCAAGTTCGCTAACTCATCCCTGAAAAAATCTGACACCAATGTGTCTGCCTCTCTTTGGGGAAATTTGAATCATTGGCCACAATAAAAAATTGAAATGTAATCATACAAAACAATATTTAGGGATATACACAGTCAGGTACAAAAATAAGCCGAAATATTGTAATTATAAATAAAAAACCAAACAATTAATCTTCAGGTACATGTTAAAAATACTTATGATCAAAACCATTCATATACATATGCATCATACCAATCATTAAAAGATCAGAAACAAATCAAGGATCATATATATAGTTCCATATGAGAATAAATCAAGGGCCTCATAATTTGTTCCAGAGATGGAGTTGGAGAACCAAAGTACCAACAGCATAACCTATATTGTTTGTGTGTGTTGCTGCCTCAGGTTCACCAACCCATCCCTAAAACACGACACCATCATACGTGTCTCCCCTTGAACTCTTTTGGGGAAAATTTCAATCATCGGCCTCGGTGACAAACTAAAATGTATTGTTATACACTATGAATGCATGGAATAGATAATTCAAATATCATAGTTCTATGAATGTAGAATAAAGATTGCACCCTCATAAGTTTCTACAGGGATGGAGTATGTGAACCAAGTAACAATTGCACAGCTTATATTGATCTTGTACATGGCCCCATGTTTGCTAACTCATCCCTAAAAAAATCTGACACCAATGTGTCTGCCTCTCTTTGGGGAAAATTTGAATTATTGGCCACGATAAGAAATTGAAATGTAATCGTACAATAAAATATTCAGGGATATATATATGCATCATACAACGGATTCATAGATCAGAAACAATACAAAGATTATATATATAGGTTCCATAAGAGAAAAAAAATTAGGGCCTAATTTTTTTTAGCGATGGAGTTGGAGAACCAAAATACCAACAACAGAACATATATTGTTTATGAGCATTGCTGCCTCAGGTTCACTAACCATCCCTAAGAAAACGACACCATCAGATGCCCTTGCACTATTTTGGGGAAAATTGAATCATTGGGTTCAGTAAGGAATAGAAATGTAATGTTATAGGCATGCTGTGTATCAAAATCAACACTCAACTAGCAAACTCAACTAGATGGCAGATGAAGCAGATTGGGGTTTTGTGACTAGACGGATTGGGGTTTTGTGACTAGATGGCAGATGCATCAATCGACCGATTGAACCATATATATACTACCCTCTTCAAGAGCAAAAGAATCTGTACACGATTGAGCAAATCCTATGTATGAATAATGAAATCTGCGGCTGCGACTAGAGATGCTAGCAATGTAGTACCTTGGACTCCTCATCAGGGACCTCCTCCTTGAACTCAGTCATTCTCCTGCGATTGCATCGAAGATTTCTTGGACGGCGATGGGGTCAGTTGATGTGGAGCACCAGGATTGCCTCCGCCTACCGCCTGCCCCCCATCCAGATCTGCCGCTGGCACCACGACGTTGTCGGCCACCTAATGCTCGGCGGCGACGGCTACTACCTGCTGCTCGGCAGCGACGGCTACTGGCTGGACGGATGAGCTCGCACCCTCGACAGTGCGTCGACGAGCGGTGTTCGTGCCCGGAGAAGACGCCTCCACCTACCTCGCAACGACCGAGCCATCTCCGGTTGCGCCTTCAGTTGGCTTCACCTCCGGCTCGTCTCCATGCGTACGCTTCATGGTGCACCAAGGGAAGGAGGTAGTGCAAGCGAGGGAGGTTCAGTGCGCACGGTAGGTGCATATAGGGGTCTTGGGACTAGACAGACTGGGGAAAATGACACGAGCACATGGAAGAAGAAGGTCGAGGGGGGTTATAAACACCGGACCATTCGTAGTCCTCGAGTGGACACGTGTGGTGGGTGGGGGCAGGGGGCTACCACGATCTCCACCTATTTTTGGGGTTCCCTTTTTTTTGAAACAGCCACGATCTCCACTTTAGAGCTGCATTGAAAACACGCTCATGGCAGACCTCGATTCCACTACATGCAAGTGGCGCGGAACCAATTTATAGAAACGTTAGATCAACTTGAGGGGGGGACCCTTGACTCATGGAAGTTACTAGCGGTAGGGCCCAGTTGGAAGTGAGATTGATAGCGCTGCATAAAAATGGGATATGTCTTATTAAAATCAAGTGGCAATAAATTGCAGCGTCCCGTCGACAACCGTGCACTCGATGACCGCGTTGTCCTGTGCATGTGTTGTAGTAGCAGTAGTAGGCTTTTCAGACTTGATTAAACGTGACATGACCGCTCGATGACTTTTCCATGGACGGCATCGTGTTCCTTCTTATAGAGGGAGACGTCAAGATGGTAGCTGATTAACTGGGAGTTTGAAAGAGTACCCTTTTCCTCTCTCGCTAAACAGATATGTTTCATTTTGCCCAAATTGGTAGCAAATCTAGAGAAGATTCTCTCTTCGATAATTCGTTCCCTTTTGGACCTCTTTTTGCCTCCGATCAGGTAGCAAATCTAGAGCAGCAAATCACACCAGGCAGAATACATTCATTCAGAAAACAAAACAAATGTAGATATAGTTGTGCGTAGCTAAATAGGGTATAGCGATGGAAAGTAGGTTGCTTAACGAGGTTCGATGCATTCAGCCAGAAATAGGATACAAGTAAAATATAGAAAATCAAAAGAAGCTGCTTAGCAGCAGCAGCCGCGGCAGATGCAGATACATTCAAGGACACAACCAACCCGTCCTTCATGCTCCTGCACCTCCACCTCCTCCCTCCGGTGCTTCCTCCACTTCTTGCTGCCCAGTCCCTTGATCTTGGGGGCCTTGGGCCTGATTGGAGGCATGCGACCCTCTTTGATGGCCACCCGCTAGAGGTTTTGGAGGTGAATGCCGAGAGCCCGGTGTTCAGCAATGTAGGCATTGATGTTCACAGTCTCACGCTCGCCGCCTTTGTGGATGCTGGAACCCAGGGCCTCTGCATGCTTCAGTAAGGAGTTGAAGTCGGTGTCGCCAGCGAGACT
Organism: Avena eriantha; assembly: GCA_910589775.1. Lineage (NCBI taxonomy): Eukaryota > Viridiplantae > Streptophyta > Magnoliopsida > Poales > Poaceae > Avena > Avena eriantha. The sequence continues at coordinate 525,832,960 of OU342745.1, forward strand.
CACCCGGCAGAGGTGATCCCCTTGCGAAAGGGGCAGTTGTAGTCGCCGCCCCTAAAGAAGGCGTTGTACTGGCTGGCTCGCAGCCTCCTCAGCACCTGACGAGTCTTGGTGAGCATGGACTCGTCATCGCTGCAGACATCGCTGCCGGAAACCTATTGGAAGAAAAGGAAAATGGGGGAGTAGATGATGTAAGAAGATCGAGCAATCGAAATGCGAACATATGAATCCTAATAAACCAAGATCTAGCATCCAACGATGGGAACGGTAGAAGAACCAGGGGAGGGGAGCAAACCCTAGTTACCTCCAACCATGGGTCGTCGATGCCAATGTCGTAGGGGTTCAGCGAAGCGATGTACTTACTAGATCGTAGGTGCCCGAGAAGTGCTTGATCTGCCTGTGACCGGCGGGGGCCTCCTCATTGGCGGGGGGCTCCTCTTCGGAGGCTCCGTCGGTAGAGGGGACGGGGGCCTGGACAGGAACTGGCGGCTGCCATCGATGCCTCTACTGTGGCCTAGATAGGGATGGTGGCTTCTTTCCAATGCGTCGAGGAGGACCAGCGAGGAGACGGGGGCCTCATCGCTGGTGGCCTCGGAGGCGACGATGGCAACCTTATCCTCCTCCACCATTGCCGAAGTGGACGGGGTATTCTCAGGAGTTTGCGGATGCTGGTAGGATAGTGGAGAGGGTTGCGTGGGGAAAGTGAGCGAGAGTGAGAGTCTGTGTGCGGGGAGGGGATCTATAGTTAAGGTGGATGGAAGCAAGGCACGTTTCGTTGCACCATCGTGTAACGCGCCGCGCAGTCTACTGCACCGTGCACCGCGACATGCGCACGGTACATCACATTTTTTTCCTGGGCCATGCATGGTAGTTCTATATTGAGCCGCATGCAAAGGGAACATACACAATTTCTATGTACAAAGTTTGACACAGCCCTAAAATTGGGGATAGTTAAAAGTGGAAATGTAGAGGGAAAGGTAGGTGGCTGTACGGCGAGATTTGTGGGGTTGTGTTAGATCGGGTAGAGGGATGTGTTGATGACTGCGAGTGACCCGATGAAGGCGGAGACGTTAGGTCTCAGTCGAGCTCAGCTCTTCGGCCTCCAGCTAGCGCGTGCAAGTTTCTTACGGTCAGGCCTAGTTGGTAAGTGTGATTGAGAGCCGCTGCGTAAAAAATGGGACATGTCTTATTAAAATCAAGTGGCAATAAATTGCCGCATGTCCATCACGACCATTCGCTCGATGATGCATGATGGCGTAGTAGTAGTAGTAGGCTTTTCAGACTTGATTAAACATGACATGACCGCTCAGTCGACTTTTTCCATGGATGACATCGTGTTCCTTCTTGTACAAGTCTCGCTGAGGGAGACGTCCGTGCTATCTCACACTATTCTATGAAGGGCACTGACGTGTGCAACGATCATCGTTGGATCGCAGTAGAATCAACGGTTGGTGCACACGATCTGCGTGACAACTGTGATAACCAATCAGGGAGTAGCAGACAGGGTGAGCACAGGTTTGGCCTTCTACGAAAGATAGAGAGAGGGGAAAAACTAAGTAGTATCAAAAAACCAAGGGCAAAACTGAGTAGTATAAAAATGGAAAGTGAGTGTCTTGTACAATGAAATACATCATGGCATACATCAAATTATGCCAAGATAGATCCACTAGAGTTCATTGGATGTGTGTTCTTCTCATAAACCACATGGACCAACTAGAGTTCATTGCATGTGTGTTATTGTCATGAACCACATGGATCCACCGGTGTCATTGCATGTGTGTTCTTTTCATAAACCACATGTTGATCCACCAGTGTCATTGGATGTGTGTTCTTTTCATGAACCACACCCAGTGCCATTGCATGTCTGTTCCTCTCACAGACCACACATGGATCCACTAGTGTCATTGCATGTGTGTTCTTATCATGAACCATGGCTAGAGTCATTGGATGTGTGTTCTTTTCATGAACCACAGCTAGAGTCATTTCATCTGTGTTCTTATCACAAACCACATAAGGATACACCAGTGCCATTGCATGTGTTTTCTTCTCATGAACCACAACCAGTGTCATTGCATGTCCTTTATTCTCACAAACCACATAAGGATCCAACAGAGTCATTGCATGTGTGTTCTTCTCACAAACCACATAAGGATACACCAGTATCATTGGATGTGTGTTCTTGTCATGAACCATATCAAGTGTCATTGCATGTATGTTTCTCTCACAAAACACACATGGATCCACCAGTGTCATTGCATGTGTGTTCTTTTGATGAACCACATCTAGAGTCATTGCATGTCTCTTCTTTTCACAAACCACTGCTAGAGTCATTGCATGTGTGTTCTTCTCACAAACCACATAAGGATACACCAGTGTCATTGCATGTGTATTCTTCTCATGAACCACAGCTAGATTCATTGCATGTTTGTTCTTCTCACAAACCACATAAGGATCCACCTGTGTCATTGGATGTGTGTTCTTTTCATGAACCACACCCAGTGTCATTGCATGTGTGTTCTTCTCACAGACCACACATGAATCCACCAGTGTCATTGCATGTGTGTTCTTCTCATGAACCACACATGGATCCACCCAGTGTGATTGCATGCATTGCATGTATGTTCCTCTCATAAACCACACATGGATCCACTAGTGTCATTGCATGTGTGTTCATCTCATGAACCACATCTAGAGTCATTGCATGTCTGTTCTGCTCACAAACCACATAAGGATCCACCAGTGTCATTGGATGTGTGTTCTTTTCATGAACCACACCCAGTGTCATTGCATGTGTGTTCTTCTCATAGACCACACATGGATCCACCAGTTTCATTGCATGTGTGTTCTTCTCATGAACCACATCTAGAGTCATTGCATGTCTTTTCTTCTCACAAACCACACATGGATCCACCAGTGTCATTGCATGTCTGTTCTTTTTCATGAACCATAGCTAGAGTCATTGCATGTCTATTCTTCTCACAAACCACACAAGGATCCACCGGTGTCATTGCATGTATTTCTTTTCATGAACCACAGCCAGTGTCATTGCATGTGTGTTCTTCTCACAAACCACAGATGGATCCACCAGTGTCACTGAATGTCTGCTCTTTTCACAAACCACAGTTAGAGTCATTGCATGTGTGTTCTTTTCACAAACCACATATCACCAGTGTCATTGCATGTGTGTTCTTCTCACAAACCACACATGGATCCACCAGTGTCATTGGATGTGTGTTCTTTTCATGAATCACATCTAGTGTCATTGGATGTGTGTTCTTCTCATGAACAACACATGGATCCACCAGTGTCATTGCATGTGTGTTCTTGTCATGAACCACAGCTAGAGTCATTGCATGTCTGTTCTTTCCACAAACCACACATGGATCCACCAGTGTCATTGGATGTGTGTTCTTCTCACGAACCACAGCTAGTGTCATTGCATGTGTGGTCCTCTCACAGTGTACACATGGATCCACTAGTGTCATTGGATGTGTGTTCTTCTCATGAACCACATCTAGAGTCATTGCATGTGTGTTCTTCTCACAAACTAAATAAGGATACACCAGTGTCATTGCACGTGTGTTCTTCTCATGAACTATAGCTAGAGTCATTGCATGTCTGTTCTTCTCACGAACCACATAAGGATCCATCAGTTTCATTGGATGTGTGTTCTTCTCACAAACCACACATGGATCCACCAGTGTGATTGCATGTCTGATATTTTCATTAACCATAGTTAGAGTCATTACATGGCTGTTCTTTTCACAAACCACATATCACTAGTGTCATTGCATGTGTGTTCTTCTCATGACCCACACATGGATCCAGCCAGTGTGATTGCATGTCTGTTCTTTCCACAAAGCACATATGGATCTACCAGTGTCATTGCATGTGTGTTCTTTTCGCAAACCACATATCACCAGTATCATTGCATGTGTGTTCTTCTCACAAACCACATAAGGATCCACCAGTGTCATTGCATGTGTGTTCTTTTCATGAACCACACCCAGTGCCATTGCATGTATGTTCATCTCACAAACCACACATGGATCCACCAGTGTTATTGCATGTGGTCATTGCATGTGTGTTCTTCTAAACAAACCGCACATGGATCCACCAGTATCATTGCATGTCTGTTCTTTTCATGAAACACACCCAATGTCAATGCATGTATGTTCTTCTCACAAACCACATAGGGATACACAAGTGTCATTGCATGTCTGTTCTTCTCATGATCCACATCTAGTGTCATTGGATGTGTTCTCTTCTCATGAACCACAACAAGTGGCATCGCATGTCTGTTCTTCTCACAAACCACATAAGGATCCACCAGTGTCAGTGCATGTGTGTTCTTTTCAAGAACCACACCCAGTGTCATTGCATGTGTGTTCTTCTCACAGACAACACATGGATCCACCAGTGTCATTGCATGTGTGTTCTTCACATGAACCACACATGGATCCACCCAGTGTGATTGCATGTTTGTTCTTTTCACAAACCACATATGGATCCACCAGTGTCATTGCATGTCTCTTCTTTTCATGAACCACACCCAGTGTCATTGCATGTCTGTTCCTCTCATAAACCACACATGGATCCACCAGTGTCATTGCATGTGTGTTCTTCTCATGAACCACATCTAGAGTCATTGCATGTCTCTTCTTTTCACAAACCACTCCTAGAGTCATTGCATGTGTGTACTTCTCACAAACCACATAAGGATACACCAGTGTCATTTCATGTGTGTTCTTCTTATGAACCACAGCTAGAGTCATTGCATGTCTGTTCTTCTCTCAAACCACATAAGGATCCACCAGTGTCATTGGATGTGTGTTCTTTTCATGAACCACACCCAGTGTCATTGCATGTGTGTTCTTCTCACAGACCACACATGGATCCACCAATGTCATTGCATGTGTGTTCTTCTCATGAACCTGTTGGGGGGATACCCCCGGGTATGGTCACGCCGGGGTATAAAGGCCGAGTTAGCCGAGGTTCGGCAAGGCCATAGCAGATGTTGGCTGGGTCACCTCAAGGCAGGCTGAATCACGGGGTAATCCGGACCTGGGGTCGTTCGCCTAACTAGGTCTCATCCGACGTAAGCAGTAAGTCGGAAGTGCATGTTTTACCTGTATGCAGGAAAGGGTGTGGCCGGATGAACCATCATCCGAGTCACAGCAAGCTTCTAGGAGAAGGAAGGAATCTCGCTGGTCAAAAGGAGCCCCGGTACGCACTGCCTGAGCGAAGCGAGCAAGGACAGGACCAGCTGGGGCGTGGCCGACAAGTGTGACGACGCCCGTGTCGGCTGACGAGGGCGCCACAGAGGCTCACGTAGCTAAAGCATGTGTGACGCGGGGGAAAAAGCACCCCGGTCGGCTTGCCACTTTGGGAGGAGGCATATTCTTAGGAATATGCCTCCACGTATGCCCTAGGCAGAAACCGAGCCTCCCCTATAAAAGGGGGCTAGGGCTTCTGTTGAAGGGGTTCATCTCTCTGGGATATAGTTTTGGGCTAGGGTTTCAGGTGAGGTCTGTGGGTGAGAGTAAGAGAGCTCCTTCTTCCTCCTCTCGCCAAGACAGCTCTAGGAGCACTTGTAACCTTGGAAGTAAATCAATACAAGCTCTTGTGTAGAGAATCACTTCACTATCCCTCCCTGGATTCCCCAAGCGAGTATTAGTCCCCACCTTTAGCCTATACATGGCATCTGCCGTGACACCACCATGACAGTTGGCGCCCACCGTGGTGCTAGCGGTGCTAGCAGGGGTCAAAATCCGGAAGGGAAACTTCATCGCCACCGGCGAGCGCATCGTCTCCGGGCTCGTTCAGCGCTTTGGAGCGCGAGACTTCATCAGCGACAACGCAGGTTGCTTCGGCACGCGCCCTCTCCCGCGCAACGGCATCTTCGTCAAGCTCGACGCGCACAAGGTCTACGTTGCGGTGGACGTGTCTAGCGTTCATCCGCGCCACGTCGTCGAAGCAGGCGAACTTCCCCTCATTGTGGCTCGCGGGGAGCGTATCGCTCATTCCCCGAACCATGCAGAGGTAATGATGACAGCGCCAGGTGCGGGTGCGAGCAAGGATCCGGCGCCAGATCCGGAGGTAACGCCCAAAGCTCCAAGGAAAGGTAGAGGTCCTCCGCTAGAGAGGCCGGAAAATGTGTTGAGAGAGGCAATGGATAGCTTGGCAAACCCTGTAGTAGCAGTGGTAGATCCGGCTCGTTCACAGGCCGAGCTGGAAGAAAGTAGGCAGAAAATACTAGAGGGCGCAAAGAAAATAGCCGCGGCCCAGCAGTCATTGAACATGACGCTGCGTGAGTACGCAAAGGCGAACAAGGTTGATAATGTAAAAGTCAAAGGGAGAAATCTCATGAGCGAGATGAACAGAGAAGGTGATGTTGAAATCGAGGAATCAGAAAACTATTTTTCCATGGGGCTGCCGAGGTATAGTACCCCGGCCAAGAACCTCAGAGCAGCGGATGCAGCTGCGTCCGAGTTAGAGGGACAGACGGGTGAAGCCCGGCAAAGGTAGCAAGATCGGGTTAACGAGCTGGTTCGGATTGCAAATAGGCAAAACGAGGAACTACTCAGGGCAAACCCGGAAAGAGCTGGAGCCTCCAAGATCGTCCATTCGGCGGTGGGTAACCCGGAGAAATCCGCTGGAGCCGCATCGTCCCCTCATGGTGGTCCAAGGAGAGAGGAGGTGGTGACCTCGGCCAGACGGAACAAACAGATTGTCCCATATGACCCGACACGGGCAGGGAAGGAAAAAGAAGCACAGAAAAATGATGATCGACGGAGTGTGAGCCGAGGCGAAGCTGGCCGAGGTAACCGTGACCAAGGCAATGTCGGTCAAAGGAACGTTGTCAACGGCCGTACTCATTTACAATGGAAAAACTCCTGTTCGTTGTAAGATCACTGAAGGAAAGGTTGGTCATAAATTTGGAGAGTTTGCTTTTATTTTACACGGAGACAAAGACCCTATCGAACAAATAGAGGAAAGGGCGGAAAGGAGGTGCCCGGCAGCAAAACTCAGCCGGAGCAAGACAACCGCAGCAGCGGAACATACCAAGGCAAGAGCACAGTGTCGGCCGAGGTGTGCAAGAGAAAGGTGCACCGCAAGAGCAAAACCGGTACAACGACGGTGATTCGGAGATGGCAAATGCGGGATATCCTAGACCGGACTATCATGTGATAGGGTCGAGATTGGGAAGTAGAGATTTGATGCTGGACGATGCAAGGTTGAAACTGGATCGACTGTATAGGTCGGAACAAATAGAATGTCAAGGTCCACCGGTTCTAGCGTGTTTGGGACCCCGGATCATGAAAGAGCCACAAGTACCGAACTTTCAGTTGCCCAGGGGCACCAAGACCTATGACGGTAGTACCAAGCCAGAGGATTGGCTGATAAACTATGCTACGGCTGTAAAAATTGCCATAGGCAACCTAAGATGGGATGTACGGTATGTACCCCAGATGTTGGAAGGCCCGGCAAGGGTGTGGTTGAACAATTTACCACCAGGAAGCATCAACTGCTGGATAGATTTCGAGGAGATGTTCATCAGCAATTTTACGAGTACGTATCAAAGGCCAAATAGGCCACAGACCCTAGCTATGTGCAAGCAAAGACCCAATGAGACAGACCGGGAGTTTTTGACCCGGTGGTGTACTTTGAGAAACTCATGTGAGGGCGTGATAGAATCACAGGCCATAGCATGGTTCGCACAGGGGTGCAGATATGGAAGCGAACTGTGGATGAAGTTGCAACGAAAAATGCCGTCTACATTGGCAGAAATGATCCGGATTGCAGATTCGTATGCGTTGGGTGACCCGACCCAACCAAGGCTCGCCTCAAACAAGTCAAGCGATGAATGCTATCAGAGGGATGGATCCAGATCATCCCAGAGGAATGATTACAGAGGAAAAAGGAGAGATGATAGACCGGACCACCGGTACGGTTCGCACCAAGTTGCAGCTGTGAATCAAGATCAAACCGGAGTAGGGGGTAGCCAGCGCTAGAAAACTAGAGGTCAATGGACTCCAAGGAATGATGGGAAGAAAACTTGGACACTGGAGCAAAAGAAGCAGTGGCAAGAAAGGAAAGACCGTCCGAGGTATACTTACGAGTCGATGTTGGACCAGCCGTGTAAGTTTCACACGCCAAATCCGAACAACCCAGCGGGTCATACGAGGAGGCAATGCAAGTGGATGCGCAAGATCGAGCAAGGTGGTTCGGGGAATGCTCAGGCACCCCGGAATGATCAGCCTCGGCAGGAGTTACCCCGACAGCAATTGCTCTCCGGAGCGAACACGCAAAAGCTAATGTTGCCTCCCCCTCCGCCGAGGTATGATAACAATGAAAGAAGGGATGCAGTGCATCAGGTAGAAAATCAGCATCAGCCGGATCAGAGGCACCCCGGAAATGAGGGGAGAAACGAGTACAGGGAGCATCACCAGAGCTACTGTGTATTCACCACAGAAGAAACTGGTAGAAAAAGCTTGCAGCGTAGGCATATGGAGGTGAATGCAGTAATGCCTGCAGTGACGAGGTACATGCCTTGGTCCGATCAGGAAATCACCTGGAGCATTAGGGATCATCCCAAGCTCATGCCGAGCCCTGGTTCGTATGCGTTGGTGCTGGATCCTACGTTCATTGGACCTAGCATTAACGTAAGGTTCTCAAAGGTACTGATCAACAACGACAGTAGCATAAATATCATGTATGCGGACACAATGCGCAAATTGGGTATCTCGGAGAACATGCTCCAGGCCACGAGGACAACTTTCCATGGCATTGTGCCCGGCATTTCTTGCGAGCCCATAGGCAAGGTCCGGGTTGACGTCTTGTTCGGCACGAGGGATAATTGCCGAAACGAAAATCTAGAGTTTGAAGTGGTGAACTTAGAAAGCACGTATCATGCGTTGCTAGGAAGGCCAGCGCTAAACAAGTTCATGGAAAGTTGTCATATCAGCTACTTAAAGATGAAATTGCCCGGACCAAACGGAGTGATTACCATTGCTGGGGACTTCCGACGTTCCATGGAGTGTGCGTCGGCCGGATCAAACTTAGCCGAGTCACTTGTGATTGCGCAGGAAAAAAGAAAAATTCAAGAGGTGGCGGCATTGGCTCAATCCGCGCAGCAGTATATGCCGGCGCTAAGTAACCCGCATGGAACTGTCTCCTTCCAGGCCACAAAAGATACCAAGAAGGTTCCCGTTGATGACATGTTCCCAGAGCGCACCGTAACAATTGGTGCCAGGCTAAGTGATAAATAGGAAAGCGAGCTCGTCAGCTTCCTCCGTGAGAATCGGGACATTTTTTCTTGGTCCACACAGGACTTGCAAGGTGTTCCGAGGGAGTTGGCCGAGCACTCTTTGAATGTTAGACCCGAAGCCAAGCCGGTGAAGCAACCTCTCCGCCGCTTCGCCGAAGATAGGAGGAAAGTCATTGGAGATGAGATAGCTCGGTTGCTAGCTGCAGGATTTATCATGGAGGTTCTTTACCTGGATTGGCTGTCTAATCCGGTGCTGGTGGAAAAGAAGAAGGATGACTCGAACATGGCAGTGGTTTGGCGTATGTGTATCGATTACACGAACCTGAACAAGGCGTGTCCAAAAGACCCATTTCCGCTGCCAATAATAGATCAGGTCATAGACTCAACTGCTGGATGTGAACTGTTGTCGTTCATTGATGCTTATTCTGGTTTCCACTAGATACCTCTGAATCCGGATCATCAAATAAAGACTGTGTTTATTACCCCGTATGGGGCTTATTGCTATCGCACCATTCCTTTTGGTTTAGGTAATGCAGGGGCAACGTACCAGAGATGTATGCAAAAATGTTTGCACGACCAAATAGGTCAAAATGTACAGGTGTACATGGATGATGTGGTTATCAAGACCAAGGAAAGCAAAATGCTCCTTGACGATATCAGGCAAACGTTTGCAAACTTAAGAAGGTTCCGGATGAAACTTAACCCGGAAAAATGCACCTTCGGTGTCCCGGCTGGAAAATTGCTCGGTTTTCTCGTCTCCAGCCGAGGTATCGAGGTTAATCCAACTAAAATCCGGGCCATCGAGCGAATGGAACTACCGAAGTGTCTTAACGATGTCCAGAAGTTCACAGGTTGCCTGCCCTCGTTAAGTCGGTTTGTATGTCGGTTGGGAGAAAAGGCTTTGCCTCTTTACCAACTCATGAAAAAGTCGGATAAGTTCATTTGGACACCGCAGGCTGATGAAGCCTTTGCCCACCTAAAGAAAATGTTAGCCACGGCACCAGTGCTAGCCTCACCACTATCAAAGGAGCCAATGTTACTCTATATAGCCGCAACCAACCGAGTTGTAAGTGCAGTGATAGTGGTGGAGCGCGCTGAGGAAGGTAAGTCGGTACAAAGGCCGGTGTATTATTTGAGCGAAGTGTTGTCAACCTCAAAGCAGAACTACCCACATTATCAAAAAGTGGCTTATGGCGTGTACATGGCCGCCAAGAAACTAAAGCACTACTTTGAGGAGCATCCCATCCGGGTCATATGCGAGGCCCCCATATCCGAGATAATGAGTAACAAGGATGCAAGCGGCAGAATTGCAAAATGGGCAATTGAGCTAGCTCCTTATGCTCCGCAATATGACAGGAGAGAAGCCATCAAATCTCAAGCTGTGGCGGACTTTTTCGTGGACTGGGCCGAGGTGCAGTACGAACCACCGCTTCCTGATCCGAACTATTGGCGGATGCACTTTGACGGATCAAAGACCAAAACCGGGCTAGGTGCCGGAGTTGTACTCACGTCGCCAAAGAAGGACCAGTTGAGATATGTGCTGCAGATCCACTTCACCGCATCAAACAATGTCGCTGAGTATGAAGCACTTATGCATGGGCTCAAGGTAGCAAAAGAAATTGGTATACGTCGGATCATATTCTTTGGCGACTCGGATTTGGTGGTGCAGTAGGTGTCCGGAGTGTGGGACACCCTTGATCCAAACATGGCACTATACAGATTTCATGTGTAGAAGATTTCTGGTTACTTTGAGGGATGCGAATTTCATCATGTACCCCGGGTGGAAAATGAGGCTGCTGACATGCTGTCGAAGCTCGGGTCAACCAGACAAGCAATTCCACCGGGTGTAGCTTTAGAGAACCTCAGGAAACCATCCATCAGGCCATCCCTAGAATCCGAGTCAATCTACGTCCCGGAGGACACAGAATCCGGAGCTGTGCCCATGGACGTTGACATAGGAACTGCTTCGCAAAACCCGGGGACTGCTTCGCAAGACCCGGGGATTGCTCAGCATGGTCCGGTTGAAGTTATGCCGGTGGATCAGATGGAGATAGACGAGGACGTGTTCCTCGTGCGGCCAATACCGGCTTGGGCACTGCATATATTTCAATTCCTGAAGGATGGAACGTTGCCCACTGAGGAGGTGCTGTCCAGGCAAACACAGAGGAGGGCAAAGGCCTACACGATCATCAATTCCGAGTTATACAAAAGAAGTGTGACCAATGTCCTCCAGCGGTGTGTTGACCCGGAAGAAGGACTTGAAATCATCTAAGATATACATCAGGGGGAATGCGGGCATCACGCCTCATCTCGAACCTTGGTAGCAAAAGCTTTCCGACACAGATTCTACTGGCCAAATGCCTTAGAGCAAGCAGAAGATCTGGTGAGGAAATGTAATGGTTGTCAGAGGTATGCTACCAAGACACATATGCCAATGTCGGAACTCAAGACCATCCCAAAAACTTGGCCATTTGCCATATGGTGCTTGGATATGGTTGGCCTGTTCAAACCAGCAAGGGGAAATATGACCCACAATCTGGTAATGGTGGACAAGTTTACAAAGTGGATTGAGGTGAAGCCTATAAGAAAATGTGATGGAGCTATGGCCGTAACGTTTCTAAAAGATATATCCTTGAGGTACGGTTATCCACACAGTATCATAACTGATAATGGCACAAATTTTGCGGAAGGAGCATTCGCTCGTTTTTGCCGGGATAAGAGGATCTGGCTGGACGTAGCTTCGGTAGCCCACCCCGCATCGAACGAACAAGTGGAAAGATCCAACGGATTAGTATTATCCGGGATAAAACCCTGGCTCATTGAGCCGCTGCAAAGATCAGCAGGGTGCTGGATAGAAGAACTACCAGTGGTACTGTGGAGTTTAAGAACAACTACGAATCGATCAACAGGCTATACGCCATTTTTTCTGGTATATGGGGCAGAAGGTGTATTACTAGCCGACATAGAGCATGATTCGCCTAGGGTCACCCAATACATAGAAGCCGAAGTGCAAGAAGCCCGGCAAAATGATGTTGATCTGCTGGAAGAAGCGAGAGAACTGGCACTGTCCAGATCCGCCATATATCAGCAAAATCTCCGACGCTATCATAGCCGGAAAGTGTGCCCCCGAGTCGTTTGGGAAGGCGATATGGTGCTCCGGTTGGTACAACGTACTACTGGAATGCATAAATTATCCCCCCCCCATGGGAAGGGACGTTCATCGTGAGCAAAGAATTGCACAATGATTCTTACTATCTTATAGATGCAAAGCCACAGGAAAAGAACAAGGCGGACAGGTCCGGAGAGGAATCCAAGCGACCATGGAACATAGCTCTACTTCGGCCTTTCTACACCTATTTAAGAAGTGTATGTATCCGGGTTATCTCATATGTCGGTATGTATGTCGGCAATGAGCTTATCAATGAAATGTTGGCACCTCGAGCAGTAACTCGGGGACTGCCTTAATAATGTTTGTTATTTTCTACGCGTCAGCTGGAGTAAGTTACTTTACTTAACTCGGATTAGTAGTGTGTGAGCACCAAAAACCCAACTCTTCGACTTGCTGTTGTCCAACAAGAATTGGCTTCATGGCAAGCAAGAGAACAAGTTTGGAATTGCGTAGCACATGAAAAACGACTAAGGAAAAGAATTTATTCGAGCAGATGTTTGTGTTTCGGACTAACCCTGTATTTATTTTCAAATTGTTATACAGTTTTATTTTTGAGCTAAGTCTAAAAGTTTCCCCGTATTGTTAAGACAATTTTTTAAGCTCGGATTCCTAAGTTGTAAAACTGAATCAAGGTAGACACGATCCGAGCCAAAAGATTGAACGAACAAGAAAAAGAAACTCGGGGACTACGCCCAAGTGAATCCGGCATAAGTACTCAATAGCAAAATATCACATGTGTTTGGAATACAATTCCACCCGGCATACCGGGGATCTCATAAATTTTCAGATGTTTTTTCTTAAGGAGCAGCGGGAGGAAGTTCGGCATCATCGTCGCCCTCTTCGATATCCAAGGCAGTGTCCTCTTCGTCTTCACCCGAATCATCTTCAACGTTCTCCACTTCCTCTTCGCCTGCGACTTCCAGGAAGCTCGGCCCCTCGGTCCATTCGTGAATGGGGGCATATTCGATGAGGTTGTGGGCGCAAGCCTGGCGCCGAGCTACCCACTCCGGGTCATCTGTCCATTTGGATCCGGTGCGCAGGCGTGTGAGGAGGCTGAGATCTATCTTCTCATACCACGTCAGAATGTGGTGAAGGATGGTATCGGCTGCAGCACGTCCAGCGAACTCTCGCCAGAGGTCGAGCTGGGTCTCGATTTCCGAAAGTTTTCCAGCGAGCTGTGTGACTCTCTCCGGAGCATCATCGGCGGGCTAGAAGGCGTTGAAGACTCGGACTGCAACATCGAGGAGGTCCCTGCCATAGTTCTTGATGATTTCCACGCGAGACGACAGACTGACCAACAAGTCCTCCATGTCAAAGGGAATGCTCTCACCCTCAGGATCGACCGGAGTACCCCTTTCTCGGTGGAAATTGGCGACAGCAGCACTGGCAATAGCAGTGCCCTCTGGAAAGTGGACTGGGAAACAAGGCAAAGGACAAGGTTGAGAAAGCAAGAAATATGAAGTAACCCGGAGAAATAAGGCGGATAAAGGAAAAGAGATTACGTGAGATGTGACTGTGAATCCGGGTCAATTCCTTGGTGCAGGCTTCACGCCTCTTCCAAACCTGCTCGAGCTCAGCATTTGCCAACTCAAGTTTGACCTCGGCTTCCTGAAGAAGCTCACGGTCCTTAGCATTTTGGAGCTTGAGGCGCTCACGTTCTTCAGTGTAATCCTGGCCAACCCTTTTCAGCTCGGTTTGGTGCTGCGCCTTCATCTTAGCCATTTCAGCTTTGATCTTGGCTATCTCATCATCCTTGGTCCGGAGGAGGGCGAGCTCATCATCTTTCTTCTTCAGTTCGGCTTGGTGCTTCCCTGCTTGTTCGAGAAAATGTAGCATCATGTCAGGCACAAGCACACTATCTTCAAGCGATGCTGAAATAGTGTGTTGGCCCAACAGTGCCGAAGAATGAATGTTTGCCGAGCCAAGGAGGAAAGCCGATGGAAACCATAGTAAAGATAGACAAGAAGGACGTACCCTTGATCTGCTCCAAGTTCTTCCGCATTATCTTGTTTTCAGCTTCCACCCCAGCTGCAGGAAACCTAACAATCAGATTAGTTCGGCAAACGAAGTTGAAGAAAGTTGAGGAAAGGATGAGAAAGAAATTTACCCCTTTTCTCGTACTCCACGATGAGTGCAGCCTGTTTCGTGCGAAGATTCTTGTGCGTATCCAGCAAGCGTTGGAATTCGGCACTCCGGCGGTTGGTGGTCACCTAAAAGATATACAGAAACTTAAGTCAGCCTAGTGCATATTCGAAGTGTACTAAAATCCGGGCCAAGTGGAACTTAACCCGGCTCTAGGTGTGTGCATGTTCGAAGTGTACTAAAATCCGGGCCAAGTGGAACTTAACCCGGCTCTAGGTGTGTGCATGTTCGAAGTGTACTAAAATCCGGGCCAAGTGGAACCTAACCCGGCTCTAGGTGTGTGCATGTTGAAGTGTACTAAAATCCGGGCCAAGTGGAACGTAACCCGGCTCTAGGTGTGTGCATGTTCGAAGTGTATTACAATCCGGGCCAAGTGGAACTTAACCCGGCTCTAGGCGTGTGCATGTTCGAAGTGTACTAAAATCCAGGCCAAGTGGAACTTAACCCAGCTCTAGGTGTGTGCATATTCGAAGTTATCATGGAGCTACGTTAGTTCTATAAAAGAGCATCCAGCCGAGTAACAAGTTACTCCCCCGGAGGCTCGGGGACTAATGGTTATTATCTACAATTTGCAAAGGAGAAACGACGTACCTCCATCATTCGTCCAGCAAGGTTAATGGCCTTTGCGGTGGTATACATCTGAGCGGAAAACTCGGCAGGGCCGAACTTTTCTGGGAGATCAGATTCCTGGACTACCTCAGCCTTGTTCCAATTCATAACAAATTCCATCAGGCTCGGAGGATACCGTTCACCTGTGGGCATATGTGGCATCACCAAGCCTTTTGCATGTGCTTCCTTCCTCTCCACCAAGGCAAGGGCGGGGCTGGTGTGCAAAACGAACTGCTGTGCTTCGGTTGGCTCGGCAGGCGCGTCCTTTGCCGCTGATGTCTTCTTGGGGAGCATTGACACAAGGGTGCGCTGCCTGGACTCGACGGTAGTAGGCTTGGTAGCGTCTGGAGCTTTCTTGCCTTTGGCTTGCTGAGTGGAGGAAGCTGTGACGGTGGTTTGGGCTTGGTGTCGGCGCTGAAGTTTTCGCTGCCGGAGTTGATGCTGATGCCGAGGTTGGAGTTGGTGCTGGTCTGCTTGCTTGTACGGGAATTGGTGCTGGGGCCGAAGTGGCCTCGGTGGCTGCTGGTTGAGGTGTTGTCGAGGCGGTGGATGCCGTTGCTCCGGCTAGGCCGGTCTCCCCCACTCCAAAGTTACCCTCCTCTTGCCGAGGTGGAGCGGCCGCAGAACCCTCTAGGATAGGGCTCAGCGGGCGTGACTCGTCATCACGACGGGGAGAAGGGCTAGGTCGGAGAGGGGAAGAGATACTAGATCCACTTTGAGGGACCTCCACCGGAGCACTGTGAAATCAAATAACGTCAGAAGAAAAATATGACGAGGTAAGGAAGAACGAGTTACAAAAGAAAGAAGGACTTACGCATCCGAAGTTTCGGCCGCTTTGGGCTTCCGAGCCCTGCGTGCTGGGGCCTTGCCTGATGGTTTGGGGGCAGTCTTGTCCCCGGATTTCTTTCGCCTCTTAACGGGCTGAGAGGGTCCGGAGGAAGAACTCGAAGAAGCCCCACGTTTCTTCTTCGTGGCCACCGGAACAGGCTCGCCCGTAGCGAGAGGGGGATCCTCATGAATATCACCGCCAGGGTGAGCTGATGGCGGAAAAGCAAAAGAAAGGGGGACAGCCTCAAAAGGTTCAATCACCTCGATTTCCGAGTCATCTTCATCATCGGGCCAATCTCTAATAGAAGAGGATTTACCCATGGGTCGTTTTGTGGCGTCGGTCATAGGGAGGAACATCTCCTGGTCTGGCTCTTCTTCATCCGGAGTCTCTCGGTCCGGCGCCCACTTAAGGGACGGATCGGTGCCGTCCTCAAGGGTCTGGTGAAGGAATTGCTGAGGAAAAGAGCAAACAAAAGAGTCAAAAATTGCAACAATAACTGACATGTAATTAGTCCGGGTTAAGTTTGCAGCATGAAACTTACCATGGGAGGAAGCCGGTCACGGCAGAAATGCTCAATCCCCCAAGACCAATCAGTGGAAAAATCCTTGTGAGTGGTGAAGAGAGCCTTGACCCGGCGATAAATCTCCGAGTTGGTCAGCTCGAAGGATGAGGTCCGGTTAGGATCGCGGCCGTAGCTCATGTGGCACACCTTGTGGGTGCACTTCTGGAGGGGTGAGATTCGGTTACGCACAAAGGTGATCATGGCATCCTCGTTGCATAGCCCGAGCCCCTTTAGTTCCGCGAACCTTTTGCTCACTTGGTTGGCCAAAGCTGTGGGCTTCTTGGGGATCACGGCCCACAAGTCCGGGTTAGGTGGACCCGGAGTGTAGGGAAGCAACCGGATCAAATCTTCGGTGCCCGTGTTCCGGACATAGAAGAAGGCCCGGGCCCATCCTTTGCAGGACTCTAGCCCGGTGACCCGGGGAAAAACAGAAAATCGCCGGGGTGAAATGGAGGCCGCTCCAAATTGAGTGAGCCGCTTGTCCTTCGGATCAGCGTGGATGTTGGGAATGACGTTGCGACGAAGGCCGAAGAACCGGATCCATAGCTCTTTCGTGGGCCATAGTCTGGCGTAGCCTTCGATCGTAGAAGCAAAGGCAGAAAGAGAGGTGATGGCGTTGGCTGGAAGGTGGTGTGGCTGGAGTTGGTACGTGCCGAGCCAGTCCTGGAAAAAATCACTCACCAGCAAGCCGAAGCCCCGTTGGAAATGGGACAGAAACACGACGAACTTGCCCAGATTGGGTGAGGGGGCCAGTTCGTTGGAAGGAAGACGTGCGGCGACGCCGGCCGGGATGCGTCTGGTCCGGTAGAGCCAGTCCAGGTCATCCTGGCAGACCCAGGAGCCGGCCCATGCGCCGCAGTCCACCGCCGCGGCATCTTCTTCCATCTCCTGCTCAGCAACAATGAGTTCCTCTTCAGTCATCTGGTCCTCGAGGCCCTCGCTGGCACTGGAGGCGGCGGGGGACAGTGGCCGGGACTGGCGCGGACCCGTGGCGAGAAATTCGCGTCGGTGTGGCGGCGACACGGAGGTGCGACGGAGAAGCGCGGCGGCGACGCTGTTATTTGGCGATGCTAGCGGCGGCGCGGTCACGAGGAAGAGGAAGAAGGATAGCAGCGGGCAGAGGGGTGCGGAGGGGGAAAAATCCTAAGGGACGCAACCCTCCGCTATTTAACCACTCCCATCAGGGGTGAGTGGGATCGCGCCCTGTGGACCGGCCACACGCTGTGGCCGTGTATCACCCGTCCGGACCAATCAGTGAGGAGCCACACGGAGGACCACAGGGCGGAGATAGTCCTGTGACGTGACGCGCTGATGCGGTAAACGAGGAGGCAGGCGTGAGGTGACCCGCGCATAGTGATAACTGACAATTACTGTGGCGGTTACTGTACCGTCCCTTAGAATAAGATGACATAATGATTATCCTTCACATGGGGTAGCGTACGAGAGAAGGAAGCAAGACCCGAATTGAACTGTGGTAACCTGGCCGGCAAGTGAAAACTTGAAATGTGCGAAGGGAACGTAAATCCAAGCAGTCCGGGGTACAAAGGTAACTCGGCAATAGCGATCGGGGCACAAAATTGAACCTGGTATGGCCTTAGCGGCCAAGGCAGCTAAGACTGCACCAGCTTCGGGGACTAATGTTGGGGGGATACCCCCGGGTAGGGTCACGCCGGGGGATAAAGGCCGAGTTAGCCGAGGTTCGGCAAGGCCAAAGCAGATGCTGGCCGGGTCACCTCAAGGCAGGCCGAATCACGGGGTAATCCGGACCTGGGGGCGTTCACCTAACTACGTGTCATCCGACTTAAGCAGTAAGTCAGAAGTGCATGTTTTACCTGTATGCAGGAAAGGGTGTGGCCAGATGAACCATCATCCGAGTCACAGCAAGCTTCTAGGAGAAGGAAGGAATCTCGCTGGTCAAAAGGAGCCCCGGTACGCACTGCCTGAGCAAAGCGAGCAAGGACAGGACCACCGGGGCGTGGCCGACAAGTGTGCCGACGCCAGTGTGATTGCATGTCTGTTCTTTTCACAAACCATATATCATCAGTGTCATTGCATGTCTGTTCTTCTCATGAACCACACATGGATCCACCCAGTGTTATTGCATGTATGTTCTTTTCACAAACCATATATCACCAGTGTCATTGCATGTGTGTTATTGTCATGAATCCACCCGGTGTGATTGCATGTCTGTTCTTTTCACAAACCGCATATGGAGCCACCAGTGTCATTGCATGTGTGTTCTTTTCACAAACCACATATCACCAGTGTCATTGCATGTGTGTTATTGTCATGAACCACATGGATCCACCGGTGTCATTGCATGTGTGTTCTTTTCATAAACCACATGTTGATCCACCAGTGTCATTGGATGTGTGTTCTTTTCATGAACCACACCCAGTGTCATTGCATGTATGTTCTTCTCACAGACCACACATGGGTCCACCAGTGTCACTGCATGTGTGTTCTTCTCATGAACCATGGCTAGAGTCATTGGATGTGTGTTGTTTTCATGAACCACCGCTAGAGTCACTTCATGTGTGTTCTTGTCACAAACCACATAAGGATACACCAGTGCCATTGCATGTGTTTTCTTCTCATGAACCACAACAAGTGTCATTGCATGTATGTTATTCTCACAAACCACATAAGGATCCACCAGAGACATTGCATGTGTGTTCGTCTCACAAACCACATAAGGATACACCAGTATCATTGGATGTGTGTTCTTTTCATGAACCACATCAAGTGTCATTGCATGTATGTTCCTCTCACAAAACACACATGGATCCACCAGTGTCATTGCATGTGTGTCCTTCTGATGAAGCACAGCTAGAGTCATTGCATGTCTCTTCTTTTCACAAACCACTGCTAGAGTTATTGCATGTGTGTTCTTCTCACAAACCACATAAGGATACACCAGTGTCATTGCATGTGTGTTCTTCTCATGAACCACAGCTAGAGTCATTGCATGTCTGTTCTTCTCACAAACCACATAAGGATCCACCTGTGTCATTGGATGTGTGTTCTTTTCATGAACCACACCCAGTGTCATTGCATGTGTGTTCTTCTCACAGACCACACATGGATCCACCAGTGTCATTGCATGTGTGTTCTTCTCATGAACCACACATGGATCCACCCAGTGTGATTGCATGTCTCTTGTTTTCATGAACCAGACCCAGTGTCATTGCATGTATGTTCCTCTCATAAACCACACATGGATCCACTAGTGTTATTGCATGTGTGTTCTTCTTATGAACCACATCTAGAGTCATTGCATGTCTGTTCTTCTCACAAACCACATAAGGATCCACTAGTGTCACTGGATGTGTGTTCTTTTCATGAACCACACCCAGTGTCATTGCATGTGTGTTCTTCTCATGAACCACAGCTAGACTCATTGCATGTGTGTTCTTCTCACAAACCACATAAGGATCCACCAGTGTCATTGGATGTGTGTTCTTGTCACAAACCACACATGGATCCACCAGTGTCATTGCATGTCTGTTCTTTTCATTAACCATAGTTAGAGTCATTGCATGTCTGTTCTTTTCACAAACTATATATCACCCGTTTCATTGCATGTGTGTTCTTCTCATGAACCACACAAGGATCCACGCAGTGTGATTGCATGTCTGTTCTTTTCACAAACCATATATCACCAGTGTTATTGCATGTGTGTTCTTCTCATGAACACCCATGTATCCACCCGGTGTGATTGCATGTCTGTTCTTTTCACAAACCGCGTATGGATCCACCAGTGTCATTGCATGTCTGTTCTTTTCACAAACCACATATCACCAGTGTCATTGCATGTGTGTTATTGTCATGAACCACATGGATCCATCGGTGTCATTGCATGTGTGTTCTTTTCATAAACCACATGTTGATCCACCAGTGTCATTGGATGTGTGTTCTTTTCATGAACCACACCAGTGTCATTGCATGTCTGTTCCTCTCATAGACCACACATGGATCCACCAGTGTCATTGCATGTGTGTTCTTCTCATGAACCATGGCTAGAGTCATTGGATGTGTGTTCTTTTCATGAACCACCGCTAGAGTCATTTAATGTGTGTTCTTCTCACAAACCACATAAGGATACACCACTGCCATTGCATGTGTTTTCTTCTCATGAACCACAACCAAGTGTCATTGCATGTCTGTTATTCTCACAAACCACATAAGGATCCACCAGAGTCATTGCATGTGTGTTCTTCTCACAAACCACATAAGGATACACCAGTATCATTGGATGTGTGTTCTTTTCATGAACCACATCAAGTGTCATTGTATGTATGTTCCTCTCACAAAACACACATGGATCCACCAGTGTCATTGCATGTGTGTTCTTCTGATGAACCACGGCTAGAGTCATTGCATGTCTCTTCTTTTCACAAACCACTGCTAGAGTCATTGCATGTGTGTTCTTCTCACAAACCACATAAGCATACACCAGTGTCATTGCATGTGTGTTCTTCTCATGAACCACAGCTAGAGTCATTGCATGTCTGTTCTTCTCACAAACCACATAAGGATCCACTTCTGTCATCGGATGTGTGTTCTTTTCATGAACCACACCCAGTGTCATTGCATGTGTGTTCTTCTCACAGACCACACATGGATCCACCAGTTTCATTGCATGTGTGTTCTTCTCATGAACCACACATGGATCCACCCAGTGTGATTGCATGTTTCTTCTTTTCATGAACCACACCCAGTGTCATTGCATGTATGTTCCTCTCTAAACCACACATGGATCCACCAGTGTCATTGCATGTGTGTTCCTCTCATGAACCACATCTAGAGTCATTGCATGTGTGTTCTTCTCACAAAACACATAAGGATGTGTGTTCTTTTCATGAACCACACCCAGTGTTATTGCATGTCTGTTCTTTTCATGAACCACAGCTAGAGTCATTGCATGTCTATTCTTCTCACAAACCACATAAGGATCCACCGGTGTCATTGCATGTATGTTCTTTTCATGAACCACAGCTAGTGTCATTGCATGTGTATTCTTCTCACAAACCACACCTGGATCCACCAGTGTCATTGCATGTCTGCTCTTTTCACAAACCACAATTAGTGTCATTGCATGTGTGTTCTTCTCACAAACCACACATGGATCCACCAGTGTCATTGGATGTGTGTTCTTTTCATGAACCACACCCAGTTTCATAGGATCTATGCTCTTCTCATGAACAACACATGGATCCACCAGTGTCATTGCATGTGTGTTCTTGTCATGAACCATACCTAGAGCCATTGCATGTCTGTTCTTCTCAGAAACCACATAAGGATCCACTTCTGTCATCGGATGTGTGCTCTTTTCATGAACCACACCCAGTGTCATTGCATGTGTGTTCTTCTCACAGACCACACATGGATCCACCAGTGTCACTGCATGTGTGTTCTTCTCATGAACCACACATGGATCCACCCAGTGTGATTGCATGTTTCTTCTTTTCATGAACCACACCCAGTGTCATTGCATGTATGTTCCTCTCTAAACCACACATGGATCCACCAGTGTCATTGCATGTGTGTTCTTCTCATGAACCACATCTAGAGTCATTGCATGTGTGTTCTTCTCACAAAACACATAAGGATGTGTGTTCTTTTCATGAACCACACCCAGTGTTATTGCATGTCTGTTCTTTTCATGAACCACAGCTAGAGTCATTGCATGTCTATTCTTCTCACAAACCACATAAGGATCCACCGGTGTCATTGCATGTATGTTCTTTTCATGAACCACAGCTAGTGTCATTGCATGTGTATTCTTGTCACAAACCACACCTGGATCCACCAGTGTCATTGCATGTCTGCTCTTTTCACAAACCACAGTTAGTGTCATTGCATGTGTGTTCTTCTCACAAACCACACATGGATCCACCAGTGTCATTGGATGTGTGTTCTTTTCATGAACCACACCCAGTTTCATTGGATCTATGCTCTTCTCATGAACAACACAGGGATCCACCAGTGTCATTGCATGTGTGTTCTTGTCATGAACCATACCTAGAGCCATTGCATGTTTGTTCTTTCCACAAACCACACATGGATCCACCAGTGTCATTGGATGTGTGTTCTTCTCTTGAACCACAGCTAGAGTCATTGCATGTCTGTTATTCTCAAAAACCACATAAGGATACACCAGTGTATTTGCATGGGTGTTCTTCTCACAAACCACAGATGGATCCACCAGTGTCATTGCATGTTTGTTCTTTTCATTAACCATAGTTAGAGTCTTTGCATGCTTGTTCTTTTCACAAACGACATATTACCAATGTCATTGCATGTGTGTTCTTCTCATGAACTACACATGGTTCCACCCAGTGTGATTCCATTTCTGTTATTTTCACAAAGCACATATGGATCCACCAGTGTCATTGCATGTCTGTTCTTTTAACAAACCCCATATCACTAGTGTCATTGCATGTGTGTTCTTCTCACAAACCACATAAGGATCCACCAGTGTCATTGCATGTGTGTTCTTTTCATGAACCACAGCTAGAGTCATTGGATGTATGTTCTTCTCACAAACCACATATGGATCCACCAGTGTCATTGCATGTGGTCATTGCATGTGGTCTTTGTATGTGTGTTCTTCTAAACAAACCACACATGGATCCACTAGTATCATTGCATGTCTGTTCTTTAATGAACCACACCGAGTGTCATTGCATGTCTGTTCTTCTCACAAACCAAATAGGGATACACCAGTGTCATTGCATGTCTGTTCTTCTCATGAATCACATCTAGTGTCATTGGATGTGTGTTTTTCTCATGAACCACAACTAGTGTCATTGCATGTCTGTTCTGCTCACAAACCACATAAGGATCCACCCGTGTCAATTCATGTGTGTACTTCTCATGAACCACACATGGATCCACCCAGTGTGATTGCATGTCTGTTCTTTTCACAGACCACATATCACCAGTGCCATTGCATGTGTGTTCTTCTCATGAACCACACATGGATCCACCTAGTATGATTACATGTCTGTTCTTTTCACAAACCACACATGGATCCACTAGTGTCATTGCATGTGTGTTCTTGTCATAAACCACATGGATCCACCGGTTTCATTGCATGTGTATTCTTTTCATAAACCACATGTTGATCCACGAGTGCCATTGGAAGTGTGTTCTTTTCATGAACCACCCCTAGCTTCATTCCATGTATATTCCTCTCACAGACCACACATGGATCCAATTGTGTCATTGCATGTGTCTTCTTTTCATAAAACACATGTTGATCCACAAGTGTCATTGGATGTGTGTTCTTTTAATGAACCACCCCCAGTCTCATTGCATGTCTATTCCTCTCACAGACCACACATGGATCCACCAGTGTCATTGCATGTGTGTTCTTCTCATGAACCACGGCTAGAGTCATTGGATGTGTGTTCTTTTCATGAACCACAGCTAGAGTCATTGCATGTGTGTTCTTCCCACAAACCACATAAGGATACACCTGTGCCATTGCATGAGTTTTCTTCTCATGAACCACAACTAGTGTCATTGCATGTCTGTTATTCTCACAAACCACATAAGGATCCACCAGAGTCATTGCATGTGTGTTCTTCTGACAAACCACATAAGGATCCACCAGTGTCATGGGATGTGTGTTCTTTTCATGAACCACACCCAGTGTCATTGCATGTATGTTCCTCTCCCAAACCACACATGGATCCACGAGTGTCATTGCATGTGTGTTCTTCTCTTTAACCACAGCTAGAGTCATTGCATGTCTCTTCTTTTCACAAACCACAGCTAGAGTCATTACATGTGTGTTCTTCTCACAAACCACATAAGGATACACCAGTGTCATTGCATGTGTGTTCTTCTCATGAACAACACCTAGATTCATTGCATGTCTATTCTTCTCACAAACCACATAAGGATCCACCAGTGTCATTGGATGTGTGTTATTTTCATGAACCACACCCAGTGTCATTGCATGTGTGTTCTTCTCAGAGACCACACATGGATCCACCAGTGTCATTGCATGTGTGTTCTTCTCATGAACCACACATGGATCCACCTAGTGTGATTGCATGTCTGTTCGTTTCACAAACCACATATGGATCCACCTGTGTCATTGCATGTCTCTTCTTTTCATGAACCATACCCAGTGTCATTCCATGTCTATTCCTCTCATAAACCACACATGGATCCACTAGTGTCATTGCATGTGTGTTCTTCTCATGAACCACATCTAGAGTCATTGCATGTCTGTTCTTCTCACAAACCACATAAGGATCCACTACTGTCATTGGATGTGTGTTCTTTTCGTGAACCACACCCAGTGTCATTGCATGTGTGTTCTTCTCACAGACCACACATCGATCCACCAGTGTCATTGCATGTGTGTTCTTCTTATGAACCACATATAGAGTCATTGCATGTCTGTTCTTCTCACAAACCACACATGGATCCACTAGTGTCATTGCATGTCTATTCTTTTCATGAACCACAGCTAGAGTCATTGCATGTCTGCTCTTCTCACAAACCACACAACGATCCACCGGTGTCATTGCATGTCTGTTCTTTTCATGAACCACAGCCAGTGTCATTGCATGTGTGTTCTTCTCACAAACAACACATGGATCCACCAGTGTCATTGCATGTCTGCTCTTTTCACAAACCACAGTTAGAGTCATTGCATGTGTGTTCTTTTCACAAACCACATATCACCAGTGTCATTGCATGTGTTTTCTTCTCACAAACCACACATGGATCCACCAGTGTCATTGGATGTGTGTTCTTTTCATGAACCACACCCAGTGTCATTGGATGTGTGTTCTTCTCATGAACCACACATGGATCCACTAGTGTCATTGCATGTGTGTTCTTTTCACGAACCACAGCTACAGTCATTGCTTGTCTGTTCTTTCCACAAACCACACCTGGATTAACCAGTGTCATTGGATGTGTGTTCTTCTCATGAACCATAGCTAGAGTCATTGC